>JAVDPK010000666.1:221136-315850 GCA_034780415.1 Cichlasoma orientale
ACACACACACACACACACACACACACACACACACACACACACACACACACACACACACACACTCTCTCTCTCTCTCTTCCCCTTTCTGGCGCGCGCACACCCTCACACACAGACGTACGCGCACGGAGGCGCCCAAACGCCTCCTGAAAAAAGAGCAGGCCCCGCTTTCTTGAATGAAAATCGAAACATAATCAACGTTTATACTTAGAAAATTTATTGATATCATTTTCTCTGGTAATTTCCTTATTCTAGACTTGGACACGCCATATATCATAATACACACGTGTAACGGGTCTTTGTTTAATATTTATCGAAGCTTGATTCTCAGATCAAAGCGCCTCATAACTTCATCTGTCTTTCTCAGACCTTTCTCTCTTGCTAAAGATCTTGTTCTGTTATTGCGGTAGGGCGGCCATACACCACCTATCATTGTGATAGAGCACGAACTTAGGCCCACTCCTTGCTGTCTGGGCTTCGCCGGGCCTCGAAATGTAGGAACATAGGTACTGCTCGGTCTGTACGACTGGCCTATAAACGCCAACTGTGACATAAAAAAAACATGTGTAATTTATTCTACACAGCACAATAGCAGTCTGTTATGTCCACTATCTCCGTGATGAACCAATCTCACTTTGCAAAAGTCGTCTGAAAGTGATGAAGGCCGCTGCGCCGACAAAGGTCTTTGTTTGAAAAGAGCGGCATATAAAATAAACCCATTTAACTGTCATTGCAGATTTCACGCCTTATGTGTAACCACCATAAATTCAGCATCCACCCCAACTGCCCTCATATATTTGCCCCCCTTCAGTAAAAGCCTCCCCTGCGTAAGCGTTTTAGTAAGATCATTTAGCAGCTGCTGGTCCCACTGCCAGTTGAGGATATTTACGCGTGGATCCAGATGCATCCATCTAACTGCTATGCTGCTGCTGACAGAATCGGCTGTCAGCAGCATCATCAGGAGCAGCATCACGTCCACAGCCATCGTCTTCTCCCTTTTCCAAGCTGTCTTAACACCGAACGCCGCTTGGGTTGCTACCAGGAAGGGCGCTGACATAATGATTAAAGCCGACCATTTGTAATGTGTCTGGGGCCTCCTCACAAAGCAGTAAACGGGGGATAATGTGCCCGAACCTCGAGCTCAAGCCCCGCAGCTGTCCCGCATCTAGACACAACCAGAGAGAGGCACAGAAAGAGCATGGGCGGTGAAGGTGGGAGATGGGCGGTGGTGGGAAGCGCACCCCCTCTTCTTACACCACACACACACACACACACACAGCCGTACGCACACACACGCGTGCGCACTCAGCCCCCACCACCTTCAATCAATTAGTCAATCAATTAGCCGGCCTCCACTCCTTGCGCGGTCATCACGAGGCAGATTAGCTCAGTAATGATCAAATTAATTCTTAATCGTAGATAATGGACGCGGAATGAGTTTATTATTTTCAGGAAAAATGAGTTAGGCCTTTGTCTTAGTTCCAAGACTGTGTGTGCGTTACAGTCACGTCAACCAGTTTTATCATAATCAGAAAAAGACGACCCGACAGTTCTTTTCTTGCTTGTAGCGGTTGGATGGATATTATACATTTCCATAAACAACTAATAAATTGGGATATACTGTCTGAAGCTTTGGTAGTCTACGCAATTTAGATGTACATATACCTCTGTTGTAAGTATTGTAAGTAAAGCGAAATACTTTAACACACTATTGCTGTAAGAAAAAAAAATACACGATAACAAATTAAAGTTCTGTGACTCTTCCGAGTTAAACAGATTATAGCTTGCACATTGGGGCAACTCTAAGCGTTTTAAGTAAATGCAAAAATGAAGGCCAGTACTCCTCTACGGCTTTCTCACTCTTCACATAACATCAGACAAAAAAAAAAACTACACAGAAGTTTGAAATTTCCGGGCTCGTGCTAGAGGCTGCCATTGGCTCACGAAGAGCTTACCTACATGCAAATGAAGCAACGCAGCCTTGCTGCCTCTGATCCAGAGCGTGAGGAGGAGGACCAAGAATACACTCATGTTCCCCGAGCTCTAGAAAAAACACCTCCAACTCCTTCAATGTTTAAACTCCACAATTAAACCGGATTGGGTTGACAAAAGCCGACAAAAGGCGCTTTCGTAATTTTTTGCGCACCAATCCCATAGAAAGCAATAACGGAATACAAGGGGACAGACCGATTCAGTCAATACTTCAATACTGTTATGAAGCGAGAATGAGTAGCGCAGAAGACAGCGGGAGCAAGTGCTCGTCGGGCCCGATTTCCAGCTTTACTATTCAGTCTATTTTAGGCACACCATCCGATGAGCCGCGCTCCGGGACCAAGGAGCTCTCCAAGGGGCCGCCACCAGCGCCGCGGAGGCGCTCGCTGTCGGTGTCCTCCGAGGAAGAGTGCAGCGGCGGGGAGGACTCAGCAGACTGCTTCTGCTCCGACACGGGTCACAGCGAGCCGTGCACCCAGCACCAAGCCCATAACTTTTCCTGTTTAGGTAAGGAATAATAATTAATTAATTAACTTATTATTATTATTATTATTTTTTAATAAAATTAAAGAACCAAAGTACCAAATAAGTATTAAAACAATATTATCAAAAACAGCTACACTTTAAATTTTCATTTTACTGAGTTCCTTTTTAACAGAAAAAAAACAGGCCTGGTGTTTAATGCTTTTGTTTGCACTTTTGGTGTTGCACGTTTCATTAGTTTGTTTGTGACTGTAACACTGACACGCAGCCCATCCACTTCCACTTCCACTTGGATGTTCTGCGCAGACTATCGCTGCAGCAGCGGAAAAGTGGAAGGTCGAATAATTAGCCCTCTGTCTTTCCTCTCATTTCAAATTTAATTGAGCCTGCTAATTGACGAAACATGTTTCCAAAATGGCTGCACTACACGTCGTCAATTGAGCGTTAAATAGAGCTGGATTTAATTAATAGCTTACTGTACACCGTGCACACTCATACTGAATTGTTTATTTAAAAAGTCACAGGCTTTCAGCAGTCGATTTAGTAAGTCAGAGTTCACACTTGACGAACTCTCAAACTGAGTATGTCTAAAAAAATGTAAAATATATATTTTTTCCAGTCGTTTAAAAAGCATGCTTAAATCATAGATCCCTTATGATAGCCTACTCATCACGTCGTTCTCTCCCTGCTGCGTTTAGGTCCTGCTAAAGGACTTCTGTCTGGAAATGATGGGCTCGCACGGCGGCCGCACCTGTCACAGCCTCTGCTGCAGGATTATAAGGAGGAGCAGGAGAGACCGTGCCATCAAATGTCACCTCTGTCGGAGGAGAGACAAACAGACGGTGCGGACAAGCAGGGCAACTCGGCCAAGAAGAAGACGCGCACGGTTTTCTCCCGGAGTCAGGTGTACCAGCTGGAGTCCACCTTCGACATGAAGAGGTACCTGAGCAGCTCGGAGCGGGCCTGCTTAGCCTCCAGCTTACAGCTGACGGAGACTCAAGTCAAGACGTGGTTTCAGAACAGGAGGAACAAATGGAAACGACAGCTCTCAGCTGAACTGGAGGCGGCCAACATGGCCCACGCCTCCGCACAGACACTAGTGGGGATGCCGCTGGTTTTCAGAGATAACTCCTTACTGCGCGTTCCCGTTCCTAGGTCTATCGCTTTTCCGACGCCCCTGTACTACCCGGGAAGCAACCTGCCAGCGTTACCTTTATACAACCTGTATAACAAAATCGAGTATTGATTGACTCTACTGTATGTTCACTGCAGTCCATGTAAAGGAAAAAAAAACGCATTACAAAAATATACGACATTCTTGGTGTCTCATAACCCCTGTATATTAATTGTATCACTTTTCTGTTGCGAAAACTCTTATTATGCAGCCATTGTATGTCTCACAAGAAAGCAATCAAGCTTCCCTATATGTATAAAATACACCATGTGTATAATTAATTATAACAATTTTGTATTTTTAAGTTCCTTCTTCTTTAAGTAATAAACTGTTGGATTTAATCCTTCATATCACATTTGAGAAAAAATATGTTTCAAAAGGACAAACTTTTACACTGTTTTTATTCAGAATTGGTTTGTCAAAAAATATTAAGTTTCGCACTGATAGGAAATACACAATTCTTCCATTTAAGGAGAAATATCATTGTTTCTATTGTAATCTAGACCTTCAATAATAATCTTCTCATTCAATAAATTTTCTATTTCAGTGAAAATTTTGGTTTACTTGGTTTTATTGAATGCACCTTTTTGTGTTTGTAAACTTTTCTAGTGGCACACAAGGCTGAGAGCAATTGTAAACAAGGCAGGTGAAATTATTTTCAGCCTTTTTGACATTCCTGAAGAGCACAAACAGTACTCAAATATTATTCAAGCCATTATACCGAAATAGCCCAGTGCAAACATCTCTTTATGTTAAAAGGTTATTAATGTATTATATATTTTTCTTGCTGTATTCCCACATGAACTTTTTTATTAGCAGTGCCTTAGACTAAGTATATGTAAGCTTTAACCATCACTAAAATGTGGGGAGAAAAGAGTAGCAGCAAATTAACAAACTACACAAGTAACAGTACACTTCCACTGGCTTTCATGTCTCCCTAAAACATATTAGTATTATTATAATATTAAGTTCTGAGCTTCTTGTTATGTGCATTTTATTTCACCATGTTTTTGAGAAACGCAAATGCGTTTATAGGGATGGAGTGTGAAGTGTATGAGGTTTTGTTTCTGCAGGGCTCCAGCTGATAAATACACTAGCCCGCAAGTACTATAAAATATCGAACTCTGTCTAAATCTATTGATTTCATCAAAGAGATACAGTTAAATCTGATTTGTTATTTTCAGTAATATTTTTGTATATGCTAGTGACCACAGAACTCTGCTGTGAATTAAGAGGTGAATGACCGGAGCACACTGCTTTATAAGACGTAGATAAAGCACACTTCAAGCTGGAAAAGAGATGCTCGCTATCACTGGCCAATCATGCCTCTGGGCGGGATCTTCTCTCATTTGAAGTCTGCCTTCTGTGGCTCTGAAGCATCTAGACTTGTAAGGGGAAACCTAAGAAAGAGGCGTTTTGTCAAAGTTTAACACTGGCTGTCATTAGGCTGTACTCTTTATCTATCCGTGCAGTTAATTATTTTATCAGCTCCCTTTTGAATTCCGGCCACCTCCTGCAGTTAATGCAAGAGCTAGTTTAGGTTTCCAAGAGGCCTGCTGCACTAAATCAACTCACAGTATCAATGTTTACTTTACTATTTAATAACAATTCGTTACATCCGTACATGTGCATACTAAACATAAACCTGAACATAATCACACATAAACACTCACTCCCAAGCACATACACTTGCACATGTCCTGCGGTTGATGGGGAGCGATAAAATTGTGCCATTTGCCAGCTTTTCTTGGGTGTCACATCATGTACTACCCCCCCACCCCCCACCCAACCAACCCCCTCTACCCATCCCACCAATCTCTCACTGTGTGCTAATGGCTACATTACCTAGCAGAATCATGACTAGCCAGGCTCTGCTGCCCTGCAGATTATGCCTGACCCAATTTCTGCAACAGCCGCCCTGTGTTTCTGGGAAAATGGATAGCGTTAGACAACAGCAGTGATTTATGGGCAACTCCAGCAGCAGCGAAGAGGTGAGGTGCAGGAGGATGAATTTGTGACAGATAGGAGAGAGTGAAAAGAGAGATAGAGAAAGGGATGGGGGACAGTAACGCTTATGAAAAGGAGCAATAGCTTTGGTTGAATGAAGCTGTTTATTAGTTTCCAAGTGGTCATTATGTCATCAGGTGTGACGGTAATGTGCTGCTCTTTTGGATGGATGTTTGCACCCCACTGACTTCTGGGAAATCTGCATGACCTGTCACCTGAAGTTGTTTGATTTACAAGACAGGGAGAGAGGGAGAGAGATGTGTGGAGATGCTGTGAGGAGAAAATAAGAGCCAAAGTGAAAGAGAGAAATAGGTGGGAGGCAGAGGCGGCGGTCGATGTAACTATGTATCACCGCAATGGCAGGCGTGAATTACAAATTTTAATAGCAAGGCAATGAAAATGATTTGAAGTGGTTTAAACTGCAAAGAGACAGCGACTGGCATGGTGATGAAGATTTGTTGAGATGATATGTTGTGCCTTAGGATTCATCAAACCTGCCTGGTAAGGTGAAAAGCAAGTGTAATTCACTCTGTGGTATAATTTATGATGGGAGTAATGGAAACTGTGGGCTACACACAGTGCGGAGAGGGAGAAGCAAAGACAGAGTGCACCCAGCAAATTGATTCTCTGCATAGTTTTTATAGCATATTTACAGAATCATAATGAATTAAAACCTCCAGATATCACCTCTTTTACATCTTGAGATAAAATATAGATAAAAACCAAATTAATTGAGACACCATTAAATTTAAACAGGCTGAAACAACATTATCTATCACTTTACTTTTTCATTTATAATGTTATCTTCTAATATCTGAAGATTTCGTTCTCTCTCTGGCTCTCTCTCTTTTTTTTAATACATATCCCTTCCTTTCATCATTTATTTGGACGAGGGCTTTTCAACTACCTCCCAACATATTTACAGCACCTATTTGATTTAAAGAGGGTATGTGTGGCTTCATATTAGAGTGGAAGGTTATGAAGTATAACACCATGAGCAGATGCAGAGCCCCGGGTCTGCCTCAAGACAAGAGTTTTAAAAGCGATCGCAATGCATTAAGCCAGACAACTCTCAAGACCTGTTTGCTCCCTAAATGAATTTGAGGGGAACGTAACAAGGTTTTTGAGGCAGGCCCTGTCATCCGCTGGCTTTAACCAGCTTCTGTATTTATGGGTTAATGGTTAAAAAGGAGAGCTTGGAGCAGAAGTGATTTTTCATGATTCTGTTTTATATCAACTGGAAATGAAGGAGCTGAAGGGAAATTGTGTTTGTCCCCCCCTACACAGCCCATACCCCTTCCCCTTAACAGGGGAGGAATATGCTACCAGGCAAATGGACACAGTAAATGCAACATATGGAATTAGTTAATTAAATAAAATAAGGCTTTATAAATTACTGTAAAGATTTAGCCAAAATCCTAATGAAAATTTGTAATGGAGGCTATACCGTTTAAATAAATAAAAATGCTATTCAATAAAGCTTAAAGTTTGCTTAAACTCACGACACTGGGACTGGCAAGCGCAACACATTGTATATTTTGACATATTTTGAATGGTTAAAAACTTAAGGTCAAACAGAAGCCTCTCTCTTATTCGAACCATAATGAAAACCTCTCCATCCCTAAGTCAAACTACTCAAGAACAATATTTACCCAGAAATGTGGATTAGTGCTTTAATGGCAAAATGCACCGTGCGTCATTGTTAAATTACCGACCATTTCTTGAAACTCCTGTTCTGAAGTGCCCTTCTTTGGTCAATATGCATTAAACTATTATAGACTACAGTATATGTAGAGAATTTGGCTGTTACTTTAGAGATAAGTCCATTAGCATTACCCTTGACACAATAATGGATGTGAGATATAATTTTCTGCACTCCATTTTGTATTTGTAAGGATAATAGGGGGATTATCTTGAAGGCCTTATGCTACACGCTCAAGCATGAGACCACAGAGACAGAGAGCTCTGCAACAGTTGTTTTCACATCCTCCCCGCTCTCCCTCAGCCCTCCCCTCTGCTCTAAGACCCTCTCAGAGAGAGGCAGGGAAGATAAAGCATGTCATTATTCTATTAAAGACCTACAATTTTTGTAATGGGACTTGCAGTGGTCGGCAGAAGTGCAGGCAGCTTCTTCAATATCCTGGACATTATTTGCTCGTTTAGTTAAATGATGTTTCTAATTCCCTCATAATTACTTGTAATGAGGCTGTCTCCCTCGTTTTGATGCGGCTACATCTTAATACAGCATGGCATTCTTTTTTAGGGATAATTACCTCTCATGAGGCTGTGGAGCAAGGCTGGGGGTTTGTTGTGCGCTGCACACGTGGCAAATTGGCTTGTTTCCTGCCATCTTGCCTTCCTGCAAATTGGTAAATTAAGTTTCTCGGCTGGAGCATTAGAACTGTTAAGTTTGCTTTCTCGGCTCCTTCAAATGATTGGCTTCACTGACAGAGAGATGACCGTATATTCTCTGTTTTGTCTCATTAACTTTGTACACTTTATAGAGCTGAATATTTGAGCACTAAGAGAAAAATTGTTACAAACACAATTTTTAAATAATGTAGGCATGTGTTCCGGATAACGGAGCAACACAGCACATGCTAACTCCTTAAGGTTAAATTTTTTAGGACAAAACATTCAATTGTTTTGCAAATAATTAGAATCCACATTAGGTCAGTTTGTCATAGTGTTGACAAACGGTGGTGCCATGAAATGCACCTGTACTGCTACTATGTCAAAAACATAAATAAAAAATAAAATAAAATACTGAACCGGTTCTGTAATTTTCCTCTTAATAATTTCATCAAAAGAGATGTGCATTATCTCATCTTAGGGGTAATAAATAACTATTTTATATTTTACAGTTTAAACATACAGAACTTAAGCTTCGGATGGCTTTTCCCTTCCCGTTTCCCCAACAGTGAGTAGACCTGTCTGTGTTGTCCCTCTGAAATGATCCAGCTGCCGTACTCCAACCGCAGTCATTGCAGGGTTGGGTGAGGGGTTTTTATTTCTAAGTGCTGATGTGTCGCAGACAGTTTGGCTCTACAAGGGCCTGTTACATGCCGATTAAAGAGAGGGAAGGAGTGCTCCCGCAGGGCGGCCTTGTACATTTACCCTGACCACAAAAAGGTCTAACGTTTACGCCCTGGTGCTGACATGACCTTCAAACAAGGTCCCTCTGCTGCCTGGGTGGATACTGGAACTGTCTGGAGGAGCCCTGCAGTGGACCTAACAGACAGACAGGAAGAAATCATATCTTTTTATCAGGAATGCCCTGTCATATCCTGGGAAGTGAGAAGATACGGCTTTTATTGGAAAATACAAGAAAGGATAGTTATTTTTTGCACTTTTATGGCAATATGTGATTGTGATTTTATAAAAGCCTTTGTCAGATTCATTGAATGTTGGAACATGATATGACAATATTCTCGCCATTAAAATCCCCCTACACTGAACAAACTGACAAACATAAAAGACACTAAATAATTCAGATCCAAATCCAGTCATCAGTCATCTATTGGTGGATGATAAACATAACAGTGCTTATTGTTTTTATTAGTGAGAACACGGGTATTTTCTCAAGTGATCCCTTTTTCTTTTCTGGGCCAGTGATGTTTGTTATGAGATATGATATTGAGGTCTTCTTAACACAGAGAGTTGAGATCTCTTTGTAAGGACCAAGTGGTCCCTTTCAGCTGCGGGGGTCTGATGGATAGAGAGATGATCTATCACTTCAGTCTGAGACTGACTGCTGATCACATTGCCTGCAGTGCAGCAGCAGGGAGTACAATGAAAGCAGCACACTATCACCTGACAGCTAATTAGGGATCACTCCCCTGGAAGGGAATACATTGTCTTTGAGGGAATGACGGAAAGAAAGCAAGAGGTCACTGAAATCTGTGTGAAGTGTCAGTCAAAGCCACAAGACGTCTGTAATTTCTATAGGCAATGTGGCAAAGAGCGGACTTCCTCATGTGTGCGTGTCTTTGTTCTAAACAGTAAATAATATCTATAATACATGTTTTAGTTTTTCTGTGCTGTCCCTCACAAGAGTGGACTCAAGTAAGAACCTCATACTGTATCTCAACATTTATACAGTATTTTTTTTTTATCTCCCAGTTCAGCAACACCAATTCTCCCCAATTTTGTCTGCCAGTATGTCCATATTTATGGCAGTGAGTATGTGTGTGTCCATATGCACATCCAGGAGTGTCAGTCTATGGTTTATATGAGAGACCTGGGATTTCTTTGAAAACACATTTGTAACCATTAGTTGAGTGTAAGGTTTCATGTGCAGAGTGCATCCTCTGGACTGGTGTCAGAGTTTCTGTGAGGCTCTGTGGCAGCCTCTCTTGGAGGGACTGCACAGAGAGAAGGAGGATAGAGGTGGTGGCAGGGGGGGAGGAGGAGGAGGAGGGGATTACTGGAGCCTATGCGTCCCACCAACAATGCATCACGGCAGGCAGGGTGTAACCTGAGCCCCCCCTCTGGCCCTGGTGTGGCCTGCCACAGCGCACTCCCTCACGGCCCCTTTTGCACCCCCAAGATGCTTTTAAAGAGATTTGGCCAGTGAGAAACCGGTTCTTCAAAAGAATCGTCATCACATTAGAAAGGAATTAGCCAGTCCTAAGGCCAAGGATTCCCTGACCTGACTAATTCTGCACCTCTAAACAATCCGTCTCATGCCTAGGCGGCTGGCGAGGCACGTTCTCGGTGTAGAGAGGAGGAGGTACTTTAGCAGGGGAGATTCCAGTCGTCCTGCAGGTGGACAAACCTTACAGAGGTCGTCGGGAAAGGTTACTGGATAATCCATCAGAATAACGGTCTGCAGGTAGATTTGAAAGATGCCTCATGAAATATGTGAAGTTATAGGTACATGCTGAAAGGCATTCTAAGGGTTTGTAAAAAAACAAAAAATGTAAAGTTTATTTTTTAAATAATTAAATGCATTTGTTTAAGAACTTTATTCAGAAAGTTTTCTGAATCTACTCTGAAGTTAACACATAATGTGATCTAAATTATTTGCTAAAATCTTTCCAATGTTGGTGATCTCAAATCTTGGATGCAGGCTTCCATCAACATAATTTTTTCAGTTCAGCGCAGAGAAACCATTTCAGCACTTGGCCACCTGTTCTTCTAAGCCTGAAGGGCTCACTGGCAACAACCTTCCCTCTCACTATTAGACAAACTAATCTGATTGGGAAAAAAGATGGAGGTGGGGAGGGGCAGAAACTTACAAACCACATGCTGCAGGGTGGGACTCGACACCACCGCTTTTCCAGTGTCTCTGATCATTAAGGAGCTACTATAGCCTTCAGCGTGATCAAGCTAACACACAGTAGGAGGCACAGCGAAACAGACAAAAGAGAGAAAACATGTAACACTCCCAGTGGCATACACAAGCTAATTTCAACACATTTTAAAAGCCTGATTGGGTTACAAATGTACAAATTTAATGACCTTTTAGTCTACACCACAAAGTATTTTAAAATACTTTATATATTTTAAAAATATTTCCTATAAGTACTTCACTATTTGATCCTTTTCCATGCATGATGACATGTAGAGTTGTTTAGCAAGCGTGTATGACTCTATATGGTGGCTCAAAAGAATCACTTCAAAACCATTAGCACTGATGTGGAAAGACACTGGAGAGTTTGAAGTAAAAAATCCACTTGTTAAACCAGCAGGGCCCAAGCAACTTGCCATTTAAGAAGTGGTCCATCATGTCAAACTCATTTGCAAAGGAAAGGCTTAACCCTTAAGGTTCGAAGGTTGGGATCAAAGGGTGTCCCCCTTGGGACCGCACAGAGATCCTTGGAGAAACGCAGATCCCAAGCTTTTGTAAAGGAATCTTCTAATTACAATAAATCTCCACTGCAAGGTAAAGACAGAAGTGCCTAGTACAGTGGCTATATGATAGCTCTTTCCCGAGGGCCTGCAGGTAGTCTATAGATGTCTGGATAGAAGACTGATAGGAGAGAATGGTTGCCACCAGGGTAGTGGCCTCTCATTTGCGCAGGTCAGAACCTCAGTGAATGATCACAGGTTTCACAGCTCAGGCTGACCAGCACCTCTGAACCTATATAGCCTCTGGTGTGTAACTGGGTCTTTGACCTTGCCCACAGATTAGTATCAGTATCAGTACTAGTACTGGATTTAACTCTTAGTTCTCCTTCTTTTATTGTTTTGTTTTCACATGAAGGCACATCACGGTTGGGTTCCTCTCAATAAGAACACTCTTTAAATCGGAACTTTAGCTTTCTACTGTGAACTCTTGTGATTGGTATAATGTTGCACTGCGATCTCTTTGGTCACGCTGAGTGACGGTTGAGATTTCAGTTGACAGAACTTTAAAACTGGTGCCCCATAACAACCCTCTGTGCACAATGTCAGCAGATATTTGATTATTTTGATCTAATTATAGCTGAAATGAAAAGCTGTTCAGCACCACTAGCATAATGCTGCTGAAAAGGGGACCAATTACTACACAGTATCCTACCTGACAAGGTAAAGCGGAAGTTGTGTCCTGGAGATTTACATTGATTTGACTATGAGATGTCTGTGGGGTCCTCAGCGGCTGTATGTTTGACTGTTTTCCCCCTCCACATATTGAATAACGCTCACAGAACAACCTTCTTTGTTTCCTTTTAACGCAAAGTTGTCTGACACTCGCTGTGCTTTCCAATGAGTGCTACTGTTGGCCAAAGGGGTGGAGAGAGGAAAAGGAGGGGAGTAGCTCTTCCTGCAATTAGCATTCATGGTTAGCTAAGCAGAACTAATGCAACGAATCTTTGAGTCTCACATTACCTGTCCTCCACTGCTGGTGTACCTGCAGGCCAGATTAAACTGTAGCAAGACGACAAACCCCTATGTATCCATTACAAGCCTTTTATTATTAGCTGTGTTATTGGTAATTCCTTTTGAATTGCCATGACAAAAACTATGCAATGGCTAAGAAGGGCTTCAAAAAAAAAAAAAAAAAAAACAGGATACTGAATGGGTGTGGATGACGTGCTAGTGATACTGTAATTTTGAAAACAAGTTGAGAGTAAGAGTTACGCCTGTACTGCTGTGGTATTGTTTGGCAGCGCTGACGGAAGGCGTAACTCCCAGCGGCACATTTTGATCTGGCCTGTTTTAAGTGACGGGCTTCCCATGACAACATTTAGCCCTGTCACATGTCAGCACAAGAGGCATCTGCCCTCAAACGTCAACCCCTCCTTGACTTCATTCATATTTTATGGCCCTGTCTTTCACAAACATCTTTTTTTTTTTTTTTTTAAACCTCAACCCATCTTCATTCAAAGGTTCTCTCCTACAGGAAGGTAATTAAAGAGACTTATTATTTACTCATCAAAGTGGCCATTTGCATTTTCTCATGCAACATAAATATAAAAGTTAATGAATTTAATGAAGCCAATAAATATTATGTTGCATGAGAAAAACGGCCACTTGTCATGTGGTAGAGTCGTCTCTAGCAGCTCTTTTGCATCGAGGTCAAAATTGAATGATCTCATGATTCTCTTTTCATGCGGGGCAGAATCAGGATATGGGCTCTGTGTGTGCAAGGCTCATGTCACCTCATGAGTCTTAAGTGGTGCAACAAAATGGCCATTTAGTATACCTTGTCATGAAGTTCCAAGAAAATGTCGCAATGCAGTTTTCAGCTTGAGGATTTATGTTCTTGTTGGGGATTTATAGTTCTTTGTCTGCAGTTAAAAATACTCCTGTCTAATCAAATGAATAATTGTGCACGTGTGTGTGTAGCAAGTGAAACAAAATTGTTGAAAAAAAAAAACGTAGTACTACAGTTTAATTAGAAGACAATCAATGTTGCAGGCTACTGCGCTTCCATATTTTTCTTCATTTGCACCTACTCAGTATCTTGATTTGCTCTGTTTATCCTCAGCTAATCATTATCAGTTCTCTGAAGTGTTGTCTTATCAGTTACAAACAGGTACAAGTGGCACAAGTGCTCCCAATTGATCCACCAAAGGCTCCCACCGTGATGAGGCCACTGTCTAGTCGCATGGACCCAAGAAGAGACACTGCTCAAAATCAATAATTCTTCTTGTGTCACTGACTCTGCTAAAGTTCACGCTTATAGTAGCCCAGCATTGAGGATATTAACTGCATAAGTTGTTTTATGCAATATGAAACCTAAGTGATGTAAATATAGTTTGAGTGCCCTTTGAAAAACTGGCGTTATGCTGGCCTACTGAAATTGATCTGGATATATTCTTGATTTTTCACTTGTTTTATTTATTATTTTTGTCACCACATGCTTTTTCCCGCTGCACTTCTTCACAAATGTCTCCTGTTTGGCTTACCTGTGCTATATTGCAATTCCCTCGTCTATTATTGTAGGAGACTAAAATATGCTTTTTGGGTAAAAAAAAAAAAAGTAATAGTTGATGCAATCAATGGACAGTAATTTCTGCAAAAGGTTGTGGCACATTCTACCAAATGGTTAGAGGCAGTTTCATTTAATTAATGTTGTAGTCTGTGTTTGACGTACATGGTTTTAGCAGAAAATTGATAATGCTGCTGGACAGCCAGGCTCAGAAACCTGGTGCTATTTGCAGGGGCATTACAGGGGAATCTTGTTGCAGCATATGGATTTAAAAAATAATCACATTTCACTTTTATTGCCTGGTGGGCACAGCTTATATTTGACTCGGTGATTTAGTTTAAATCAGAACCCGACTGAATTTGACTAAACACAGAGATTTGACAGGTATTAGAAATATTCTGTGAATATGTTTCAAGATTGAGGTGCAACTCCAGGTGCTTCTGTCTCTCACTTACATATTTCTGTTTGTATCACCATGTCTCCTTGTTGAACCACAGCTACTTCCCTCTACTTGATGTGCAATCTAAATAAAAAAGATTGTAATATAATAAAGGACCCATAGTCCCTACTTATACAGTGCTTATTGAGTGGAACATTGAGATTTATATAACTCCTCTCAATGGGAGAGAAAAGGAGAGAAAGAGGGAAAGAGTATTTCTCCATGATTGCGAGGGGGGTTTAAGGTTACCAACTAATTTCCCAGTCGTTACTGCCGACAGCGCCACATCCGGCTTCCTCAGTGTTTTTCAACGGGGAACAGTACAATCTGTTATACTGGAGGGATCATCAGCTCTTCCTCAACCAATGATTACAAGTAATTACCTGTTTTTCGCTCCCTCTATCCATCCCTCCTCCTCTATCTCTCTGTCTCTCTCTCTTCTCCTTTCTCCCTTGAGCTATTACCCTAACTGGCTGTTGTGGAGCAAAGAGGAGGTGTGTTGAGAACAAGGCAGGCTTTTATGGACTCCCCACCAGCGCCACTCCACACCGCTCCATTTTGAAATTATCGGGTCCCTTTGCTTTTGAAGTCTCTGTAAGCGCACCCTCCTATTTACGAGATGGCTGTGTACTTAAAGGTCACAGATTGATCAAGAGGTCCTAAAGATGGCCTTTTCACTGAAAGCACTGCAATACTGTGGCTTCCACGGGCCACATCTGTAGGGAAAAAAGGAAAATAAAATGTATCACTCCCCCAAAGTCAGGCATATTCAGACTTTAATGTACAATTCCATTTACCCTGGAAAATGCCACAATTGAGTATGGAATTCACAATGAGCACAGCAATTTATCAGTGCTTTTTTGTCCATTTTTGCTGGCTCGGGCTTAAGAATATTTTACTTTCTGATTACCTGCAGGTCATTTAATAAATGTGTCAGACTCTAACTTTGTTTGAACATGAGACCTTCACTCCATTGTTTTGTCCATTTTAAAAAATACATTTGACACACTCACAGGAAACAGCAGCGTCAACATTTTTGACAGTGTCCACACTGAAAAGAACAATGATCCGCCAGCAGTATACTGGATCCTATAAGCCACCAGGAAGAGAATGATTTTATTGTAAACCCCAGTTACAATACATCACTTCACACCTTCCTGTATATCTATAATTTTCTGTCTTCTTATTGTCTCCTTTATTTATCATGTATGGCAAGTTTGTTGCACTTTTCTAACAAAGTATTTTATGCTACATTGATAAAAAAAAAAACATAGGCACAACAACTTTCATTCATTACAATTCTCATTAATCAAACCATATTGATAATTTGTTTTTACAACAAAAACAATTATCATCTATAATGAATAAGAGTAAGAATGAATCTATAATGAATAAGAACAAAGTACCACACAGAGACTGAAAAACAATTGTGAATTTGTTCATGCATAAAGTGCCAAATCACAACAAACAGTTGCCTCAAGGTGCTTTATATTGTAAGGTCTTTACCTTACAATATAAAGCGACCCTACGATAATTACAGAGAAAACCCAACAGTCAAATCCAACCCTATGAGCAAGCACTTGGTGACAGTGGGAAGGAAAAACTCCCTTTTAACAGGAAGAAACCTCCGGCAGAACCAAAGATTAAGAATAATAACTAATGATTAAATGTGGAGTGCTGTAAACAGAGTAAAAAGAGGTGAATGAAAAAAAAAAACCTCTGCATCGTGGGAACCCCCCCAGCAGCCTAGGCCTATAGCAGTGTAACTAAGGGATGGTTCAGGGGCACCTGATCCAACCTGAACTATAAGCTTGATCAAAAAGGAAAGTTTTAAGCTTAATCTTAAAAGTAGAGAGGGTGTCTGTCTCTAGAATCCAATATGGGAGCTGGTTCTACAGAAGAGGGGCCTGAAAGCTGAAGGTTCTACCTCCCATTCTACTCTTAAGTATCCTAGGTACCACAAGTAAGCCAGCAGTCTGAGAGCGAAGTGCTCTATTGGGGTGATACGGCACTATGAGGTCTTTAAGATAAGATGGGGCCTGATTATTCAAGACCTTGTATGTGAGGATTTGTATTCTAGATTTAACAGGCAGCCATTGAAGAGAAGCCAATATGGGAGAAATATGCTCTCTCTTTCTAGTCCTTGTCAGTACTCTAGCTGCAGCATTTTGGATCAGCTGAAGGCTTTTCAGTGAGCATCTAGGACAGCCCGATAATAATGAATTACAGTAGTCCAGACTAGAAGTAATAAATGCATGAATTAGCTATTCAGCATCACTCTGAGACGGGATGTTTCTAATTTTAGAAATATTGCGCAAATGCCAAAAAGCAGTCCTGCATATTTGTTGAATATGCGCATTGAAGGACATATCCTGCTGAAAAATGTTACTGGAGGCCAAAGTATTGACATCCAGAGTAAGTACCTGACTTTAATCTATGCAGCCTTTTGCTTTTTGAGGACTGTTACCTGACAATAACTCCTGCTTTACCTTCTTTTGGATTCCCACACAACGCACTGTATATTCCTTCTGATCCATAAAAATGTTAATGTGTTTATCCACTCCTACCATACTGTCAGTTAAGAGAAACACCAGAGGAAATAAGGTAAAGGAGAGATGATGTGTCACTTTATGTGATGCATTTAGTGCTCATTGCTCATTTTAAAAGGCTGACAACAGCATCCAGCTGCTGGTTTTGATCACACCCTGGCAGTTCTGCCTGGCTGTGACAGGCGATATTAGTTGTGTCTCAATCTATGGTGTCATAGATATGTCCAACTGTTACAATTTGAACTTGCGATACACCACACCAGTTCAAGATCACAGCACCATCATGCAGTCAGTGTTAAAGCCATTAAAACAAATGTTAAACTCAGGTTCAACGCCACAGACTAAGATGTCATGCTAAAGCTGCAATCATAATAGGTCCTAGTTTGTCTTAATGTGGTGTAGATTTGTGCTTATTTAGCCACAGCTGAGGGTGTCCTGACTATCTCTGTAGACACTGGCAATTTCTACTAAAATGCACGCCTATCATAATATAAGCTCAGTTTCTGTCCATGACTCAGGGGGAATGCAAATGATATTTTTTAAAAAAAAATGCAAAAATGCAAGGTAGTTCAAATCATATTACAAGGTAATGCAAAAGTAATCCGCAAAAAATTCTAGGTGAGACCTTTCAGGGACTCCACACTCCCCAGCTGATTAGTGAAAAATGTTGCTAATAGAGGACCAACCTATACTTTCCCTGGTACAAGTTCACACATTTAAAAAATGTATCTACAGCATTTCCTTTTAAATCTGTTGCATTAAATAACAGCTTGAATTCACCCACTCTCATCAAAAACAAGTGGGAAGACAGCATTTTAAGACAAAAAGCTCATTAACAAGTAATACAGTATATATGATTGTACCATGTATCATTTGATCTCAGCAGTGTTTATCAGTGTTTAACAGGAGAGATGGGGGCGAGGCAGAGAACCATGGCTGATTCAGTTGTATATTTGTTTTATTAATGTAATTCCCTAAATCAAAGTGTTTGTCTGAGACCTACTCGCTCAGAACACCAACGTGTCACCACTAAAAAAAAAGCTGTTCAAAGGAATGTAGACTTTGTTCATCATGAGGTCTCAAACTTAACTCACTCTGTTATTATTATTGATAGTCAGTGCCTTCAGCGTGTCTTATTAGCCCACTCGGGATGAATGGGAAACAGCCGGGCAGCACAATACCAATTTAACCATGTGTTTTAAAATATGCACGCTGAATGGGTACCTTGGCAGCAGCACTGACTCTGAAATATTATTGACTGTCTCGCTCATTGATAATACGATGCATGTCACATTTGACAACACTATAAGAAGAGGGGTCAGAACAGTAGGACTAATGAAACTGTTTTGAGAAGGCAGAATGGAGAGATGGATGTTGTTTTCTACAACATTAACCTTGCAAATGGCTGCCAGAGAGCAGCAATGTCTCACGCCACACATGCACGCACACACACTCGTGCTGTCAACTCTGGCAACTTCCTGATGGTTGACATTAACACCACGCCAAAAATCTCAAACCATTACAAACACCTGTACTCATGCAGGGAGCTAAAATGAAGCCATATATTTCCAAATAAATGAAAATCTTATTAGCATCACAACATCGCTCGTGGCAAAATACTGGGTGATTTGAAAAGTGTCTCCTGCTGTCTGCTAGCGGGGATGACAGATGAGGTGAGGACGATGTAAAGGGATTGGTGTGGAGAAGGGTTGGGGCGCTTAGAGTGGCTGCAAAGAAACAGAGCCCGAGTTAAACCCCATCAAAATGAGTAATCTTACATAATAATATCCTCATGTGTCTTGATAAGAGCAAACCCTGAACAAGCCGACAGCATTCATCAGCATATCTATGAAAACTCACTAACAATGTTATGGATCCTGAAGGCAGCTATATCCATGGCAAATATGCTCTGTGAACCTCTGATTTGGAAAGTATATCTTTAATGACACCATTACCAGTGGCTATCACGATTACTGCATCCACAGCAAGAATCCTCGCAAAATCCATGATGCGAAACCACATTAACGCGGCTCCCATCGGCTCGGGGATGTTGCTGCGCTGTTACATAGATGTACGGGCTAAAAAGTCAGACAACCAAAAGGCATTAAATGGTCTCTACAGACTGCACGGGCTATCCAGTATTGTTTTAACAGGGAAGTAATTAACTGACTTTGTCAATAGGTGGAATGGCGAGCCAGTCTGCAAGGTGTTTATAGGTCCCAAGAGTCATTGCTGGGGTGAGAGGGCACAGCAGAGCTCATCTATTCAAACTCAATGACCTGACAGATCCTCAACTAAAGGCTCACACTCATATCAATTATTGATGAGATAAAAGAGACTTTATTTAGAAAAAAAAATACTGCTGTCACCACTGCACAATTTGAATGATACAGATTTGTCTGTGTGCTTGACTGACTGTGCCCATGTATGATACATGTTTGTTGGAGTACGCGTTTGAATGTGCACAACTGTGTGGGTGTGTGTTAATCAGACATACTGAATGTGCACCCTTTTTATTTTCTAACACTCTGTATGGAAAGGTGCTGTGAATCAGTAAATGGCTCCCTTTGCTAATCATCTCTGCTGTAGCAAGGGAAAAAGGGAGAGATAAATGTTTGAGTGGAGAGGTTGAGGGCGTCTCTTTCAGACCTGCCCCTGCTGTCTGTGAATAAAAGCCTGAAAAGGAGCTACAACGACAGGCTAGAAGTGAGTCCAACTGGGCTTTGAAAATGCTGCCTCTTCTCCAGGCCTTGGTGCTAATGCATCTGACTCAAAGGCTGTAAGCCAGCCAGAGAGAGAAAGGCAAGAAGAAAGAAAAAGAGGAAGAAAGGGGTTGAGAGACAGGGAACTGGTGCTACAAAGGACAAAGAACTCCAAGGTGTGCACTCGGTATTCAGTAATTGGTAAAAGAAGCTTCATTTCTTACAGTGATTTCCTGTCTTTTTACTGTCTCTGACAACCGTGATGCTTTTAATAGGGGTATGAGTAGAGGCTATTCTGTGCATCCACACCCCTCCCTCCCCTCGAGTCCCCTCGAACACCAACCTGTCTGGCTGCTCGGTGCTCAGCCTGACCACCCCTCCCATCTCCTTCTCTCCTCACAAAATAGAGAAAGAAAAAAAAAGCATTAACCATATTCTTTCTGTCATTCTCTCTTTTTGAATACCTCAAACCCCTTTAGCTTTAATCATTTCTGGATCAGGCTCAGTCCAAATAAGCCAAGCCATTTTCTGCACTCAATTACTCTCTTAACAGCATCAAAAAGAGAAAGGATTCAGGTATAGTGAGCAGAGAAAGAGGGTGAGAGGGAGAAAATTGTGAAGCATCTTCATCTGCCGAAATGCTTTGAATGCTTCGAAAGGCTTTCTTTTTTAATGAAAAACCAGTAATAAGAGATGGTTCTGACTATAACAAAATGTTTACTGTCTGTTCGCTAGCTGTGAGCTCTTCACTCTCCCCAGATAAATTGTTGAAGAGGAAGAGGGGGAATAAAGGCTTGAAGAAATGGGCCTCCAAATTACTACATTTCCACTGAATCCTACTTTCATTACCAAGGAAAATATATCAGAAGGTACTTCACTCCGAAAGGTATTTTAATAATACATTACTTTTCTCATAACTACTCTTAACCTTTAGATACAATGCATTTCGGATGAATGCATCCGTCACAGCTTGGTGTTCAGATAATGAGACATCCAAATCTTATTTACTGTTGTCTGCCTGAGCAAGAGATTTCACACATTGTACTGTGTGGCTGGCCCCTATGCAACCATATATGGCATATGTATATATAACAACTCAGCACAAACTATAGGCCTGAATGTACTGAATGAAGGGCCAGTTCCATCCATTGCTTAGGGGGTATTTCGTGAAATGTATGCAGAAAGTGCATCTAAATAGGTTCCTCTTTTTCATGAAGTAGCACTCAATCTATAAGCATGGGCTCCGGGCTTGAAAATGCTGCCCTGTTTTTCCTCATTGCCCAAATTGCCCACATTGTTCTAAATGCCCGCCAGTAGATACAAATCAAGTATGAAATGTGTGAACACCAACAGAGGTCAATAAAGCATGTCCACAGTAATATAATGTGATTGATTTTTCTCTGAAGCTCTTTCTATACTGGATTCTGCACTGTGAACATTGCCGATGATAACACAAAAACTGCTGATGGTTAATCATAATGGCTCAGGGTGAGCACTTTACTTTCATACTCCCTCCTTCTCATACCCCACACTCATTTCCCCTCTTAGCCAGCTGATGGCCAGTAAGGTCAACATGACATGCATGCATCCCAGAACGACATCCATACAGGCAAGAGTGGAAGCTGCTGTTTGGGTGCCTCACAAAGAGCCTCTACTGGCACCGGTGGTTTCTCTCCATAGTCTCTCATTATATCAGTAGTGATGCAATGAGGGCTGAGGTCGAACACTGAGCGCAGGGTGGCCGCTTTTCTAGGGTCCTCAACAGAAAAATAATATCTTTGCCTGCCAGAGGAATGCAAACAGTAAACAGAGAAACTAAACAGGTAGATGTGAACCTCTTGTGCTGCAATCAATACCCCGCTCTGGACCACCAAAGGAACAATTCCATCAATTGCCTACATGTTCTATTTTAAGTTACTTTTTACGTTTTGTTATTCTTGCCAAATTTTTACAGTGTCATCAGAAAAAAACTGCCCATGTCCTGTTTTATGTACTGCTTAATTAAATTAATATCTTCAATTTGAGTCAGGAAGTTCTGTTCTTACTGCTAACAAACCTGAGGATTACACATATTCTCTCCCTAATTAAGGTAAATTACAAAAACACAGGGGATGAGTGCAGGGGTAGTATATTGCGTTGGAGTCTAATAGGTTACTTTTGGTATTAGAGCTGGCAAAGAGAAGTTATGCATTTGGGCTATGAAAAGAAAGCATCTGCAATGTCTCTGCAAAGCACCTTTTAAAAACATACTCAAAATTATAGCTCTCTTCTTTGCTAAGATGATCATTTACAGCACACGAACAAAGCTGCCAGCTATCTAGGGTGTTAATTAAATCTGGATGCCTTTTAATGCATTTAAACACCCACTTTATATTGTCCGCTCTTCATCCGTCCACAACGTATTTTACCATTCCCTTATTATGCTCTTTAAAGAAGAAAATCCGGGCCAAATGAATGTTCACAGAGAAGAACAGAAGCTTTGACTCTTAATGGGCATGTTAGCACAGCAAAGTCGCTAATGGACGATGCTAATTATCACAAGCTTGGAAGGTCTCACAAAGGAAGTGGATCAATATGTGACGCGGCTTGTTCTGTTCATTCATAGATGTTGGATGATGACATTCGCTCGCACTAGACAAGAGTGCATTGTATGGCTGGGATGATGGCGATGACTGGGAGGGTGAGGAGCAAGAGTGTTCTGCTCTTTCATTTCCAACGCATGTTGGCTAATGCTTACATAAAGACAGACAACAGGCGGGGGGAAGAGCACTGTGTGCTGGTGGATAAAGGAAAATGAAAGCCTCAGTCTTAATGAATCTGGTTGTAGAGAAGATGTAAACAGGTAGTGCCTAGAGATAAAAGTGGTGAAGGAACTCTGGAAGAAGACATGTTAGTCATAATTGTTTATGAGCTACAGTATATTTCCTAATTCTTTATGAAAATACTTGTTCACTGTGATCACTGATGGATCCCAGAAGATGCTACTTGTTTGGGTCAGAAAGAAGCATGTATCAAAAGACACAAAGAAAGCCCAAAGAGCTATAATTGTATTAAAGCGATACTCATCTTCCATCTATATGATGTTTTCCAAATTTATAATGCACCTGCACAACTGCATGGCTGTTGTTTGTTTTTGTGTCGGAAATATAACCATCTATTGAAGAAAATGTTATTAAGTGGCAATTTCATCTCCAAACTTGAACCAAATTAAATTCAGATAAGCTCTTTTTTTGGTTTGATTTTTTTGTTTTCGCATGAGCTAGACATGTGCTTTACATTGTGTGGTGGACCTCAACCGAATAAACCTTGTTGAACACTTCTGTGTTATTGTAATCTGTAATACTAGCCCCAAAGCCAGAACCAGGGTAGGTGTAGGGTGGGCATATAGCCAAAACAGACAAGTGAACATTCAAACTGAAACATCTGAACAGGTAACTGAATCCCACACAACTTTGGGGGTAATTTGGACATGGTGTGGCACACTTTCTTTGGGGCAATATCCTGCTCTGGACCCCTCCTCATTCCGTCTTCTCCCAGAGAGACCCATTGATCCACTGTCTGGTGAGCCCTGTGTCTCCAGTATCAGGATAATTCCAGGTGG
Source organism: Cichlasoma orientale (assembly GCA_034780415.1). Lineage (NCBI taxonomy): Eukaryota > Metazoa > Chordata > Actinopteri > Cichliformes > Cichlidae > Cichlasoma > Cichlasoma orientale. Next base: position 244,440 of record JAVDPK010000666.1, read on the forward strand.
GATTGGTTTTCCCTTGTTACCTTGTAGTTGGGAGCCCTGTTCCTGCCCCTTCCTAATTCTCTCCGCCTTAACTTCCCAATGGCAGTGGACACGACCAGCAGACAAGAGTTCCTTTGTCCCTTGTTTGTGGCAGGAAGTAGAAGAAATTGAGTTGGGAATTGAAAAGAAGTAGCTGAAAGGTCTAAAGATGCAATTTTTTCTTTATCAACAACATGCAAAAAAAAAAGTGTAAAGATTTTGTGAAGGCATGTCATTGTATTCTATACTTGAAAATCCATGTGAAAAGTTCTTTCAGTTATCCAACTCGCATTGCTGGGAATCCACAGCACCTCAAAGAGGCATATTTTCTTTGTTGCTTATTCAAATCTTTTTTTAAAATAAAATAAAAAGAATTAACATGAAAGTTACAATATCTTGATAATGTCTCTCACAGTCACAAGTTAGGGTGACCAGATGTCCCTCTTCGTGTGGGACTGCACACCTTTTTTTATTCCTTTTCCCCTGTTGCAAATCTTGAGACAACATCCCACATTTTAACTGGTTCTGTAGTATATGCACCTTTCTAAAGTCTGGCTTTTGCCCAATGTATATGAAGGGAAGACTTTTTTTTTTTTTATTATTATAGTCAGAAGAAGGTCAGCCTGTGTACAGCAGGTCACAAATCACCAAAAGCTTTGCAGATTTTTTGGAAACTACCAAAAAGAAAAATGAAGCAGCAGTACAGTCTGAGAAAGAGAGCTTTTGTCTTTTTTGCTAGTTATTTTTCAATTTCGTACAGGGGGAAAATATGGTGTGAAGTGACAGTATATGTGTGTCATAATTGGATAGAAACTGCTAAAATTGTTGGAATCTGGTCATTCTAGTGGCACTCTGGGTTCTTCGCTAGCTTTGGGTTAGCATGCTGTCTGTGAAGTTTTTGGAAAGAACCAATGTTGTGTTAGCAGTATAATGCAGTTGTTTCTGACGTGGACACCGTTTGAGCTTAACCATCGCACTCTTGTCTTTTCATGCAATAAAAAAAAGCAATGTCCACTCATCAAAATTAATTTTTTTAGCTAGTTTATTAGCTCTGCAAAGGAGTCATGTTTTTGTTACCATCTGCCTGTTTGTCAGCTATGTAAAAAAAAATACCTGTCAGATTTTAATGAAATTTGGTGGAGAGTGGGAGCATAGTTTAAAACAAAACACAACAGTTTTCTATCGGCACCTCAAGCAAATTAGTGTCACCAGCCAGTTCAAGTTGGATGTGTGCTTATACACATAACTTTTAAACATGTCACTCTTTCATAAGTGAAATACCTTCGGATTGCTTGGATCAAGCTGAAAGCCTGCCATGGCCAAAGTCCTTCTATAAGCAAGTGATAAAATAGCATGTATAGAATAGCCAATCCAATGTAGAAGGTATACTTGGGAAGCTTACTACTATCATTGAAATTCTCAAATATCCCAGCATCTACCAGATATACGGATATTTCAAAAAGTAATTTTACATTTTTTTATTATTGTGTACATAAATATGCAATTTGTTCTACTCTAGTTCCCCTATTCTTTTACATGTGACTGTCCACGAGTTCATCCTTAGAGGTAGAACGTACAGATGAGCGCTAACAGTAAAATCATACTCTTAAAAAATGTAGTTATTTTCCAAAATAAGAATTTGTGTTGCCTGTGACACTGGACATCTCTTTTATCCTTCTCTTCTTTCCTCTTGCCCTCAAATAATGCCACGAGAGCTTCCTCTACAAAAGTTCCCAGCACACAGGCAATTCTTATTTTCCTTTCATTGTCCCTGCTGGACAACACAAACAAGCAAACAAGCTTGAAAGCGCATCATTTCATTTCCATATAGATGAAATGTGTGCAATGAAATAAGCAAGTGTCCATTTGTACACAAGGCACAATGGTTTTCATCTTGATGCTTCAGTATTGTTCGAAGTGCTCCATGAATTACCTGAACAAAACACTAGATAGGATACTATTCACTGCATTGTAATTCTCAAAGGGTACTAATAGATTTTGCCAGTGTCCGAGCACTTGAGACATGAAAGAGGTTAAAGCAACACTGGAACTGAGATGATAGTACCCCTCTTCATTCATTCCTATTTACACCAGATGTCATTATACTCACTTATCCGCACTTGTGAGTGTATCCAGTTCCTTTTGGGTCTTTTACAATTTATTATATGCGCAGTCTAGAAAAAAAAGTCTGTATGGAGCAAATTGGAAAGCTACGTGCACACTTTATCCCCACTGAGAAATCAAATATCTTTAAGACTAAAGGTAACTTTTGAACTAAAAAACAAACAAACAACAAAAACTAAAATTTAGCAAATGTCATCAAAGCAGGAAACACGAGTTGTTTTGGCAAATGGTCCCAAACAACATCTGTTTATGCAGAAGAGATAAAAATTCTGAAATGATTGAATTAAAGAAGGAAGCAGAGTGAATTTGATTGTGTTGGTGTAGCCCAAAAAAAAAAAAAAAAATTAAAATCCTGCCTTTACAATGCACTATGAGTGGGCGCATCATGGCACAACACATTTTAGGTAATTTGCACTGAATATTGCCCCTCTGATGCCTTAAACAATCAACAACACAATTCATTGTTGACTGTTTGAACTTGGGGGACAAATTAATTGTGTACAACATGGATAATTTCAAAGAATAATCAAGCATGTTCCTGGTCTGATACACCTTCTTTGGGCTTGGACACTGTGGGTACACTCTGTGCACAAGTATGAGGTGTATGGGCAAGTGGTTAGAAAAATATTTCTGGGGATCCATGTGACTCTTATTGCAATAGGAGTTACAGTGTGCTCATTACAACTCCAGTAGACTTATGATAGAGGAAAATATTCAACATTTACTACATTTATTTTTGACATGCAAACTGTATAAGGGGCTTAAGGGATATTATACACTTAGTTATGAATTTGATTGTATGAGGATCTTGAGAACACAAAACATTTATGACACCTGCTTTTTGCATGTGCAAATTTGCTGCTTTTCCTTTCTGCTCATTTTGATAATTTAGAGGTTTGGGGTGCTGCAAGGGAAAAGCAAGCAATGTTCTCACTATGAGCACTGAGACTATTTTCTGAATTTTTACAAACAATTCTCTTTGCAGAGATTTAAAAAAAAAAAAAGCATTTGTGTTTAAGATCAGGGGTGTGAAACCACAATTCAAAAGTTTCTGAAAGTTATTAAGGCTGCAGCAAAGCAGCTTGAAAAACATTAAACAAGCAGCCTTTTCAAATGCAGAGAGTGTCATCAGGTGCCTGACAACAAAATGACAAATCACAACAGAATACAGCATCCCTTCAGTTGAACCACCAACCACCACGTGATGGTGTGATACAATGTCACATGGCAGGAAACACAGGTCAAGTTATTATTATTATGTTTTTCTTTCTTCTTTCTTGTTTGTTTTTTTAAATCTGGGCCTCCCCATCTCTGAGACCCCCCTAAAGCCATGCATATCAAAAACTACAATATTTGAAAGATATAACTTTCATTTAGTCAGTCTTTAAAAAAAATCATTTGTTCGGCCTTCATTGGTGTGAGGAAGGGATGAGGTTGGAAACCTGCAAAAAAAAAAAAAAAAAAACCTCCCAAAAAACCCCACTTAACTAAAAGCCCTGTTCTAAATTTTGATGATATTATTCAATCCCAACAAAATGACAGACCGGAGCATTGGTGAGATCTTAAAAAAAGTTCAGACTTCAGAAACCTATACACAGCTCTGATAGATGGAATGATCAAGGTTTATATTCCTTTGATCTGCACAACCCCAGTTCTTTACCAAACCTCTCAAGACCGGTTTCTGGGCTTACACACACCAGTATCTCTCATCTTATGATGAAAAAGCTTGTGCGGTACACACAGCTAAACAATATTTCACTCCCAGGTTCCAGGTCCCATTTGAAGAGATCACATCGGGACATGAAAGCATTCTTTTTTCCTTATATCCAACCCCATTCATGCTTGCCTGAAGCGCCGATCCTCTGATGGTGGTAAATGAGTTAGAGACAATCCAAGTCTTGGGTAAATGGAGTAGTGAGCTGTTAATGCTGCTCGAGTGGTCGTAACAAAGCACTGAAGAGACATAAAATGCAGAAATAAAAAAAAAAAACACCGTACTGTCTTAGACATGTTGGATGATTGGAGATAAGCACAGACAACACATTAGTGAGACACTCAGAACTGAAGAAAGCCAACATGTGCATTAAACTGGACCCTAAACTTACTTCAGTTTTAGTATCCAACTGCTGACAACAGTTGTTAGTCAGCTTTCATGATTATTGTGGCAATGTCTAATTAAACATCCCGGGATAAATTATGCTAATGTAACCGTTGAATAACTTTTCTCCTCTCATAAGAGGTTAGTTGTTTTTAATCTCACCCAATTAGCACATTAAACACAAAGCGCTACAGAACCGAGCAGCACTGGAGCAAATGAGCCCACCAATCTAATTGGGAATTAATGAATGCTTTAAAGTGCTAGAAGCCAGTGCAATTGTAATTCAAAACAAGACAAAATTAATCACAATAATTTCTGGGAAAGAAAGTTAGCATTAACATAATTGAAGCAGAGAGGATAAAAAGGCCATGGCAGCGTAGGGGAGTGTGACAAATCAGTAATCCTCTATGGAGGAAATTGTTTGTTATTCCAATTAATTATCCACTGTACTTAATCACCTAAATTGCAACTGAAATCAATTTTTTTTTTTTTTTTTTGCCTTTTTCTCTAGCTTTCATATCGCAGAAGATGAACTGGCCAAGAGTGTTTGCTGGTGGGTGGGAGAGAGGTCACTAAATTGGCTGCAGTGGGAGCAAAAGGATCTGAGTACAGTGTACTGTGACAAAACACTTCATGTACACAATTCAATCTAATAACTAGAAAGTTATAAATGTGTATGTATTTGCTTTTCTCATTCTTTTCCCTTACTTACTTCTAAAAGCGTCATTGCCTTTCAACTTTTTATGGGATACAAGATCTGCCTTCACACCCAGTGCTTATGAATCATCAGCTTGAAAAATTGGAATTCACTGGCAGCATCACAGCCTTCTGTATATCCTTTGTTTTTTACAGTCCCATTGCAGGTATGATAGTCCTGAACAAGCAGCAACATTTATCCTGGACATGGGCATGATTGTAATGACGCTGTGAGAGAATGTATCTGTTGCTTTCAGAGCATCTGTTGCCAATGCAGGCGCAATGGCATTAGCAGCAAAAAGCCATGGAACATTAACCGCTCCCAACAGAACTTCCAGATGGATTTTGTTCTAATGGCATCATTATACGCTAAATTAAAAGGCGGGTAAATGGAAGTGTAAAAATTTAAATGACTGAGAGAAAAAAAAAATCTCTCAAGCTTGAGCTGTCTTTAGTGGAGGCCTCCGACAGAGAGATTGGGAGCTGAGCCATGCAATGAGTGTTAATCATACGCATATATAAAATAGTAATGAAGAAATGAATAGTACAGTAGGGTTGCAGTACACATTACACTCTGTTATGTTTAACACACCAGCGTTAGCTTTGCAGACGATGCATAAAGCGTATTTTTGCACTTGTTAACCTGTTAGATACTCTGTAAGAGCTTTATCATGATAACATGGTGGTTCTATTATAATACCTTAAGTTGTATGTTTTGTTGTCATTGATCAAATCCTCTTTGTTTTCTTTATTTGTAAAATAATATGTAATAATTGTGACTTTTTATTTTATTTTATTTTTTTTTACTGAGACTCTATTCATTAAAAAAATAAATAGAAGTAACCTTCCATTCATCCATGCATTTTCTTCCACTTATAATTCAAGGTGGCGGGGGTGATGGAGCTGATCTGTCCTAAGGCGAAAGGCAGGGTATGCCCTGGACAGGTCACAGAGCTAACACAGAGACAGACATCCATTTATGCTCATATTCACATCTTCCTAGGTGGGTACTTTGAAATTGTATTGCTTATTAGAGGACAGAGAAGTCTTAACAGACAACATTTTAAAAATTGATACAAATATGTAGAATACTGATGTAATTTGGAGCTGTAGAAGGTACTGTAAACCTCACTTAACTTTAATATCAATAAGAATGTCCACTGTATAACATTATGCATTACACTATGGTATACAGGTGTCTCTCAGACCCTCATTAAGCATTATCTGTAGCAAGCTACTGAAACATGCCATCTGTTAAAATATATTAATAACCAATTCTTACAAAATTAGTCAAAGTCAGAATTTTAGAGATGTTATTCTTAAAAGCTGCCTTCATGAAGTTTACCTGATTTTTCTCCTGTTGCAACAAAGAAAGGAAGCAGCAGTGAAAATGGTGCCTAATGCACAGACATGAATGCAACATGCAACCGTGAGTGCAGACCTGGGGTCATTTGGGGTCTTGACCCTGACTGAGCTCTTCTGACCTCTGTCTGTGCCCCAACAGACACTCATGGCCTTAACCTTTACCCTTTGACAAGCTGTTATGTCCAAAATCATCTACAAGATCCATGTCTAAGGTCTGGTTCCTTCCTGGATCGATCAAGCTCAAGGAGTGAATGTTTCCAAGTAAAGAACAAGGTCTTCTGCATATAGAGGTCATCATATGATATGTCATACCACAAATCTTATCTCCTGAGTAGAAGCTTTCCACCCCCCCTTCAGAAAATGCTTGTTTTTTAAATTTATACAAAGCAAAGTTGCTTGAAACAGACAATCGTAACTAGCTACACCTGATTTACATGCTTTTCATGCAATCACTGCATTTCTTTGTTCAATCCGCTCTCAGAAAAGCGCTCCAGCAAAAAAGTAATTGAGGCAATGTTTTACACCAGCAGTACAGAGCGTTCTGTATTGCTGTGGGAAGGGTCGGCAGCACTCACTGTTGTGAAGAGGGATGAAAAAGAGGGAGTTTGAGCTGCTAACCTCTGACCTGATAATTAAAAAGGAGAGATTCAACAAAACGCCATTATCAAAACAACTCTCCTAAACCCATTTAACACGACTTACTTCCTGAACACATAACAGCTAATGTAACTGAGCAACCCTCTTGGTAATGATTGTGACTAATGTTCATATTGTCTACATTTAGCATATTTTTTTTAATTGTGTGAGTAATTTTTTTTTTACTCACTGCTCTCATGTGGTTCTGACTGCTATCATTCACTCTTTATCTCATCAAATAGGGAAATTTCAGTCATGTTTTCCGCGGACCTCGCATTGCAACTATGCTGCCATTAACATTTATGTGAATTTAACTTTCATGTGAAAGATCATTTTTGAATGATTTCGCCCATTTCTACCTCCCGCTCCTCACCCAGTTTTGAGTGTCCCTGCACCATGTTTGTCTGCCTTGACAAAAGCTTCATTAGAGAGCCCCAGCCATCTCGGTAATTGGGCCCATTTATTTCAAAGGTACATTTAATGGTGTCTCTTCTTTTTCAGCAGCGTGTTGAGGATTAAAGTACAGTAGATCACAATGCCCTTTTTCTCATGGTTCTATTTTCTTCATTTTAGAGGTGGTCAATTATTAAATTATTTTCACTTTTTCTTTCATCTGCAACATACAATAAATTGTACGAAGCTCTTTGGTTAATGGGACTGACAGTGGGTGTCTGTGTGTGTTCACACCTGTGTGCGCTGAATGCATGTGAGTATGCATACTGTGTCTGTATTTGTACATGCCATTTTTGTTGGGTTTTTTTAGTGTATTGTATATACTATAAATGTGTGTGTGTGTGTTTTGTCTTCATGTTAGACAGTAGTTTTGTGTGTACCATGCACACTCGGTATCTTATCTTACTTGTCTGTGTGTGTGTGTGTGTGTGTGTGTGTGTTTAAAGGGCATTTCAATATCTACTCCAAAGGCGGGTCGTGCCAGACACCCCTCAATCCTTTTATTATACACCCCAAAACATCAAAAGCCACGTAAGCAACCAAGGTGGAGAGAAATTACTTTGTGTGTGATTTCTCTGCCTCTGACTCTCCTGTCAGCTCTCCCCTTTATGTCAGTAATTGTGGGTGATTATTTTAACTGTGAAAAGGGTAGCAGGTAATAGAGGCTGATTAAATCCAATGGACAGCAGCCCAGACAACCCTTAAGACACAGCCGTGTAATAATAGTGAGAGCCAGCATCACCTACACAGCCCGTCCACTCACCTTATTTTCAGTGACATGAGGCCACATGCAATTTAATGCATTTATTGTGGTGTTGGTTCATATATTGACAACTGTAAACAGTTGTGGTTAAACCAAATCTTGCAGTCTTGCCATAGTTGTATGATAAAGCTTGTGATAGTGAGACAATGTGCTGGTATATTCCAAAGTGAAAAGAATACACACACACACACACACACACACACACAAAGGGAGATGATATACTAACATTTGGCAACCACAGACCGACACAACAGGGATTAGTGTCAGTGCCGAGGTCTTTCTTTGAAAACACCTAATATGAAAACTATTATTGCCAAGAAGCTCCTCATTTTTCAGTCCCAAGCAAGACACCTTGTAATCTCAACTCAAGGTATCCAGTTAAAAGGCCTGTTGGAACAAGTGGAGTACAGCCATAATAGATAAGCAAATGACTCCTTTATGTAAGCAGATTATGCTATGCCAATGTCCGTATCTTATTCAAGGGGAGCATTTATATGACAGAAGACAAAATGTGAAATTGATCATATGCTACATGCTTATGCACTTTCAGCATGCAATAGGATGGCAAAAAATAGTAGCTTTACACTGCAAAATATGCCATTGCGATGTGGATTTCTTAAGGTACGACATGTGCTTTAGAACTACTGTGAGTATAACATCTTAGACCTAAAGGGTAATTTCTTCCAAAGCATATCTGTGTCCACATTCTGGATGGAACTAAAAGTGTTAAAAAAAAACTTCACAAACTTTGAATTGGAGGCTTTGTAAAGGTGAAACAGGCAGGCAATGTCAAAATGTGAAAGTCCTCATGAAAATGACCTTTTCGTGTTAATGGGCAGTTGAAATGGCTCACTGCATTGTTGGTCACGGGACTTCAAAACAAATGGAAACTTCCTGTAAAAATATAATCTGTTTTTTCATGCATGAATTTCCAAACTCTAAAACCAAACAGACACAAGTGTGTTTTATGTTTGCTCTAGCACTCTGATATCTTAGAGTTCATTGTTGCATCCTCTCTTGAAAAAGTTTTACACCAGGAACAGTAAAAATTCAGTCCTACTGCCTCAAGCAAATTCCAAAACGTGGGTGACTATTTATTTAGAAAAACTCTGCAGAAATTAAATCACCATCTACTGAGTTTGGAGTGAATTCTAAATGTGATCTTTATTGATGAACGGGAGGTGGTTGAACAGGCCACGAGCACAAAGAAGTCAGTCTGTTGGTGGTGGTTCCAAAGCTGATATAAATCACATCTCCTCCATGCTATTAACTTTTGGAGCTATAGGGAGGTTAGGAGTGAGGCTGAGACATCCCCTACAGAGACCCTTGGTGGATGGGGGACTTTACACCCAAGTAAACAACTCACCCTGCCCAGAGGGCAGCACCACCAATATCCCATCCATTACAAAGAGTAGAGAAAGAAAAAGGGTGGGAAACAAGGAAGGGAAAGAAACAACAAACATTTATTTACTGTCACTGTCGTCATTTTTGCAGCCATTTTTTTCATGATTTACGATTGACTCAGAGAAAGGCTTGAGGTGAATTGATTGGGTCAGGTGAATTGGTTAAGGTATGGAAGCTGCTCAGAAGTTGCTTTTGGAAATAACTAGAATATAGGAGGGAATAAGAGAGCGAGGAGCAACTTTCATCATAATGACAAAAAAGTGAAAAGTCACTTTGTCAAAAGCTTGTAGCACTGGGATACAATAAACAAAAGTAAAAAAAAAACATGTTAATATGCCAGGTATTACCTTGAAAGCAAATACTGCATTACAAAGTTCTAATATAACATGAATACATCTAACCGCAACTATATCATTACAAAAATAAACATCTTGTTATTCAGAAAACAAAACCAAAAAGAATCCCTAAATCAAACACAATTCTTCCCATTGATGAGTGAGACTCCCCTGTCATCTTCACGGCTCTTGTGGGTTATGAATTATGCCTCTTGTCTCCTGTGGGCTGTGTGATAATGATAGTCTGATTATTTTAACTACTGCTGGCCACCAAGCACCTCAACTGAGGAGGACAAAAACTCACATTCTGCAAATGTCTGCAGAGGTGCTTTAATTTCTTTGTATAGCTTAGAAACCACTGCAGCATTACATGATATCCAATATTCATCGGGCTAAAATTGTGTTAGCTGAACACATACACTCATAATAACAATAATTTAACTGTTTGATCAAAGGACTTTGATCTTTTGGTCGTATCCTTGGCATGTGTAAATGAACTGATTTTATGTAATAACCCAGTCTTCTACATAAGACCTGGTATAGGATGTATCATGTCTGCCTTCAAAGCACTTTTTTGGACTCAGACTTCAATGACAGAATATTAAGGTGGAAATCTTATTAGCTTATATGCTGGCAGCGAAGTGCCTTGATGGATGGATATATTAAATCAAACCTAGAAAATGTAAATAGAAGAGAATGTGGCTAAGACTTTTTTTTAACCTTATATGGCTTTTTTCACACTGTTTTCTGTATATGTTTCGCCTTGGGGTGTCTCTACCTTAATTTGACAGCATTCACTTCAGATTTGAGCCATTTAAAAGTGGCTTTTAGGAGCTTTTTTGCACGTTTGAAAAGAAGGATAATGGATTGATATGAATCTTAGGCTTTACTTTTAATTCTTTCTCACTTTTTTGGACTGAAGACAGTTGACCTATAAGCCAAAAGTTGTGATGAGAAATGAAAAAGAAAAAGTAAAATGGCAGTGCGGAGAAAAGGAATGGAAAGAAGAGGTACCGCAAGTGATTATTGAGAAGACAAAGACCCCGCTGTCTTGGGCCTGACAGCACCCTCTACATCAGGTTCCCCCCCATCCCTCCCTCCATCCATCCGCAAGCTCACCATCCAATTCCATCCAGACAAGGGAATTTCCTCCTCCCCACCACACACCCATCATCCATTTATTCCTCCATTCATCTCTCTGTTCCCCAACAAATGGAAATAATAACACACAACAACACAACAACCAACAGTTCGCTATCCCTCCTTTCTCCAATCTCACATCCAAATCTCAGCTCCTCAGGATGATGGGTCTTTTGATCAGAGCTCTCAGCTCAGTCCCGGTGGGGGAAATGGATACATCTGAATCACGCAAAGAATGTAACTGGCAGGTTTTGGTGTGGTCTAGTCATCCTGTCTACCAGTGAATGGAATGAATTCCGTACAGTGCAGGCCAACAGTCGAGACGCCTGTGCTAAAGCAAGTATTTGGTGTCGCAGACAAAGCTGGTTTTATATTACATTAGATTATTCAGACACTTTGAGACAACCGGCCAACTCACAATAGAATTACAGATGAAGCGCTTGCTTATAGAGGTTTACATTCTTAAGATAAGCAAGGACAGGAGTTGTTGACTGTGTGCCTAAACATTGTCTGGGTTGGTTTCAAGGGACATGAACTGATTACTCTTACCTGTGGATTTCCCCATGCCTTCAATCACAGCTCAGGCTGCTGTTACTGAATAAGGTGTTTGTGAAGCATGAGCCACCTGAGAGAGATTTTTGACTCACAAACAACTGTAACTTTGTGTGAAAGGTGAAAGCAGATAGAGCGTTTGGTGTTGATGTTCGACTAAATGCACAGGTAATTCTTTATTTAACAGGCAATGTATGCAGACACATATATGCATATTGTGCAATACGTTTCTTCAGGTCACTGAAAATGTGGACTCACTGCTTTTAATCTGGGCAAGCTGTTTCTGCTAGTGATCAAATAATGATTACTTGTTAAATTACAAATTGTAGCTGTTATTTTAAAACTCCACACAGCAATATGTTTCACAAACTGATTTGCAACATATTGCAAAGATACCACTTCATACCACACCATCATCTGCTCTCCTGTTCCGCATTCTCATGTGTTGCAGACATATTATTTTATTGCGATTTGGGTTACATACACAACAATGCTAATAAGCAGTGTTTGTGATGATGATTTTAGCCAACAGTATATCAGTCAGGCTCTAACAGCTCACAGTAAAGATAGGATGGCAACCTCCTTGCAACCAGGAAAAAAAAAATTAGCGGTCGCTCTGTGACTGCGTTGAATTATTTTGCATTTGGTGACCCAGTGCGAGTAGTTGCAGCGACCACATCCAATTGCAAAGCAATTGCAGAGGTTGCCTGTGGGAGGCAACCTGTCTCTGACCGATAGCAGACTGATTTGGACTAACTGCAGTCACTTTCAGTCTAATTTACTATATAAATGCAAACAGATTATCAACACACAGCAATCAATCTGAGTCAGTCTGTGCCAATGAGTACAACACATCTGCACAGGACCCATAAAGCTGGCTGTATTCTGGTTATATTTCTATATAAAAACTAAGGTTGCCAAGTGCTTATGTCAATTTGCAGTCGCCATCCTGCAGCATCTATTTGTGCAGGAATTTCTGAATTTTTGTTTCAAATATGCGACTTTCTGGCAGGATTCTTAATGTAAGAAATTAAGGTCAATTTCTGTGTATGCAACAGATTTCAGATTTTTGAATTTATCACAGGTAATCGCTGTATTAGCACAAACAGTTCACATGTAATTGCCAACCTGACCCCGTTCAGCTGGAAACTAATAGCAGGCTGACACTGTCTGTCTTATTGCCAATTTATCGCCATCTTGATGCACCAAAGCTGCTTTTAAGATGGTTGTTTTGTTTGAAGCTGCCTTTACAAAAGCAAAAAGAGTGTAGGTTCACAGCACACAGCAGTAATAAGGTTGGTCATGCTGTGGTTTCCAACCACTGTTTTCCCTAATGTGACTGTACCGTTAATAAAAACCACAAAGAGAAAAAAAAGAAGTCCAAATTTGATAGCTTTCCACTAAGAACTTGTGTCTATTGATAAAAGGAACATGTCACTAAGTCCAAATGCTCACTGACATGAATCTCATAGTTGGACAAAAATTGAGGTATTTAGCACTGAGAAATAAACTTTACAAACTTTACCAAACTCTGGCTATGCAAGTGTTTGTTTATAGAATCAGTTCACTGTTAACAATCAAGAAAACCTACCAAAGGTGATGTGAGGGTGAAATAGTGCATTTAGAAATGGGTGCATTCCAATACCTTTCCCAGCTAGGAGATTGGGACCCTAAGGGTGCAGACACTGGACAAAAGAGTTTTAACTCACACTTGTGACCTAGTGAGCTATGTGCCCTACAGCGTGAAACACAAAGGGAACAACACAGGTGATTCTACACATGCTCCTGTCCTGCCTTTTCAACACTTGTACTTTGTGTCTGTGTCACCCCATGCTACTTAGTGACATCAGCCTTTGGCACACTGACAGCCTAGTCTAGGTTTCAATTTACAGAGCAACAGTAAGTATCCAAGAATCCTCCTAGCTTTCTACAGTCATTCTTCCACAAATTCTGATTAGTAGATTTACAATTTGTACTTACTCTATGACACCTACAAGTATCGTAGCATATCACTATTGATTAAGTCTTTAATTGATGACTTTTCCTGTTTCCATTTGGATGATGGTGTCACTTTCTCCTTTTATGAATTAGTTTCAATTGTACTAATGGACAATACAGTGGTCTCTGGAGATTTGGCGATAAGAGGTTGGGACCTGAAACTAAACCCATCTGCACAGGGTTTCAGACGCGGCCAACGTTTCAAATTATTTTGATCCTCCACACCCAAACATCATCTTTGGATCCCCAGATTAATGTCTTAAATGCATCTTAACGCCTCTTTTCCTGATTTGACTATTTATAAAAAGCCATAGCATCACATAAGCCCTTTTCAGTCATGCAGTCCTTTCCATCCATCTGATGGAAATGTTGCTAGTAATATTTACATATCACATTCAAAAAAAGCACAAGTCTGAAATTCATGTAGTCAAATTAGCCCACAGGCATTCAGTTCTATTCCTATAATACACCGGCGACCTGTTAGATATAGAATTAATCAAAAAAAAATGTGTTAATTACTTTTAAAGCCTTACATGGTCTTGCTCCTACCTACAATATAGCTTTTGCCATGCTTTATGAACCGAGATGCTCACTGCGTCCCTCCAGTTCAGACTCTCCTAACCGTTGCCATAGTCTGCCTCATTACAAAAGGAAATCAGGCATTTTCTGTTAGAGTCCCACAGCTCTGGAGCTCTTTATCAGAGGAACTGAGGTTAGAAAGCTCAGTAAGCTATAAACTTTTAAAACTTATTTTTACATAAAGGCTTTTTATGATAAAATTGCTTTATTCCCCCCACAATTTCTTTATTAATGTATTTACTTCTATTGTATTTATTCATTTTACCTGTTATATTATCATTTGGCATTTTACTTTAGATTGTAATCTATTTTATTTTGCTCTATAAGGAACATTGTAACTATGTTCTGAAAGATGGCAGACAAAAGTTTTATAATTATCATTACTGGTACTGCCAAAGATTATCATTGCATGTCGTACTAGCTTTAAAACATCATCGTTTTCCAGAAAGTCCTGCGATAACACATGACAGCTTATCTTGCCATCTCCGTTTCTCATCTACAATGCACTTTTTCCCCAATCCAGAAAAAAGATCTCTCAGTCTGAGCTTGTGCGCAGGGTGGGGGCAGCTATGACTTGCTGCTGCAATGGAAGCACACACACACAAACAGACACAGTTGCTGTGAAAATGGCACAGAGAATTAAACAAACATTCAAAAATGTGATTGCATTTGAGTTGATGCTCGGTGCTCATTGCCACAAGTGCAACAAGTGTTTTGCAAGCACTGCGTGTATCCTGGTGGCTTTCTTTGTCCCTGGCATAGGTGTGTCTGACTTAAACTCAGAGGAACATTTATGTAAAAGTGACTGGATTTTTATAAATAACAAAATGCCACCTCTTCAACAGCTGAAGAACTAAAGAAAGAGAAACAGACAGAGAGAAAGAAAGAAACACAATGTCTGTGATCATATCCTCCTGCACAAACTGGAAGACATTATCACAGACAGTTGTTTGACTATTTAACTGGCATTGAGTAATGACACATACTTTGTATGTGCCTGGGATGTGTCATCGCCGGCATGTTTGCCATTCAATCCGCACAGCCTTTTCCTTGTTAATTTACACAATAGCTGAACATGAGCATGCATGGGGCCACGGTTTTACCTGGAGCCAGCAGTGTTGTGTTACAAGTGAACCCAACATAGAAAGGTAAAGCCAAACTCGCAAAGTCTGAGAACCACAGTGTTCAAGGAAGGAAATAAGCTTGTGTGTGCAAGAACTGCGTTTTAAACTAGCTAAGGTATGTGGTGTGACACTGAAGAGTGAGTACAAATTAACAGAAAAGGGAGACGTGACGGAGAGCAGTGACCAGAAATGTGAATCCTTTATCCGTAGTGCTTTATTACTATAATACCATGTCTGATATGTAACTATATTATTCTCCCTGATATAGACACTGCTTTTTTTAGCCTTTTGTCAGATTTTGGGAAAGACACTCTTAATTTAATCCACGTTTGGGAATTCCCAGAGTATTTATGGCTATCATTACCGTCTGGGTTGCATTGTGTGATGAGCTACCTGATGCAACCAGACAAACAGTATGCCTGCACTGACAGCATTAAGGGAAATGGATGAGGTACACACATGGGTGGGCTTTATGTGCATTCACATACAAATGCACACACGCGGGCGCGCGCACACACACACACACAAACACAGATTTTGCCATTCTGGCAGGCTATATTGCTCACAATCCACATTCTACTGGATTGTTTGGTCAAAAGCCATCCACTCCAACCCACACCTGCTCTGCAACACGACTTAGCATGTAGAGCACTGAAAACCCTCCACAAACATCTGTTTTCAGCGAAAGCCCCATTAGATGTCTAACGTGCTGTTTGGTGACATGCACCCTTTGCCTTAATCACCAGATTTGCAAAGTTACGACCTCAATCACCGATTCCAACTTTAAAATAGCTCTGCCTTCAGCCCGACTTGGCCAACAGGAAACCATTAAAGCACCAGCAATTACCATTCCCATCCATCCACACCGTCCCTATTTTATTTTAATCTGTTTAAGTGCATTTTCTACGCAAGGTTAAAATATGAATCCCCGCCGCCCCCTCCTCTCCTCGACGAGGCAGGGTTTTTCTGGCTTACTTGAGAGCACAATTTACGACTGATTTAATTTAGCCTCCGCAAACATTTCTAATGACATTAGGCCCAGTACATATACTGACTGCCTCTCCCTCTTATTCCATTAACTCCTAAATCAGGTTTAAAGACCATACTGATGCTGGATGCTATTATGGGTGATTATCAAAACAACAGACAATGGGGCAAAGTGTTTACTAACTGGTTTAGCCATAATTTTGCGTAACCAGGACAGATGGGAACACTACAAATTACAGATCAATCTTTTTAATAATGAAGGACCTTCCAGTGCGCTCACTCAGTCACGTCTATTGTTCCGTGAAGCAACACATCATGTACAGTTTTTAAATAAAACATTTTTAAACTAAAATTGTACTCATGAATAAGACACGTCATAACAACAGATGCTGGATTGACTTTGTGCGGACAGGAACAAAAATACACTTTTGTATGATCAAGAAAACCAGCTAAATGCTGGACCTTTCTAAACTGTTATCCATTCATGGGTAAAATTTGAAGTGCTCTCTTAGATCACGCTTATTCAGCTTGTTTGACAAGGACTAATGATGGCCGTCCATCTGCACACATGCTTACAGCTGTCTCCCGTCCTCATCCAGGTAATGATTGTGTTATTAACCCTGAACCCCTTTTCAAATTGTTATTAACTGCTGGGGGAGAGAATGAGACTCAAACTGTCTCCGCTCACCTGTCACCAAAGCACCGCTGAGGATGGTTTGATCCCGACTGGCAATCTGTCATTGTCAGAGACAGACTCAGGATAGAGGGGAATCACATCCACACTTAGATGAGATTCTGCATAATTTTTTTTTTTTTTTGTTAAATGGTTTTGTGTTTTAAGTGTCTACATTAGGGCTGTGTAATACCGGTATAACATTTTACATGATATAAAAGTGCCATATCATATCAATGATATAGTGAAAACATATTTATTTATTTCCATATGGCTCATAACGACACAAGCCCATTCACGTGCTGGCCTCTGATGAGGATTTACTAAAAAGGAAGCAACTGTAGATCAGCAAAGCTCCAACAAAGAACAGCACTTTGGAAAATATGCAAGAAAACTGTTCCTGCTAAAAGTGAAAACAAAAAACTTGTTTCACCACTTCAGGCAAAAAGAGACTATTGAGTAGAATCGAGCTACGAAGGCACGCAAAGAGGAGATACTAGCAGCTGGTGATGTGCGATCCAGAAGTAAACAAATGACTCAGTTGCTGGAGGACTTGCTGGTTAGCATCTATGTGACAGGAGGAGGAAAAGAGTTGATGGAAATTATTGATGCGGTTACATGGCGGTAAAGCAGGGCTTTAAACAAATGACTAAAAAGCACAACCAAAGATACAAGATCTCAGGTTGAAATGCTTTTCGATTTCAATTTTATTTTGTGACAGGCTCCTGAAGGGTTTTAAGGATAAGTTACTTTCGTTATTGTTACTGTTCAAGTCTTGAGCAGTTATTTTAAAAATTTCCAGAGAAAACACCACCTAGGCCACTTTTGAATTTACATTTTTAATTAATGCCTCTGCTGCTTCCGGCAATAGATTTACAATTTGAATTAGAAGAAAAGAGTGAGTGCAGAATACAAAGCAAATTCACTTTGAAAAGTATAAAGTGACTCTAACTTGACACGTCCTTGACTTGTTTTGTTTTTTAAAAATGTTGTTTGAAGCAGTTAAAGAGTTGTATTATTTATATCTATCATCATCTAGTGAACATCTGATATTTCTATACTTTTTAATCAATGTTTCATAAAATGTCAAAGCAAACTTCCAGTACCTCACCTTTAATATTGTTATATATCTAACTTTAAATGAGAATGCATAAGGAGTACTTTTTTGGGGGGTTAAGCTTTCATGCAGTCACCAGGCATGTAGGGAATATTAAAACAACTTTTGATTGCAACTGCATTTGTGAAATGTACAGAGCACATGACATACAAATTGTTTAATCACTAGTGCATGTAAGTGCACCTGTCCTACTTGTTCTCTATAACGAAAATGATAATGAAAGTGTAACTTGGCATTTGCTGCTTATCAAAATGCACCCACATATATTTGTATTTTGAATAACAAATGGAACTTGTATGGTAAATGCCAGTCTGTTGTGGGTTAACAAGAATACAAGGATTCTTCCAGAGCATGCAAAAACATGGCTTGGGTTTTAACGGGTATTTTTCTGAGCTTACTGTAAAAGAATTAATTTTAAAATAATAACTCCTTTAAAATATTGAACAAGATATCAGTTGTGTTGCAGTTTGGAAGTACACCCATGATCTCTCTTGTGCTGCTACCATTAAATGTCTACTTGCTACCCATTTTGTCATTTGTCAAGCTAAATATACTACTGTTCAGATCAAGGCTGCATTAGAAAAGTATTATTGTGCTGGTTGCCTGTAAATACTTTCACATTTTTTTGACTCAGTTTCCAGAAATACTACCTGATAGCCTATGTGCCAAAAACCAGTACTATCAAATATGCACGTGAATTTCTGTGTGTTTACCGTACGTTATCTGAGACACGTGAATAAGACGAGCTGGAAAAGATGCGTGCTTGTGTGTGTGTGTGCGGACCTGAAGAGCAAAAGGTGAGGTGTACAGCCGGGGGTTGGACAGGCCCTTGTGGCCTCTCCTAGTGATAGATATGTTAATGTCCTCCATTCACTCTACTTCACTCCTTTTATTTTCCCCCAATTAAAGCAAACGTCAGTGAAACTGTAATTAAGCTGTGTCCAGGCAAAAGACTGCCTGCTGCTTTTAATGAAGCCCCATTGATTCTCCCTTTATTTGCTATTGGTCTCCCTATAACATCCACAGGCCTGAAATAAATGGAAGTTAAAAGTGCAGCTCTTTTCGCCCTAGTTGTACATTGTACTGGACTGTTTAATTAAAAAAACATAGACGATCGCTCTAAGCACATACAGGGATAGCACCATGTGTACTAGAGGTTTGTGCCTCTGTGCATGTGTGCATATATTACTGTGTATGTGAGCAGCTGCATTCACGATCCAGCCGGTCTGTGGCCTAATGAGCAGAACTACTGTTTCCTCTCAATAAGTCTGAAAGGGTGAGAGCTTTACAAGTTTCCAAACAAAAGCAAAGCAAACTCTCTTATTTGTGAAATAGAGATGACCTTGTGTAATCAATAGCTTGCAATTTAAAAAAATGCAGAAACCAATTAGCCAGATTGAGCTGTTGCTAAAGGCAAAATTGGTCTGATTGGAAGTCCAATGTGAACACAATTAAAGATAAAAGGTTTGGTCAGGCAGGAGAGCAGAGTCAAACTGTCAATTGACTAGAATCACAGCTGGAGATTCACTGCAGCCGTTATTAATCATAACGTACATAAGAACTTTGCTCTGAATCAAAATGAGGATACAGAAGTGAGCACTGCCAACATATTAAAAAAGGTAAATTGAATGTATGAAATGAAATTGAACAGTATTGTACGGTGTAACAACACTAGCTTAATCTTGGAAATTATAAACGGGGCATCATATCTGTAATCTGTACAGCTGTAATATTTGCAGTATTCTAAATCAGAGTTGAACTGTTAATTTATTTTCACATTAAATACTGGGAAGTAACCAGAAGGCTTTTGCTGGTGTCAAATTTGCAAAACAGTTACAGTCGCACGTACCATGTCAGTATTTTTTGTCATTACATGTAATGTTCTCTATGTCAAAATGTACACTTTCTGCAGACTGACGTTTCTCAGTTCAAACATTTAATATGTCCGCTATGTTCTACTGTGAATAAAATACGGGTTTATGAGATCTGCAAAATGCTTTTTTCTACCTTTTGATTGCTTTCAGATGACTGCCTTTCAGACAGCAGCAGGTGGGTACTTGTGTCAAGTTGACTTGAAGGAACCGTAAGACAGGTGTCACACTGAACTTTGGGCTTAATTTTATTTTTGTCAAATTTAAATAAGCTTCTCATTGTTGTATACCTGAATGTGTTGATTGATTTGAGGAACTTGCTAAAGCTCAGAGACTTGGACAACATCCCAGAAGGAACAGCTTTTCTTGGAAAAAATGGAAGAAGTACATTAAACAGAAACCACCAAATTCAGAAAGTTTGCTCATTTTGCATCATTTTTAAGGAAACACTAACACAGTCAAAAATCTATTCAACTGAATACTTTCTAAAGCCTTGAACTAGATGCTGGACATTGTTCTGTTTCAATGAGGAGAAATCATTCGGAGAAACTGAACATGATTTATTGATATACAGAATTTAATTAAGCTTTTTGGCGATTAGACTCTGATGGCCCATCATGGCAGATTGGAATCCCAGCAGTGCTGAGTAGGGTAGGACCCCATGAAGTCTAGATGCTGGTGGCGGTGAAGATAAAGATGGAGTCTTGGATGGATCACTGAGTGACTTAGGGAAGGTGGAGGTGGGTTGCACGAATGAGTCTGCAGGGGAGAATGACAGGTAACTGAGATTTAAAGTATGCAGAGGGGAGGCTAATTGGCTTGAAGAATGTGTGTAGAAAGATGATTGGACTAGAGCATTGATGACAGCTTTGAGTTTGACAGTGTGTGAAAATGGAAGTGACGTGAAGAATAAACTTGCAGCTGAACACCCGGGAAGGCAGATAAGAGATAACAGATCCTCCTTGTTAGCTTCATTTGAAGTTGGTGAAATTCAGTGGCTTCTTTTTGAAGCCTCTTGAGGGAATTTGGTCATATGTTCCCTTAGATTCATCCATCCATTTTCTTCTGCTTATCCAATATTGATGTGGCCGGAACCTATCCCAGCTGTCATGGAGTGAGCGGCAGACCTACAGACTTGTGTTCACCATTTAACCCAACATGCATGTTTTTGGACAGTGGGAGGAATATCCAGAGAGAACTCCACACAGAAAGCCCCCAGCTGGTGTGTGGACTTGAACCCAGGATCCTTTTGCTGTGAGGCAACAGTACTAACCACCCTACCGCCTAACCACTTAAGAGTTTGGTGACCAAAGGTCGAGGTTCCTGTGATCTCACTAAACAGGTTTTTGGCCACAACTCAAAAATTCCTCACTAATTATGAAAAAAAATAAAAAATTGTCTAATATTATAAAACGTTAGGAGAAGAAAAAGTATAATTTCTGAACACCATAACTTGACTGCATGATTAGAGGTTGTGACCATATTTCAGTCCAAGTCGCGCTGCATGTGTTTTGCATGTGAACAGACATGTAAACTGTCAGGCAGTAATTCTGGTTTTTGATCATTTAAATCCACCTCCTTCATATTTCACTTCCTACACAACAGATAGCCTACTGTATTATTAAAAGTTCAAACAGCCTTACAAACTCACTTTATTTAAAGCAGTAGTCGTTTGACCGCACGGCTTCCAGGTTGTGCACACTTCATTTTTATACCGACCAAAATAAGCGTGCGCTTACGGTTTCAAAGCAGGAAATTTGTTTAAAAAAATAAATAAATAATGCCAGTGCTGTAAATGTGCCAAGGCTTTGACTGTATTCATTTACAGCTTGTATTACTTTCATTGACATCACAACTATTCCTGCAGCACACATTTGGATATGCAAATCACTGTTGCATTCAGCTTCTGCAAATCAGCACGACTACCAGTCAAATTTTCTGTTTACTGGGAGCTTTCTGTCACAGCATTTATGGGGTTTTTTTTTTAAATAAGAAACTAAATTACAGGAAGTGAGCATCAGAATGAGAAAATAACGTTCATAGTTTTTGAAGGCAGTTACAGATTTATGGTTGGAAGGACCAAATAAGTAAACATAAAAACTCCCTAAAACTTCCCAAAGTACAGATGCTGAACAACTGAAAGAAAATTGCTTTTCAAGTAAAAAGACCATTCTCAATTTGTGCTTATTTTTGCTGCTTGAACAAAAGTAATGATGTCTGAATGCGGAAGATACATGCAAAGTGCTTTCACCATTCTTCTTCTTCTTCTTTTTTCCATTCAGTTAACTGGCAGTGATAACAAGGCCGATATTAAAACACATTTCTCAATACACTAACCTGTGTACTACATTGTAATGGGTATTACATCAGAACCTAAGGTACATTAGTTTAAATGCAGGGCGGGAGCTTCTTGCTTATGCCTCCTATGGCTGAAATGTGCACATAAATGACCACACAATGAATATCACCCTCTAATGGATTAATGGCAATATCTGATTTAAAAAAAAAAAAAAAACATTATGAAAAGTAAACCAATAACAAAGACAGATCTGGCTGGTGGAGACACAGTGAGAGAAAAAAGCAGATTGGTGTACTAAGTTTAATGGTTTTCCACCTGGGGGAAAGAGTAATTTCCACGCTTATATTCTACTGTTATTAACCACATTTTGTCTCACCACAGAAAATGGCTTCTTGTTTTTGCCTTGATAAACAAAAAGGCATAGAAGCATTACAAAGCCCAACATCATACCTGCAAAAATATCACCCACAAGCTTGAAATAATGCATATTCCCAGCACTTCCTGTCCCCTTTCCCTTAACTAAGTAATCACTAAGTAACAAGCACAAGTAGCTCAGGTGAGAGTTCCTGTTCCTGTTCTTTATAAAAGTCTAAAAAGGTTTGGGTGCCAGCCAAATGTCACTAACAAGTAAAATCAACAAGCATAATCTAAATGCAACCCCTTTAAGACAGATATGAAATCTTTAATAACAAAAGCCTGATAATATCCATCTGTTTCTCTGGCAACCCTCATTTTCCTCCACTGTTTTTCTCTTCCTTTTCCCCCCATCCTTCCTAACAGATCTTCCAATAAATTAACCGCTTTTTAGTTTGCAGCTCCGTTCCCCATTAATCCATACGGGGGAAGTGTAGTCAAGTTACACTAGAGAGAAAAGAACTGGTACATTTTAGTGATGCAATTAGGGCCCATTAGTCTTGGCTTTAATTAGAAGGCTGGAGCGTTGATATTTCAAGTGCTGGTTTGTGCTGGTGTTGTGTTTCCCCGCAGCATCGCTCGTCTCCGTCCTGGAGTAGGAGTCTGTCTGGCGCGTGTTTCTTTGTGTTTTTTTTTAGTTCAGTTTCTATTCTGAATCTGTGATGTCCTGTTAAGTTCTGACTTTTCTGCTTAGTATCATTTTTAAAACAGAGAGATAACCTGAAAAAAAAAAAAGGTGGAGGAAAAAGGAAGACCGAAGGGGAAAAGATGGTATAGAAGTGGGGGCATTAGAGGAAATTAGAGGTTAATTTGCCGAAAGGGAGAATAAAAAATTCAGGAGAGAAGAAGAGAGCCAGAGAGATTAAAAAAAAGGGAGAGCGAGAGAGAGAAAATGAGTGAGAGATGAATGAGGAGTTAAAACCTGAAGCCTCAAAGTCAAATTGATCTGCTTGAGGTGCCACATTTAATTGTTAGCCAACAGACAGACATGACATCTTAGCTCTGCCGCTCTCTCCCCAGCCACATTAGCCAACCGCACCGCTTCATGTTCACAGAGTGGAGGCAGACTGTCTGGAGGAGGAGCAACACTCACCATCCCTCCATCCTCCTTCCTGACTCATCACTGCTCTTTTGACTCTCAGCCCACAGCAGCAGGGACAACTGGAAAGGTCACAGCTCTCCAAAGGCATGGTGTGGAAATTACATATCTGTGTTTGTTTAGATTATAAAATACAAAAATAAAAATATTTACAGTCCAAATTTAGGCTGAATAATGCATGGCTGCCCTTCTACACAAAGAAAGACCACGCAGTGTTTGTATGAAAGCATCGACAGGATTTTTTAACTCGGATTACTCTGTCCTGTACCTCCCACCACTCTACTTGTTCACTTTGCCAGGAATAGCTTATTAAAAACAACTGAGCTCATTACAGCCAATTAAGTCATGATTCATCTGTCTAGATGGCAATAATATGTTAAGCAGTCAGCAGACCACAACATGCACACATATTAACTGGCACACATACATACATACTTAAAACACACACACACACACAGACAAATTTATGTGGAAATAGTGTCGTTGTGAACAGCATAAGCACTTATAATGAACATTTTCAGCAGTCAACAATTATATTTTTGGTCTCTTTGGTCGTCATTTAGGCTGGTGACTGTTTTTTTTGTAATTACCTTGGAGAAAATTTTGTTTCAAGCGAGTGAAACTGCACTGTACCCTCGTACCTCACCAACACGCTCCATCGCCACGGTGCTTTGAACAAACTCTGCTCCTCTGACGCTCACTCAGGGCCAAGCACTGACCCCGGGGCAACAGACTATTCTCCGTGGCTGCCGCTTGTTTATCAAAGTCTCCCTGCAAACACATCCGAGGCTGCAACAATATTCCAAAAATATTGGTGCACCAATATTCGAAACTCACCTTCCCAGAACCGCTTTTTTAGATACGTGATTATTGTTGCGTTATGCTTTAATGTATTTTTTTCTGGGGTTTTATCTTTTATCTTAAGGTGCACTGAAAAGTGTCCTACTAACCAAATATTATATTATTATTAACTGCAAAAACGGTAACGTTATGTCTTCTATCTGCAACTACTGTAAAATTACTATTCATATATCACCGTACAGCTCTGAACAGTACTGGTTCTAAGTGTAGCTTCTGTGTTTTACAAAAGAGGTATCCTTAAATATAGTTAATTCATTAATTAATATTAATTACATTAATTAATATTAATTAACTGCAGCTAGCCTACTTCTTCATTATTAATTAAGGGCAATATTAATCTCTTTTAAACCCTACTTTACTTTGCTATTTATTATCATTGGGATTACATTACATTAGTGGTAAATAATAAATTTAACATACAATTTATGTAGTAACATAATGGAATATTCAATGCAATGCCAAATTTTAATTGACCTCACTGGGGGATTAAAAAAATGTGTTATGTATTTCCTTACATTTTTGGAAAAAGGTTAATGTACTATAAAAGCCCTAAGCAGCGCTTACAAAGCTTTATTGTACACAGCATCTCATTCAGACTGTGAAACCTGTTTGGTCTGCTCAAGGCACCAACTGTAAAAGTTATGAGATCTTCACCGCAGACAGCAAATCTGTAACCTTTCTAGATTGCGACACACCGCTGAGACTTTGCTGTCGCCCCATTTAAGTTTTATCTTTCCTCTAAATACATGTGTGTTGTACAATCTAATTAGACGTGCACTGATGGGGCAGCAGCAGCCGGCTGTCAGTCAGTTCACGGACCTGTCATAGTCCTCATGCTGACAGGCCAAGAGGAGGCCCTGGGGTATGAGGGAACCCAAACAACAAGAGAGTGTGTTTGTGTGTGCACGCGTGCCTGCATGTGTGTATGTGTTTGTTTTCAAAGCTGCTAAGTATTAAAAAAAAAGTAAATAGTGAAGGGCATGTGAACACTGCTGGTATGTTGTTAATCCTGATCCCAACTGTCGGTTATGAATATACTTTATTTTCCTCCATTACAATGAGTGTGTTAACAAAGTTTCCAATTACACCAACACTGACAAAATCACCATTTCAACAGCCATCTAATATGGCAGTGTAGTGGAAAAAATGTGTCAGAGTCAGGAGGTTGACTGTGTCCATTTTTCAGGCAGTGAATCTTTGGCAGCTCGGAGTGAGGCTGAGACCAGAGCCCCTTCATGTCTCTTTCTGTTTACAGGGCAGGCAAATCAAAGATGCGTCTCATTTCAGAGGCTGTAAAAGTGCGCCTAGGGATGGATCAGATGTCTCTGATACACCCAATCCTCCCTGAGCAGCTTCTACTTACAGGCTACCAATCCATGTATCCTCCAAATGAACACTGCAAACAAGCTGTGTAATTAATTGTTCTCAAAAATAAACTGTGTTATCTTTTCAAGTAACCTTAAAAATGGTTTCCCAGTCATCCCAACTGAATAGCTTTCTATTACTTGTCGAAATTAAAATCAACTAAATTTGTCTCAATATCAATTTATATTTAGCAAATGAAACCGTGAATATTGCTAAATAATATTCAAATCAACCTGGAAAATTTCCAGGTTTACCGACCATGACATTTTAAACTTTCCACTGTTGCAGTAACACAAACAGGGCATATCAGTTTATCACACGCAGCTCTATTAGTGCTTTTAGAGCATCAAAGCTATGGACTTTTTCCTCTCTTTCTATTAAAAAGAAAATCAATGGAGGTTTTCTGTCGAGTTTTCTCTGGCAATATTTTGTTTCTTGTGGTGTACTTGTTTCCTGAGTGGTTATGAATAAAGCCTATCTAATCGAAACATCAATTCATTATCTGAAAGTGCTTGTTCGTAAAAAAAGAAAAGCAAAAAAGCAAAAAAAAAAAAACAGCATTTTACTGGAAATTTTACAGTCTCGCATCCGCTGCAGGGTGGCTCCAGCTGTGTGAAATACAATACAACTTGATGTTTTTGTCATCAAGGTTTGTTTCTGTGGCGGTAAGAGAAGATGTTGGCTTGTCTCTGGTCGAGTAGCTTAAGCTCACAGAGCGGACATGTTGGCTGACTGAATGAGACAGAAGCAGTCCGGGCCAAGCGCCTGGATCATGCATCTCCTGACATTTATCCCTCCTCCCAAAGAGGGGACGCTGGGAAATAGCAGCATAGACAGGCCCCATTACAGACAAGCTAACGGCTTCCATTTACAAATATTTTTTTGTAAATACTATATCATGTTCTTAACACAGCAGGTCCCCTGGGCTGTGCAAAGAGCCCTGTGAGAGTACGGGTAGATGTCAGTCTTGGGGCTTGTATCGAACTGCAAGCATCTGGAGGCTGGAGGTGTCCTCCCATGTTCATGTGGGGAGCGAGCCACCACCGAGAACGTCCTAGGGGATCCTGCCTTCTGCTGCTTTGAGAGATTAAGATGCAAGTCCACATCGTCCCCTAAAGCACACACTCCCTTGCTACCACATGGACACATGCACACACACACACACACACACACACACACACACACACACACACTGCGCCCACAACATGTGGTGGCTCTCTGTCTCTTCATCCTATCCAGCCCCCTTTTCAGCACACACACACACAAACACAGCTGAACACTCCCCCTTCTGATTAGCTCATAATGGACGACTGATGTCCCCAAGACCCTCCGGACCTCCCTAGGGAGCCCTCCAACTCTGACCCCTATCTCCACCCTGCACCCCAGCTTCTTAAAACACACTAAATAATCCTTCATTT
The DNA here is from genome assembly GCA_034780415.1 of Cichlasoma orientale. Classification (NCBI taxonomy): domain Eukaryota; kingdom Metazoa; phylum Chordata; class Actinopteri; order Cichliformes; family Cichlidae; genus Cichlasoma; species Cichlasoma orientale. The sequence continues at coordinate 271,829 of JAVDPK010000666.1, forward strand.
GACAGGAGCTTGAATGAAATTCAGCTTAGAGCCGCACCATTTACCCTGGACAACAGAATATTGATAAACGAGCCACTTTAATGCATTTTTTTTCTCTTTTTGCACATATAGAAGAAAGGCTCGGCAGCTTGTTCTTAGCACATCATCTTGTTAACAATTATTGCATTTTGGTCCATGATTACATTGCTACTGCATCATCTGTCTACTAAGTGACTTTTCTCATTATTCTTAGTTGTACTGCAGCATGCACATCAGTCAACAGCCTCTCAGAGCATTATATCTTAATTGTTTAAAAGCAGTGTCTCAGCTCATACAGTCAGTGTTTTTAACATGCAATTCCACGCTATAGAAATCTGATCGGGAAAGTAAACATGTTTTCGTAAGCCTTGCGTGGCTGGGCCTGTGCCACCATGGAAACAATATCCAGCAGATTCATCAGAGCAAGCAATTAATCACCTCGTTCTAAAATAAACAAAACAGGGATCCTAAACATGTGCCTATTAAATCAGCAAGCAGGGTTGGATGGCTGCTTTTAGATGCGACATTTACATGTAATTATCTTCTTATATAATTAAGTGCATTCAGTTAACAAGCATCTTGCTAACGGGCCACATTGCTTACCCAAATGAGCGGCGGGCAGCCCAGAACGCTGAGTGAGTGAGTAATTAGAGCTCAGCATGCCAGTGTTAATGGAAGTGATCTAAAAAAAAAAAAAAATCATCACTAGAGAGGGGTGGGGGAGGCGAAGGAGAGAGGGAAGGAAAGAAGGAAAAGATCAGGGTAGGTGATGCAGAAAGGAAGCTTTGGAATTAATGTAAAAGGGCACTATGAAAGCTGAGTGGGTGTAGTCATTGAATTTTTGGATTGATGACCCCAAATTTCAAACCAGAGAAATTAATATCACTCGACGTGAAGCTACATTTTTGCAATTAAGTTGCAATACGCTTCAGCAAATACTTCAAAATGAGCAAACATACTGAACCTTAACACTTAATCTCTAATTGCAATACAAACAAATATACTTTGAGTATATCAATCAAAGTATGAGTACAAATTGCTAAAATTAAAAGAAGTAAACTAATGATCAAAGATGAGGAAGTGATTTAGCCATTCGCTTCAGTCTGCCCTTTGAAGGAAAGTTTGACATTTAGTAAAACACCCTTATCTGCTTACCTGTTAATTATCATCTTTAGAAATGCTGGCATTTTCAACTTTGGAAAGAGCCAGGCTCCTTGCTTCCTCTGATTTCACTGTCCTAACCATTCCTGACCACTGCATCGCTTAACTTACAGAATGTGGTATTGATATTTTCATCTAAATCACACTAAGAATATGAATACATACATTTCCGAAAATGTTACACTATTCTTCTAAAATGCAAGGAACTCATATTTGTAGTAAGAAAACCACATCCACACCGTCTTACTACAAAGGTTTGTGTGCAGAAAGGCACACAGACATGACCTGCGACATTGATACAGTCATTCAATAAAAAGTAGTGAATGACTGGTGTGTGCGCTGCACTGATGTTAGCTCTGACATGGCAACACTGAGGCCCGCCTTCGGTTCAACACCTCTCTTTGATTCTGTGCTGCACAGCCATGAGCTCATCCTGCCTCGGGTGACACAGGGACAACAGCATGAACTTTGTCACACTCTGCTCTGCGCTATCACTTACTTATCTGTCTGGGTGTATAAGGCATGAAATACATGTCTGATTCTAGGTTATTCTTAAACAAAATCCTAACAACAGCAGCAACAGAAAAATGTATGCATTGATTATCTCATTATTCTGTGTTTTTTTGCTGTTCTTTATTTTATTGTGCTGGTTTAGTTTCTTGTGCTTTAATTACATTATGCTAACTGAAAGAAGCACGAGCTCCTCCAGTGTTTAACCTACAAATACCAATCTATTGAGGATCATTTTGCCTTCCATGTATCTAAGAGATCTGAGCACTTTGTTCTTCTTCTTGCCCTGCAGCTCTACACCGCAACAACAGACAACCTTTACATGTCATGTCAAACCACAACCCTTTCAAAGCTCACCCAACTCTGTCAACCCTGTCACAACCACAGCAGATAACCTCCTAATGCTACACATAAAATCCCAAATACCCTCAAAGTCAGCACCATTGTTTGGTTATTATTGGTCTTCAAGAGTGCCCAGGTGAAACCCACAATACAACTGGGCCAGCTCGGGTTCAAAGAGCCACACTGAATGGCTGCCAAAATTCCTCACAATGGACTGATCGCAACAGCTTATAGTGAAATTATGATACAAACTATGCAGCAAGTGAGTAAGGAATATCAGGTCTCTTTGTCCCGATGCTTTCTATTGAGTTCAATAAACACTTATGCTCTCTAAAGGACTCAAGCTCAAGAAGGGACAATGGCTCCCTTCAGAACTCGACACCAGACCTTTAACCATACAAAAAATACTCTATCCTCCAAAGACTAATTGATGTTATTCGCCTTTTGATAAGTCAGAGGTAGGCAGACAAAATAGTAAAGAATATACGCAGTACTTTTGATGGCCCGTAATATGAGTAACAGATATAAAAGAAGGGAGAAACAACAAAAATGCGAAGTTTTTGGTTGCTTATTACCAAAGCCACGATCATTTGTTTTCAGAGTGTAATCTGAATAGGGACAGACTTTAAAAGGGGGATCGCCGCTGTGCGCTTAGAGAACTTGGAACCATCAGCCAGCAGCCTGTGAGCATATTGGTTATTGATATTCTCTCCTTGTGTCACACACACTGCATCTGGCCCTGAACACAACAGCCGAAAAAGCCCTCAGAGCTAGGGTGAAACAAATACATTTGCACTTTTTTCTTTGGCATCCAGAGCTGGCAGGTGAAATTGGTGGCTGCGTAGCCTGAAACTTGGCTGCAGTGCCATCTACTGGTGGCAAATGCCAGGGCTGAAACAAGCACACTTAGGAAGCATGGAGCTGGATGGAAACAGCAGCAGAAACAGTAAAAGGATTCATATTAAGCTGAACAGGTTTCAGATATCACTGTTTCATTTTCACCTGCATCTGCCTTTTTCATTATGCATGCTTTTTCATTAAAGGTCCCACTCAAAAGCATGCATGCTCCAGAGCAAAGGCAATTTTAGAGTTGTGGGGGCAAGATCATATCTTTCCCAGACAACTAGGGTTCATATGTTGAATACTGCATATGCTATCAAGGACCATAAAGGGGAAGAGACAGGAAGATCTGAACTTAGACTAAACTGCTAAGTAGCCCTCCAGCTTATCAAACCACACACAGAAGGGAACATCATCACAAAAATCATCTTTTATTGCAGATTACAAGTCTAACTGAGACCTTGGATGGAATCTAGCTGTATAAAGTGGCTCCTCAGTCATGCGGCATTCCCACAAGACATTTGTGATTTGTGCATGCAAAAAGCATCATCATGCATCAGTTGGACAAAACACAAACAGAACATCATAACATCATCAGTTAGTAATCAAATTCAGATCTTCACAAAAAGACTCTTCGTATCTATGCTTAAAATTTCACATCGGCTTTCTTGCCTTATTTCAGTGTCTTTATCAACATTAAGCCAAAAGAAAAAAAAAAAATCAAGAGTTTTCCGCCCAGCATGCAAAGATCTGTAATACATCACCAAGCACCATAATGAAATGGGACATTAAGGCTGAGATGACATCATGCAGCATGCCTCCAGGACAAATATAGATCATGTTTATCTTTAACAGATGATTCATTTGGGACATGGTAAAGAGATCTGAACTGACTGCTAAGGAAATGTCTGCACGTTTAACTGATACTGATGGTGAAATGCCTTGCTGCTACAATAAGCTAAAAAAGTATAAAATTCAGCATTAAGTGTAACTTGCTTTTTTTCTGAAGTCGGAGTATTTTAAATAGATGTTTGTGCATGTTCTGTCCTGGGTTGTTGGCGAGCCAAAATTGCACATTGATTTACAATTAAATAACCAGGCTGAGAAAAGATTATTATGAAACTTAAACTACAAAAATAGACTAGGGACAAAAACAAAAGGTATAATGTACTCTTTCTTACAGTTCAGTTTTTTTCACATTATGCCTCCCTCCTCATCCCCCAAACCCTTGGGAAGCAGCACTCCGAGGTCTTTCATTTGAGCTTGCATTATGCCCCTGTATCTCTGCTCATTTTTCATCCGCATTGCATTAAGTATTGATATTGATTTCTTGTAAATGGTGCTGAAATGGATGGCTCGCACTTTTTTGTGTTATTGTTCTGCAGCACTTGTAGGTAATTTATTACGGCTGAGGGTCCGGTGAGGCCTCCCAGTTCTGTGTCCCTCCTCCTGATGGAGTGTGCCAACCTGACTAACAAAACACACCATGAACTGAAAGGCCACTCATGAGAAGAATGAAGCATGAAGAAAGTGTGCATGCACACCAGCACCAGCGCACACATGCATGCACATTGTATCCCTCTCACTCTCAACATCGCTCACATTCATGGTCCACCATAAACCGGCACACATAAGAGGGTCCCTTGGAAAACACACAGCAATAAACTGAAAAACGCTAACTTTACAGGCATTTCTCAGTCTTAACATGAGAGTTGTGTAGTGGGCAACTATTTTATTTCTCCTTTCCTCCTATTTTTGAATATTATTCTTTTTAGTGCTGTAGCAGCACTTGTACTGAAATCCATTCCCAGTTTTGTGACAAAGCGTGGCCTTCTTGACAAACTGGAGTGGTTTACTTGCATTGTCATCCTGGCCAATTTCTTTTCCCTGCTGCCACGGCCCCAGCAGTCTATTTGCATTTCAATAGCCTCTCTGTCTGCCTCTATATTGCCTGATATTATGTCTGCCTTGTATGAATTCGAATTCAATGTCTGCATCTGCTGTTCCACTCCCAAGCAGTCCTCGTAAAAGGTGAGCCATATGAAATAAGGCTTGCAAGCAAAAGCCATTGATGGCGTGTGGTGATGTAAACCAAGACAGAAGCATTATGCAGTCTTGTATATGGGTTTTCTTTAATAAAATATCTGTTTACATGTATGTTCTGCTTTTACATAAAACCGCAACAGAGCAATCTTATCGCAGGTAGTTGGAATTTCCATGATTTTAAGAGAGCTCTTATTATTTGTGGGCCTAACAGTAAGTTTTCACTTTTTCGTGCACTGTCTCAGCTATAGTTGCTGAGTAATGTGCTAATAATACAGAGATCTGTGCTGATGTAAAGAAAAGCGCTGTGGTAAAACTGATATGCCCTGTTTACCGTCTCTGTCACCACAACACCAGCATTAGCCACAAACCATGGCTGGTGCCACAGCGTCAGACACCATGGGTCACATGACCCACGCCAGATCCCACAGATGTCCCTCAGGTCTCCCAGAATGCCATCCTCTTTAGCTGACTCTCATTTTTTTCTGTCTGTATCTTACGGGGTGGGATGTATGGGATGTCAGAAGGCCACAGGCAGTTACTATTAAAGCCAAGAGGATTTACTGGAATTTCGAATTTTAAAAGATATAAAGTACCAATGGCTGATCTCTGTTCATGGGATATTGGAGGGAAGATGTAAAGATGAATATAAGTTGAGTGGCACATCCTGAACTTCCTTTAGCAAGCTTACTTTTGATTATTGGGACCACAGTGGTGTCAACAAGGCTTTTACCAAAAGTAAAAGTTGCTCAATTTTGATAATAGTTTTGCGTTAAAAAAAATGTAATCAAAATGGCAAAAATGCACATATGCCATTTCTTTATATACAGGCATAAAGGCATGTTTCCACCCCTCCTCTTAGTATTAACCTCTGCCAAACGTAGCTTCTGTTCAGAAACAATTAATGCCAACCAGTGTTCGGGTGCACAGGCAGGCTAACAGCTGTGTTTGGGCCACTTGTTGTGCCTCCAGCACAGATAATTACAGCAATCCAAAAGCAGAGCAGCCGCTCGGGGAGTTTAATAATGTACAAGTAGTCGCTATCTCTTTATAGATCATGTTACTGCAGCACTCACTGACGTGTAATTTAGATCAATCAAAAAATATGGCAGGGCTATGAAACCAGTGCCTTTGATAATAGTTGGCAGGTAGTAGTCACCCCCTGTTGTCGAAGCATCTGATATAAAAGGCTTCATTCCACCCTCCATCAAGGGGCCTGGTGCGCTAGGATGTGTAACCCAGGCAACAGATACATAAAGCATTATGGGACTTGATTTAATTTGTCTAAATGGGAGCTGGAGTATCTTGGTTCTCAGTTCGAATGTCCCTGTTAACCACCACTACAATGTAATGGGCTCCTCAACTTGGAGCTGCTGATTGAGTCCTGCTGGTATAGGAGGTTTTCCACTATATGATGCTTTCTGTTTGAGTGTGTGCTTGTGTGAGTGTGTGTGTGTCCAAGCACGCTCCATGCATCTGTCTGCGTTCATAGGTGTGTACATGCAGCAAATTTTGCTTATAAAAAATTCAGACTCCAGCAACTTATTTAACTTAAATCCAAATGTTTCACTGGTGAACCCATACACGACTACAACAATAAAGCAGTTTTACAAATACGCCCCAAATGATCACGATAGGGTTTTGTTTCCTTGATGTTCTCGCCATCTACCTTTGAAACATTCTGGGGTCAGCGATCTAACTGTAGGCCCGAGCTTTATTCAACATTACGTAGCTTTCAGTGTATATGGAAGCCATGAAAGTCAATGCGGGTCAAGCTTTGTTCTGAGCTATTAACTCCTCTGCTCGAATTGGCCCATTGTGTATTTTCCTATATGAGCTCCCCATTTCAGCCCATTTTAGGAACTATTTGAACCGAGACAATTCATCCAATCATACCTGGGTATCATTTTCTGCTTTGCATGGTACTCTCCTTGCCTCTGGCTTGTTTTACTCTATCTGAACCATTCAAGTGGCTTCCTCTCCTTGTCCTACTTCTAACTTCCCTTCTCCTCTTTCCTGCCTCACTTTCAACCCATGGGTCTTTGTTTTAAATGGCAATTCATCCCGTTCGTCCGCTCAGCCACGTTAAACATCAATTTCCTCACCGAGCACACATTACGACCCAATAGAAGAAATAAAATCTCAGCCATTTATTGTGCAACTCCCCCCCCCCCTCCCTTTTCTGGCACTGCTATCCACCACTGGAACTCTCATCAAAGCAGCCCACATCCAACAACAAGGGAGCAGCTACACAACAATGCTGATGCCATTCGACTTCCTCTTAAGTCGTTTTATACTTACTGCAAAACAGTAACGATTTCAAGGGCCTTTGAATTCCTCCAAGAGGCACTAGCTTTATAAAACATGCATGAGGTGCTCAGTAAACAATGCCCAATGGTCTTATTCCTTTTAAATAAAACTATTTCCATGAGATGTAAGAGAGACTTTAATATTGCCTTAAATATTAAAAGAGAGAACTGAGCCTCATCAATTTTTCATTTATTGGGCCTGCGTGTAAGGAGTCATCAATCTCAAAAGAAATTACTGACATTTTCATTTCAAATAAAAAAGGGTACACTTTATCCAGCGGTAATAGGGATTGCCACTCTAACACAGGGAGCATTAAATGGCTTCTGGAGTGCTGAAAATGAGAAGATTTTTCCCTCTTTTTTTTTTTTTGGTCTCAGAACAGATTGTGGTTTTTAACCTTGTGAAGCAAACATGCATGAAATTGCTAAATAAAATGCAGCATATTACCTTGCTAACACTTTAGCCTTTAAGGGGAATGAAGTTCATTACAAATCAATAATAGTCTACCTAAACAAGTGCATATTCCCTTCTTCAACAAGCCCTGACTCACTGAAGTAATAACCACCTGGTTGTTTTGCTGTTCGTTGATATTGATATCCTGTGACTTAAATTCATTCTTTGATTCTACCGCTGTTGTGATATATTGTTATAAATGTCTCCATCATTACAGTGCCTCTCCGCCTGTTTGCCTTTAGGCTTGAAGGTTTGTAATTACTGCACAATAAACAAATGGTTTGGGTAATGGGGGGAAAAAGGTCTGGAGCCTACAGGCACTGGGAGAGGATTACAGGGAAAGGAGCCCACTTTTCACCCCCCAAAACCCCGCAACCCTCACTACAAGACCTGTCCCATGTCTCACCACAACTCCGCCTGTGGAATCACCCTCGCTGAATTATAAATCTCCGAGCAATGTTGATATATCATCAACCGAGTACATACAGCGTAGAGGGGGGAAATAAGGGTTACAGTAGGCCTGGATTTATAACAAAAGCTTGACATATGCTGCTAATTCACCTTGACAACACTGTCACTTCCTGCACAGTGAGTAATTGCTCAACAGAAGAAGAGTTTATATGCACCTTCACTGCCAGGCACTTCCTGAATCATGAGACTCCTCCCATAATGGATGAATATTTGTTTATAATTTCTATACGCAAGTCTGGTTGTCAGTCCCCCCGCTCACCACCGCATGCTGCTGTCTCATTTGCATAGGTAGATTGAGACGCCGCGAGCGTAACGAGGTCGGCCAGCGTGTTGGTGATGGAGGACGCTGATGAATAGCGTTCCCTCTACATCATGGCACCTTTGTAAATGTTTGATTAGTTTTGAATGGATTACTGTTAGATTATCGGGTTTGGGGCCCAAACCTAGACACGGCTCTGCAGCTTGGAGACAGTCCCTTACGGGTGTCCTGTGACAAAACGGGGGGCTGTGAGCTGACAGAGAGTGAGAAGGGTGGAGGGCGGAGGCCATGCTTGTTTATGCAGAGTTGTCAAAATGTTTGATAATTCTGTTTCTCCCCCTTAGTCAAACTTAAATATTGGTGTTTAAAAGCAGTGAAGAAACTCAAGGTTAGAAGCATCATCCACTGAAATTTGAGTAGACATAGCACAGGAAGACAGAAATAGACAACAAAGGAGAAATGCGCACCGCTAATCTTTATAAGGAATAAGACTCAATAAAAGTTTGCAGATTCCTACTTATTCCATTGCCTTTAATATCAGCTCAGCATTCCAGGAATATTTAACGGGTTGGTGGGAATCTCATAGTCAGACAGCTATAAATTTCCCGGGGCTGCTGTAAGACGCTCTTATATTGCTTGTGTGGCAATCAGACTGGTGATTATATGGGTAATGAAACATGTGCCTCCTCCTGTCTGCCCCTTCCAATGCTTGTCTCTCTCCATCCCTTTCCCTAACTTTTCCTTCTCTTTCTGGTTAAAGCTGGTGATGGATGGGGCGGAACTATTAGAGGGAGCAGTAACCCATCAGTTCTGAGGCCTATTACGCACAGTTGGATGCTGGGTAAAAGGAGTACAAAGTGTGGAATAGCGACACCATAGCCGGCTGCCTCACAGGTTAGCGCTAACCCTGCTGCCCACCCCTAACGCCCCCAACTCCAATCAGTTTTCTCGAAAACCTGTCTTGCCTCTTGACAGCGCCTCCGCCATTGTGCTCCCTCTCTTTCAATCTGTTTAGCTTCCTGTTGTGACCTTTCATACAGTCAAATATATTAGCGAGTGGTGCACTCTCATTAAAACAGTGCATTAACCAAAAGACTCTTTGGAGTCTAAATGACAGCCGAAGGAACTGAAAGCTAATAGCCGTGGGCAGTTGGGGAAACTTAACTCATGAATCAGTGTGCTAATGCCGGAGCAGCGAGCCTGGAGCGCTGCAAGCGTGCAGCACAATCCCCCCCCCCCCCCACCCCACTCTCTCTCCCTCTTGCTTCTTTGATCTCCATTTTCCTCAGTAACTCCCCTTTTCTCTCTCCTTTTCCCACTCCAACTGCTACTTATCTCCCATATTCGCCATCACTGCTATGCTCACATTCCACTTCTCTCTGACACGTTTATTCTTTTCTCTCAGTCTTTTACTTGATCAGCTCCCCCCTGTCCGGCGATCTTATTTGTTCATTTCATTCTCTGCTCATGTCATTTTTGTGGTCCCTTATTGTATTGCACTTGTTGGTGCCATCATTTCTACTTTCTGCCTCCCCACTCTTATAGTTCTTTCCCTGTTCTCTCCCAAACTCTTTATCCACTCTTGTTTTGAAAAAAGGGTGAAAGAAAGAAAGAAAAAAGTGCACAGGAAAAAAAAAAGAGTAGGCGCCACAGAGAGATGAAGATAGAGAAAAGAAAAAAGTAAGAGGAGAGGGGGGACGAGTAAAAGAGGAGAGACTAAAAGCTCATTACTTTCTCTCTGATGGGAGAAAATGAGTGAGGGGGCAATAATAAAGCTTGAATTTTTCAATACTGTTAAAAATGGGGCTCTGACAGCTCACCGCCAGTGCAAGGGACAGGCGCCGACAACGCATGGTGAGCCACCGAATTAGCAATACCATATATCATAAAATCTAATTAAATCAAGGAGCAGAATCAAATTAGTTTTCTGTGACTAAAACCGCCCGCCAAAAGGGCTCTATTAAATGAACTGGAGAGAGGGAATTAAATAATTCACAGTGAGGGATTTTGCATTTATACAAAAATTGTGCACTTAATTGTCCGTGCTATATTACAGATTTGGCCTTATGTTAACAATGAGCCTAAAGCACACTTACTCGTGTGCACTGGGCACGCATTAGGGCCTACATGGTCGACAAGGCTTCAAACTAAGGGGATATTAGAGTAACCAGTGGCTCGATGGCACTAGTATAGTAGAGCATGGCAATCTAGAGCAGGTAAAGAGTATACTGATTATACTCCACCCCGCTACTGTATGCAGAACGAACGGCAGCAGCGTTGAAAATAGAGGAATTTAGATGTAAATATAAGGTATGATATTACATTTGATGCTTCAAAAGTTATGTTTGGACATGCAGTATGATGCGGGCTTTGGACTTATTGAGAAACCCAGAGGTAGACCATCAAACTAAACATGTCAGATGAAGTTCTGTCATGAAAATGGAGCACTTTTGTTACAGTGCCATGTGAGCATTCAACCATCTCAGCTATTCTCTTCATCTCTCACCCCCATACACCCTTTCCTTCAATCTCTCCATCTCACGCGCTTCCCTCCCTGGCATCAAAACAGCACAACTTTATTATAGTCGCTGTCAATACCGTAATAATAAAAGAACGCAGAGGGGAGAGACTACCATATTACACTTTTAACGAGAATATAGCAGATGCACATTGAGTGAACATTGAGTTTTAAAACTTGTCGGCGTGTGATTTGTGGCCTTGTCAGTACAAATATTTTTCAATGTCATGGCAGCAAGCCGGGGCTGTCACTTCGGCGGTCAGCTGGGACGGGGGGAGGCAAAACACAATGATCTGGCCCTTAATGGAGAACCGCTGGGACTGGCATGGAGGTGATGAAGCACTGTTTAGTTTGCGACGGCCATATTTCTGCTTGGGGACACTATTATAAAACATAGTGTTATTTTGTCAGATTTCAATCATGAACCAGGTTATTTGTCACCAACTGTCACATTGTTAGGGCAAGTCAGGCTGACGGTGAAAAATGGCCCGTCCCAGTCCAACCCCCCCGCTCCGGAGAAGACCAGAGTTTTCTTTAGTTTAGAGGCAAAACTAAAAACAACTGCTTGCATCTGTTGTTCCGTTTATTCGTCTGATTAAAGTAGAGCGGAGTAGAGATGCAAAAAATCTGCACAGTATGAAGTATTTATCTCAGTCGCCTTCTTATTTGTCAAACGGCTCTTTGATTTTTTTTTCTTCAGTTATTTTCGTTTCTGTCATATTGTGCAATCGCAGGTCTCACTGCGGCCGTGTTTAGCAGCAAAGACAGAACCGAGTTTACTCATGGTGGAAGCCCCAGGGAGCCATGGTTTAATTTCATTCAATAAAAAGTGCTCTTAGGTGGGCTGTACTCCTTCATGACCTTATTGTACTTCCTTTTAGGCAACGTGTAAAGATAATAAAAGTGTCCAGCCTTTCTTAACACTCTGCTCACAAGAAGTCACAAATGGACCCCCGGGCGGGGTCAAATTAAAAGCCCCTTCTCTTCCTAAAACTTCACTTCAATCCTTCAATCCTTAATCCTTTTGAGACATTATGTGATCTAACAATGCCCCGCTCAGTATTTCAGGGAATGTCTTCATTTTTGTTTGAGTACAGATTAGAGAAGGATTCAATAAAGTTCAAGCAAGCACTTCCCGTGACATGCAGTATGATGAACATTACATGCCTATGCACACTTATTCTTGAGAGCTACCACGTAGAAGGCTTTGTAATTTGCTATTTAATTTTCCTTCTCAGCGGTTACATCTCCTACTGAAATGCAGAGAAAAACAAGAACCTGCCTCATCATTTGCTTACTGACATTGAAATCTGCTTTTCAGATCACTGTACATGTCAGCGACGCAGACACCCCTCAGTAACTTCATTTTCAAACCATATGAGTTTTATTTCCTTGTTGCCCTTGTGTTTGAACAGCACGGCCTCCAATATAGGAAAGGTATAACCCCCACTCTTTAAAAGCAGATATTTCCTGCAATTTATGCCAAATGAACTCTGTCTATGCACCATTACTTCAGACTGTTTGTAGATGCTGTTGATACCAAACTATCAACCAATATAAAAGTATGCAAATAGAATTTGATTACTTACAGTGCCTTCTGTTGGAAGAGAGACAGGGATGACTTTGTCACTGCCCAAGTTCATGAATAAAAGCTATGTTTTCATGTCCGAAGGTGGGTCGGCTCTCTCTGCATGCCCTGTCCATTAACAAACTGCTTTTGTGAATTAACCGACATATGTAAAGCAAGACAAACTTTTTCCTTGTTGACTGTTTTTGTTGCTTCTCTCTGCGCTGTAATTTCTCCCTCCTTTCGTTCACGTTTAAGGGGTCTGTGAACAAGTAAATCGTGCTTTCACGTGCACAGACATGCACAAGACACGTGCAGTGCGGCACACACATGTGCAAACACACACAACAACCATTAGCTTTGGCTGACACGGTAGCCATTAGCACACCGTTTCTAGTTGTGTGTGCTCCATTCCAAAAGAAGAATCATTTACATAATGTGTGTTTTCCCCAAACGGTGCGAACAACCGGCACTCTGTGTAGGTTTCCTGCTGGCAAATGTTTCAAACTGACCTCGGGAAACGGTCCATCCACAAACGCTGTGCTGTTACATCCATAATGGGCCTTTTACTTGTGGTTTTTGTTTTTTTTTTTTTGGTTTTTTTTTTGTATATGTGTGTATCTGCAAGCATGCGGATGTGTTTCTGAGAGACTGTGCACCTTTGCATATGCACATTTATGCATTCCTGTGTGTGTACGCTTATCTACAGCTGATGACTCTGTGCCAGTTGGACAGCTTTTATATGTATTAATATTAATATGTGCTGAAGATGAGCTGTAGCCCATCGCATACCTGCCCTGTGGTGCAGAATGTCCAAGGGTGGCCATTATCATCCTGCTCTGACTGTCAGTGAACCTGTAGGAAAGTAAGACAGCCATGTTGACTACCGTACTGGGGTCAAACAGTCAGGCTAATACAGCTCAAACCATCAGCAGTAGGAAGAACACTATATTTGCACTGCAATTCCATATGAATGCATGCCTTTATGGATGTGTGCTCAAGGCCTACACAGTGCTTTATATGCACACACTCTGCTTCACCAATATGCACACTTACCTCATCATACAGTAATATAATAAGGTATATTATAAAGAATTTCCTTTATACCGATGTTTATCTTACATGTACAGCATGCAACAAGCAGTATTCTTTCAAGACTAACTTGGTGCCTTGGTCCTGAGGGCAGTATTGATGATAATGTTACCCATGTCTCATAAAATCAATCAATCAATGGCATATTAAATGTATACGTCTGGGAGGTTGTCAGTGGAGCGCTCAGGGGTGAATCTCCAATAGTCTGCCCTAGCTTTATTGCCTTTTATGGGGGATGCACCAATGCACAGTTTCCAAGAAAATACACCTGTACAGTATATCAAAGAAGCTGACAGAAAGTGAAGACAACTAAACACACCCCATCTCTTTTCCTCTTTCCCCCTTTCCCTTTTATGCACACAGGCATAAAAACACCCCACTACTGCACAGCAAAATAGATGAATTTTGCTTCAACAAAGGGAGTATGGTAATTAAATGTAAGATAAGGCTATTCAGAATGCCCAAGACTGTGCCAAGCAAATATCCTGATCAGCTTAAAATCAACCAAGTGGGACAAAATAACAAAAATCCAAATTGGTTGGTCTAGATCAGCTTGATAGGGCTTTCAATATAATACACAACAATGGTCAAAATGAATAGGAATCAAATTACAAGAGCTGTGATATGGCATGAAACTGCATGGGGGAATTCAAGCACAATCACTTTTCAATGCGGCTTCCAATATTGCAGCCAATCCTCACACGATTCATATCCGATCACAAATAATGTTTATCACCCTCATATCTCTCTCCCTAATGGAAAAGGCCTAGTGTTGGGGTTTAAGGAGTGCATTTATTTTTAATGAGGTCTGGGCATTGGCCAGAATGAAATGAACAGAGAGTTTTGGGACACAGACTAGAAAAGGCTGGCTCTAAAAGGTCGATCCATCCTTTTTAATTTGAACAGGTTATGTTCAATTCTAAGTCGCTAAGCTGTTTATTACAGCTGAGAAGCAATTTCACCGCAATGTTACAGAATTGTTTCGAAAAGGGACAAAGCGCGCTCGCTATCGCAGAAGATTTTTTTTTTTTCCTGGTAGGTGCTTTCAAAGGCTTGGGTCATACTAAAACCCAAATACTGCAGCAAAAGTACAGTGGTGTTTTTGAGTAGTTTCAAATCCATAACATTAGACACCTTTGGATAACTTTGGTTGTGGCTATGTGTTTTCCATTTATGAAACTCTCCATGTGCCATCTGAAGTACAGTTCTAAAACTCTTATATTTTGGATGTTCAACCAGCAAAATTATGCTTTAAGTGGGGTAAAAAGGAAAGCAATATCACTTCAACCAAGTAATTCTTTGCAGTGTTTGTGAGTCCAAAACGACCATCAAATTTCATGTAAAATAAGCTCTCACACAGGAGAAGACACTCATATTTTATGTCTAACTCTGGAGGAGAAGATGTATTTCCTGCTTCCCCAGGAAGCATGATTGGTGTGTGACTGTGTATTATGATGAGATCACTTGGTGGGGCTGAGGATAAAATGTCGCTTAGGATAATGTGATTGCCCTTAAGGTACGAGGAGGTGAATTATATTCCCTGATTTATAATCTGAAAATTAAAGACTCACTCATTTTCTAATTTAATTCCACCTTCAATGGAACAATGTTCACTCTGAGCCAAATTGGCGAATAATGTTACTAATTCAGATGCAGATGTAATTTCTATTCGGGGGGCTGCGGCGTGTGGTGATGAACGAGTCCCGGATGGATCGTTGCCACTCCTATCTCCCCGTCTCGACAATTCCCCAGCAGTTGTGATAATAACCTGAGCAATAAAGGAAGGATAGGCAGTGCTACCCTGTTCCACTCCTCATACCCCAAGTCATCTGATACTTCATCTAATAGTATTTCTGTCCTTTCTTGTGTCACTCTGTCTTAAGGCAGCCTGTCCTCCATACAGGGAAAACAGAGCACAGTGAATATTACAGAGGTAAAACTGCATTAATATAAAGACTCTTAATAACCTGCATAATTACTGCTGCCTTCTGCAATACAAAAAAGTCACTGCAATAAATCTGCTGTTAAAAACTTGATTGAATGCAGGGTAAATGTCAAGGTAATTATGAGGCAGTGAGGGTTAAAAGCAACGTTAAATCCTCCTGCAGTTTGGTGACATTCAAGCAAAGGAGGAAGAGATACTAGCGGAGGAAGGACGAGAGCGACGCAGAAAGGGCCGAGTTTGTAAATGTAGCCAATACGACTCTAACAGTGTCTCAATTGTCACTGCCCTTTTATTTATGAATGCGGACCATTTGAGATATGACCTCTCTATGACTGGTTTCTTCCTGCACGCTAATGGGTCCATTAAGGAAAGAATCCATCATGTAAAATATCCTAATGACACAAACACATTCAGTCCTTACGTGTGAATTTTCAATTGCAAAGTCCTGATTTTACCATTTCTGTGCCGGCCCTCTCGACTAAGCTTGGACTTCATCCGCCTTTCCAACCACACAGTGTGGAAGGTCACGGAGTGGAGATGAAGGGGACAAAGGGCACCCACTTCTGCACCCATTTTGCACCTTAAGCTATCCAGAGGATTAGAAATGGAGTGTGCAACATCCCTCTACTCGTTAAAAATCAGCCAGTCTTATAGATGCTGCAAAACATTTAGCTGAGGCCGCCAGAGGTCAGTTCATTTATGCAATTTTTAGCCCTGATGATGAGTGGAGGGGTCAGGGTGGGGGAGTTGTGGCACAGCTGAGAGGTTGTGGGCACCCTGTCTTGTGCCTCCTCTTCGAAGCCTAATGATCTCCTGAGCATAATGACCTCAAGATGACAAGGCCCATAAAAGGCCTCCTCTAGCCATTGCTCACACTCACTTCACTTCAAAAATAATGTTAAAGAAAAGACTTTTTCTGGTTGTTTTTGTTCTCCCTGATCTCCCCCTAACTCCCAGCCACTGTACAAGCCAAGGCTCCATGACAAAAAGCCAATAGAGTTAGCTGCCAAGGCTTGGAGCTCTGAGAGGGATAACTGGCGCAGAAGGTTAAAGCAACAATGTGCTCAGCCCCATTGAGCTGCTCCTTCTGTGCTGATGGTGAATGTGTATGTGAGTGTGTGGGTGTGTGTGTGTGTCAAATTAAGTGTGTATATAAGGTGTCAAGAGTTGTTAAAATGTATATGTTTTGATATATCTAAAAGAACACCTGTTCACTTGTGTATTCTGCAGCTACCCAGATAAAGAAGGCCTAATTTGATTTCAATTAAACCTTAGTTATGTTTAAGAGTTTAAGAAGACTCGGTGTGCGCATTTTGGAGAATGAAAGAATGTGAAGAGCAAAGAAAAGCCATAACTGCCTCAGTAAAAATGCTAATTATTTTTGTCCTTTTATTTTGAAATGCCACCTGAAACGCAATAATTTGACAGACTCTGAAGTGAAAAGTAAATGTCTGGATTTTGAGATTACAAATGGCTTTCTCTGACAGAAATTCACAATTTCATGGCTACAGCTTTTCCACAGAAGGGATGCAGCTACAATGAAAAGGTGTGATATCACCTCTCTGCAAACCATAATGGTGCCTTGTTTGAAAATGACAGGTGTACGAA
The DNA here is from genome assembly GCA_034780415.1 of Cichlasoma orientale. Classification (NCBI taxonomy): domain Eukaryota; kingdom Metazoa; phylum Chordata; class Actinopteri; order Cichliformes; family Cichlidae; genus Cichlasoma; species Cichlasoma orientale. Next base: position 288,966 of record JAVDPK010000666.1, read on the forward strand.
TGAGGCCCTCTCTTTTCCTAAGTACGGCAAACCGTGGTCATTCACTCTGCTTTGTTTTTAGCGTAATAGCCCCATTTACAAAATGTCGGTGAAATTAATGTGGGACAAACGCAGCGGTAACCGAGCCAACTAATTTTTGCTCATTCGACTTGAATTATTAATACGTGAGAAATATACCATATGCTTTCAGAGGAACGGCATACATTCATTTTATACAGAATTGCCGCTGTTTTGTGAAAAGTGTAAGTAGCTTAACTGCTCTTTTCAAAAGGGGTGACTTATATGGAGGCCTTAATGATGTATAAATCAGCCTATGTAATTATGCTTCCAGCTGCTGCCTTGGGCCAGGCTGAAACTATAGGCCATGAGCACCAAGACTCAAGCCTTCATCACCTGATTCCCTTTTAATCAAACAGCACTAGTTTTCTCTCTTCAGATCACAGTATTATGAGCTATGGAGGGGGGCGGGGGGGGGGGGGCCGGGGGGTGGAGAGACACAAAAAGAAATCTATATCTGAAATGTACATCTGTGTGCAGATGTAAGAGAGTCAATTTTTTAATGTACACACGTGCTCAAGCACTGGCACACAGACTATTTTCTTCACGCTTTAAAGCAACCCATTGTGATTTTTTTAATTTTAACAGATTTACAGACAACATCTTTGTGGGTAACTTAAATATTTCGTCAATCATGGCTAAAACTTTATCACTCTATTCACACGTACAGCTCTGTCGCTACAGCCTTAGTGTGGAGTTCGGCAGAAAAGCAACACAATGTGTTTCTGTCTTGGTAAAGAGATGGGGCACCACCTAGTGCACAGTCAATGCTACAGCTTTAAACCGTCCTTCCACTGAAATCTTTGCTGGCGATTACATTTTTTCACTCTATACTTTCAGCACCCAGCAAATTGCAAACTACTTTAGCTGCCACTATTTACATTATATACACGCGTTAAACACAAATCTCCCAAACTGAGCTACTTCCCCATCTTCTCCTCATGCTTTAAAGTTACACAAACGTGTTAATGGCCACCCTGCTCTTGGCTAAAATGTGGAAAGGATTTCATCTGTCTCTCAAACTCTGTTCAAGAATCAGATTATAAAACATTGTAGGAGTAGTGGCGGTGTTTAGGAACACCTCTGATGTCTTTGTTTAATAAGTTCTATCTTTGAAAAGCCATATGCTTTGCATATACAAACCCTATTTGTTTGGCAGGGCTAAGAAAGATGCAAAGCACTGTGGTCGTGCTGTCCCAGAATAAGGTCAGTGGAAAACAACAAAGAGGAAAACAACTGATGACTCACTGTAAATGTACAACAATGTGTTTGGAATAATTCCCTTCCAGAGAAAAGCTGTGGTTAAGTAAATGGCATTGAAATTTAAATGTGGATATCTATCAGTATCCCTTTGTTGTGACACGAACTGCATCAGTTATCATTTACATGTGCACCTCATTCTGAGTACACAAATATCTTTTTCATGCAAATGAGCTTCTGTATAACCCTGACACCTACCGTACCGACAGGCATTGTTTGAGTAATTGAAAGCAATGTTTATGAGTCTGAGTAAATATCAAGAACTTGCTGCCACCCCAAGTTTTAATCAAACATTTGTGACTGACAAGCGTCCGTCAGTCAAACAGATTTTACATATCGACATAGACTCAGTATTTATTAAAATGATGTATTTGCTCATTTTAAAACAGCAGACAATTCAAAATTAATAATCGTTCAGAGAAAATACACCACAATACAAACAAATTGGGAATTCTCTATTGATTTGTTTTTTTCCCCCCTGCTAACACTCTAAAGATGTTTACGACAAACTCCACGACTCTACGCATGTTTGTAACAAAGACGCACATCTTAATCGTGAGTGAAACCATATTGGGATTAATGACCAACCGCCTCCTTGTTAATTGTCGCATCAAACAGACAGGTCTTAATTGACAAAGGTTCTAGCTTGGTGCTAAGTGGACACAGAGTGGGCGCTGCCTCTAGATTGGTCTCTTTGTCTGCTTTCATTAGTGGGTCAAGCCCTTACATTAAGAAGCCCACACTGGAGTCGTGTTTTTCTTTGGTGGGTAATGAAACACACACCTGCTACTCTCGGGCAGTGAATAGAAACTTGAATCTAATATCACCATCATGTGGCTCCTATTAGGATACACAAAGCCTGTGTTTTGTGTTTTTGTTGCAGCGTTCATGCTTGTGTCTCTATTTGTGATGTAGTTTTAAGACAAAGACAGAGGAGGAAAGATAAGATATTTATGTATATATATATATAGAAAGGGATTAAAGAGGAAAGGGGGGAAAAATGATGAAGGACGCAAACTCACGCGTGCTTTGCTTCTCTTAGTCAACAGTGCATCCTCTCTGTCCTGTGGCTACCTGAGGGGGGATAACAAGTCCCTGAGACTTAAAGCAAACCACGTGAGACATTTTTAATTTTATGATTGAAAGACTCATAAATAACTTTGCTCAACAAAATAAGCAAACAGTAATATCAATGGATGGACAGACCACATCGGAAACTAAAACAAAAAGGCAAAAAAGTCATCTGCTATTGAAATGGTCAAATTTATATATGCACAACACACACACACACACACACACACGCGCACACACAAACATGCTGCTCCATCTTGAAATGCTAATTTATGATTAGCATCATTATGCAGTAGTGTAATTTCACAAAAGCCTTCCCACAGTGGTGCACAAAAGGCTCATTCACCACCAGAGCTGCTCTGTGTGGGGAAGAATTATGGCACGCAGATGAATTCATTCATGTGGGAAAGGATTTATTCGATAATTATAGACCTTCACAGTTTTAATGCCACTTAATGAGGAGCTTGCATAGTGCGATTCCTACTTGGGCTGACGAATGGATGTTGGTTTTTTATTCTGGTGTTTTTTGTTTTTCTCCATACAACATCTGTTAGCCTTTCTATGCTGCAAACTAGTTGAGGCACCGCTTGTGGGTCCTGATTTTTCTCTCTGTGTACAATAAGTAGGCAGTTAATTAATAGGCTGGTCGTCAGACATGAATTAATATTGTAATAACAGTGCTAATACAAATACAAAATACCAACAGTACGGTTTACTTCTAATAGCAGTATTAATGATGGAAATGTAATGATGATAATTAGTGAAATTTTTATTTTTGACCAAATAAAAAAAGATTTAAAAAAAAAAACTTTGCACCTGAGAGTATATGCCTTGCTTACCTCTTCTAGCGGCTGGCAATAAACATGCATCATTCAGGTCAAGGCTGTTGCTCTCCGACAACAATGTTTACCATAATGTAAGTCTTAATGACTCATAGCCATGTTTCTGTGGAGAGGTAATTAAGTTGCCAAAGTTTAATTGCTCAATCATCAGCAGTTAACAAAAAGGCATCACTACCCCCCTTATACTTTCAACGCACTATATTTATAATGGCTAACAATTACAGCAAGGGCCCTTTAGCTGGGATAGCACTAGTAAAAGCTGCCGGCACTAATGAAAAGCTATAATCACTCTGCCCACAACAGTTATTAGTAGGGAATTATGGGTCAGTTGAAGGTCTAGGAGTTATATGCATTAAAATAAATAATGTTGCAGTTGGTGGCAAGTATGATCGCGTGGTATATAAAGCCCAAATCTTACCCAGGTGTATAACTCTTTTATCCTCAGATTGAAAGTGTAACTGTTCAGTGATATACATCCACTCATTCACTGCACCTTTTGGCTGATCAGAACATGAAATACAGTGTGTATATATATATATGATTAACATGCATTCTATTAAACCGACTGATTGACCAACCCAATCCCACAACAACCACTGGCAGATCATCTTCTAGATGACTTCTAGATCAGCCCCATTTCTTTAGCCAGCAGAAGCATGCCTTGCAAACTCTCTAATTGCAGCATTACTATGCAGAGTATAAGCCTTTTCTTCCCATCATCCCCTCTCCCTCCTCTTCTTTCTTCTCATCTTTCTTTCAGTCCGTCTCTCTGCCCTGCTCCGTCATCCTGTCCTGTTGCTCAGCCAGGCTCAGTGGAATGTCTCTTTGATCAAGTCTTCATTGTCGGTGACTCTGACGTTTGGCTGTCTGACGCTAAGGGGACTAGCTAAGGGAGAAGCGTGGCCTCCATGTGGAGTAGGCCTCTCCACACAAGACTGAACAATCACCAAGCATCCTGCCTCCATTAATGAGAAGCATCTCAATCCGCTGCAATCCCCGGGCAGCGTCGGGCAGGTGGAATGTTTGGGCCCTGTCACTCACAGCGCTGCTGAGGGCTATTAGCAATTCATTAAGTGAGTGACTGACTGCCTAGCTGTATCAATTAGGAGATAGTTGATATGTCTGTTATTGTTATACTCTGAGATTGCTCTGCTTTTCATTCAGTGTCTGCTTTTGGTTTTATGATCAGACAGTGCTGTTGCATTTCTAGTTGGGTGTGTGTGTGGGGGGGTTCATAACAGCATTGGGCAATAACCCAGAGATGATAAAGAATCAACCAATGAAAAGATAAGTAAGGGGAGAACAAATGAAAGCTGTTGTCATATTACACATAAAATAAAGTATTGGTAGAATTGGTAAAAGTAGTAGACAGCATGGAAAACTCTGGGCCTCCGTTTAAACTCAAACTGCCTTTGTCTTAAAGCACAACACTCTTCCTGTAAGTGACCATTTCAACAGTTATTGGAAGTAAACAGTTCATTTGGGCTTTCCGTGGGACCAACTGACACTCCTGAAATCAGTTATTTCACGTATTTATGACTTAACAGGAACAAGACATAAACAGTGTGTATGCCAAAATTTAAAGCAATTACTGTTAACATTCTGGCCAGATGAAAGACAGTATATAAAATTTGTTTAACAGCCAAAGCTCTTGTGGCCTTACCTGGCTAATATATAAAATGTCCCCAAATAGTTGACCGTTGTTTAAAGCCAGCTAGGCAAATCTCAGGCAAATTCCCCTTGTTGTTCACAAACATGATTCCTCATTTCACTCTATGCATTTTGATAAGAGCATACTTCTTTGCATGCATATCTGATCATTCCATATATAGATTCAGGTACGGTGACAGTCGATGAAAAACTAATATAAAAGCGTTGTACAAAAGTTGCCCTGCACATGTCTATTGACTCACCTAGGCCTTATTTGCATTGAAAAACTGCAGAGACGCTCTCCTTCAGGCTTGGTGGCCTGTCTCTTTCACTCTCCTAACTGTCATTGTCAGTTCTGACTGCTACTTTCATGTTACACCCTGCCTGCAGGTGACTTTGCATGTTTTAATTTAGGTAAGATCTGGCGTGATATTTTCTGAATGACTTACAGACTATGTACAAGCACAAAAAAATAATAATCATTTTAAACTTGGAAAAATTGAATGATTAGTGATTAGTATGATTAGTATATTATGAATGAAATGATTTCAGGGATTGTGATTAATTTTTCAAAGCCATTACTCATGTCGTGGTTATAATGCCACCCTGTATAAATAAGTAGTTTAGATTGCAAGAGTGCAATACATGCCTAACTCTAAATTAACATTTGCCACTTTAATTTAAATTTGCAATGTGGTTACTGAAGTGAGAAGTCAAGTCCTATCATGTATAGGTTTCTCTCACATGCAAGGCTGCCACTGTAAATCTTCTCGTACGAGATGATGTATATGTTCCAAGAACTGGAATAAACCAGAACGTTTAAAGCTTACAGGCATGCAATCCTTGCGTGTGAGTTACTGTAAGTGTATGGGTAAACGCTTATCACAGTTCTTGTAGCTCAGACATAAAAACCTTGATCAGAAACAGCCAGATGCCGGCTGCATTCTGATCACAACGATTCATGAAAAAGCAACAAAAGACACACAGATAATGATAACTCCAATTATCACATTTTGCTCAGGGGTCAGCGGCAACAGCATTAAACAAAGTCGCCATTACCTGATAAATGGCTGAACAAAACTCTTTTCTCTCCTGTGAAATTGTTTGGCAGCCATTAGCAATGCAGTGTAATGCCAATGATTGACGTTGCCGTCTACTTAGCAGGGACAAGGGATATGTGTGTATGAGGAGGGGTCAGCAGGCTGGGTAGGGGGGCAGAGCAGGGGATTGATCGGGGTCTGCATTGTTGCCAAACGGGGGGCGAGGGTGTATTGGCGCGTAGACAATGAGCCCCGGCCAGCGCTGAAAGGCCCATTCTGCGGATCCCTGTTAGCTGTCTATTATCCACGGTCTCCAGGGGGCTGCTAAATAGAGGGCATGTGTTAGGCAGACATTTATCATGTAATTACAGCACTAGGATCCGTTTCTGATGGTGTGTGATGATTACTAATAATTACTGTGCATTTCACGCCTCCAAAGGGCCCAGATGGGGTCCCAGGGCGTCAATACAAAGGAAGGGAGGAAGGCAGGACAAAAACAGAGGGATGAGGGAGTAAAATGTGAAGAAATGGTAAGACAGATGAAGAGAGGAGGGACAGAGTCTCGCCTTAACCATTTAGAGATGCTCATTAGCTAAATGAATTGATCCATATGTGTCTGGTTCCTAATTAACTGAAGAAAAGGAACACTTCATTTACACAGCAATCTCAATATGACAAATTTCCTTCCCTACAATTCTTCCAATTTTTAATCTCTTGTCGCAAAATATTTATATTTATTTTAGATAAACAATCAAGAAATTCAAATAAACACTAATGATAATGGATGGAACCTATAACCCTAAAACCACGTTGCCTTGTTTCATAAGCAGTATACACATTTACACGGTGCAGAAATAATAGCAAGTTTTCCCTCGGCTTGATTTGTGGTATTGTGCCTGATATACAATCATACTCAAAAGGTTTCATATCTGTAGCAAGGACAAAATGAATGGGCTAAGACTAGGGTTTAAATAAAAAAGAGAAACACCCTCTTGTGAAAGCAGCCATCTTGCCTCTGTCAAAGTCGGGGAATGGGTCTGTGTGCTTCTGAAACCAATGTGGGTGAAATACAGCGGCTCACTGTTGTATTTCTGCCCTCTACAGGAATCCTGATAAATCAAAAAGGTCAAGCTGCCACTGATATGATGTAGTAAGAAGGCACAGAGATGGGTTATGCGGCGGAGTGTATGTGTATGTGTATGTGTGTTCGCAAGGGTTGAATTGCCGTGTGTCACCGAGACCCACGGTCATGAGCTGGAAAGGACTGATCAACAGCAGGTATAGCAGAACAACTTTTGCCTGAGTGCTGCAGTCCGTTTTTTTTTTTTTTTTTTTTTTTTTTTGTTGTTTTTTTGGTTCTCCCCATCCTTTTTGGTCCCCATAAATTATTGCATTAACCTAAACTACAAAATGTCCTCTTTGCTCTTTCAAGGCTACCAGCTAGTAAAGTGTCCACCTGGTCAAGGTAAGCTCTCACATGAAACACACTGACTGGCAGAGTTTTACCTGCAGCACAAAGGCCATCCAAATCAGTATGGGAGGGGAGCAAAGGGGGTTGGTTGGGGAAGATGAGGACCGTCCTGTTTAATAGAAACAAATTGCTCTCCACTTCCCAGTGACACAGATAGCAGACCATTTGTGCCTGCTGGCCTTTGTTGGGAACAACAGAAAGGAAATGTACTCATCCTGGCCAAGGATAAAGTTCGGGGCTTTTTGTTACACGCCAGTTACCTTAGCCTCTGTGCCCACCCCCTTGAACAAGCACAGCGGTTAAGTAGTTCAGGTGCCTGCTACATTCTGTTAGATTAAAGGTCCCTGCTTTTGGCCTGAGTTGAATTGCCTCAGCTGGCGTTGAAGAGAGCGGAGGGAGGGATGGAGGGGGGGCGGCGGCCAGCAAAGTTGTAGGGCCATGGGGCATGAATGGACATCTTGTGCGTACTCACAGAAGCGAAACGCTTTGGGACAGCCGGCCAGCCTTTTTCTACACCAAGAACCTGAAAGAAAGTCTGTAGGGTCGGTTGAAGCGTACTGGGGGTAGCGGTGGTGTGCTCCTCACCCTCACTCAGCTGCTCACGTTATACCTTCGCCCACATTTTTCCCAGATTGGTGGAAAGTTGTACATTTGTGTGTAACATGGATGAGCGCAGGTGGGTGCAGGGTAGGATCTCAAATGCCTTTTTTGGAAAAGTGGAAGCACACATACAGTTCCCCCTACCGGAAGAAAATGGACAGAATGCAGCCAGGGCATGTGGGGCGGGGTGGGGGACGGGGTGTATGTGTAACTGTGCGCCAGTGTGCACCTGTGCTACCCACTCACTTACACAGAGTGGCAGTAAATTTAGCCACCCCCCCTCCACTGCAAGACACCGAAAAAAAGGTGATTGAGATATGACACATAGTTCAACTTACAGGCAACTTATTGATTGGTAGCTCCAGATCTGACTGTTAAATTCCTCTCTATGTGGTCAGAGATAAATGGAGAATAATGATGATTAAGGACTAGGTGCTTAATATTGTGTACCATAAAGCTGTGCCATCAGTCAAAAAGTCTCCATCACACCTATCCTTATATTACTTTCTCTCCTACATCAGCCTGAAATTGGTCAAGCGATGATGCATACAAAGCCTGAGCATGTCTGACTTCCACAAACTCATTCCCAAGGTATGGGGTCAAGTACAAGAGTCAAAGGTGAAGTCTGCCCACAGGATTAGATACCAGTCTGGGGGGGGGGGGGGGGGGGGGATACTTTAAAATTTTGTAGTGAGTGTGCATGAGCAGGAGAGGAGTATTTCTGCAATCCCAGAACTTTTTTTTTTTTTTTTTTTTTAGTGCACTGCTGAAAACTCTCTGAACTAAAACAGCATTAGTACGCTATATGGCATTGCACAATTATATCTTGTGACGGGATTGCAATAAGGTCAGGGTGCCGTATCACTTTATAGAACAAACCACATGGCTCGGTCTGTGTGACATGAAGTAAATGTTCAGTAATCCACATCTTAATCTTGTGCCGCGCTCAGTGCAGCTTAAAGAAACTGATACTCCTGTGACTACTTTAGCGGCTGATTGTGTTACCTTTACAATTCGGCTTCCCCTCCTTCCTGTTTTGTACCCTTGGAATGCCCGATAAAAGTATCCCCACTGTGGCTTTCCACCTGCGCAAGAGAGGATATGGCAGTGGTCTAGGGTCAGAATTAAAATTCAGCCCCATGGGGGAATCAATATGGGGTTCTGCAAACTAGGTTAAGAGGTTAAGAAAATTTATGAAATAAAAATAATTTTTATAAGTATTAATATAACTTCAAAGTACATGTGTTAAGACAAATACAGAATTCTAACATCAATGAACAATGATATAATTTGCAATATTAACAACTTATCACATGAATATTCTATTTATAGATCCAAGGCATCACTTGCAAAGAAGCCCACAGAGAATTATTATGCAACTCTGTTACTCTACGAGCTACAGTGACTTTCAGCTCATTGTTTTGATCCACTACCTGCAACTTTAATGTTTTCGATCACTCTCAGCTTTGTTTTTATCTAGGGCAGGCAAATAGCTGTGGAAAGTGCGAAGCAACGAACCACAGAGCATATCTTGTGGATATGTAAAAAAGGCAACTGTTCTGTAAAAAAGTTTGTCACCAAAAAGTGGCTCTACTGTATATCAGTGATGTGTTGACAGTTTGTTTACACTTTCACTTACAGGGAAAAACAGTCAGTTACTGTGAATATAAGAAGGGTCTGTCTATTAGTGCTGTTATTTAGCAATGTAAATACCGATGCAAATTACTGTATCTATCCACATTTTGAGAAATCCATCTTCAACAATCTTGGACAATCTAGAGAATTTAACGCCAACAGCTTGTAGTTTTATCAAAAACATTATCAGAAAGTTTGACTACGTGTTGAGCTGCATGGGCTATTTTAGATATGTATATAGGGAGTAAATAAATCAATATGTAGAGAAGATAAAGATCCACTATAATAATAATGTGCAACAAAACTTTTAGAAGAAAATTTCCAGATTAAAAAAAAACCTCACAATTCTAATTTATTTAGCAGTGGCTAAAGCTAACTAACTAGAAAGCGAACTAACATTTTTTTGAGTCTACAGCGACTCTTAAGTAGTATGATGATGTAGCTGTGATGCATTAAATGCTACATGTGCTACAGACACATGCAAAGGGTATTGTAAATAATTAAGTTGTAGCACTCTCTCGTGGATAACTTATGGGCTGACACCATTTCTAAATTACACCCAGCATATTTTTATAACTTTCAAATGTTATTATTATATAGGCCGTAGGGATGCATCTATGACATATATATATATAAAATATCAATTAACTAACCAATGTATCAATTATGCTTCCGTTCACTGGCAACAATACCAGATCTAAGGCATTTACCTGCAGGATCATAATATGCTGACAACATGTCAGTTTGACATATTTTAACACTTTACTATGCTAATACTAAATACCCCCCCCCACCCCCCCAAAAAAGAAGAAAATCAAATCATTTTGTGTGTTGTGATGTCTACCACTTTTTTGTACTACTTTCTACACAATAACAAGCATTCATATGCAAAGACTGTGGTTACGGTTGTCAGCAGACAGTAACATATTTCTTTTCTTTCTCTAAATTCTGTTTCTCTCTGTGCATGGGGAGGCAATTTATCTGTCAAGGCTTCCAAGAGAGGTAGCTCACTTTGCCCCCCTCTGCTTCCATTATACTGACAGCAGCCTTATTAGCCACAAGGGAAACCGGCCACCACATGAATTTGGCCACTGTTCACCTATGGGGCCAGGGCAAGCTTCTTTTACAATAGCGCCAATGATGCTGAGATTTTCTTTTCAGTTATTATTTTATAAATATATTAATTATGACCTGGAGATGACAGTCCAATCAGATTGTCAGGCACCAACTCGTGGGCCCCCACCTCCACTTTGGTGATAAGTTCTCTCAGGTTTCTAGAGCTGTCATCCAGAAGCCCTGGACTTCTTATCAGCACTGGCCCCATTCTAGGGATAATTTCCTGTGTGTCGTAATTAAATGGTGGCTCTCTGATGGCGGGTGCCTCCCTTTTTAATGTAGGAAGCTCTTGATGTTTGTTTCTGTGGGGATGGGTTAGGGTGACGCTCACCTTTGATGAGGGCAAAGCTGATGAATGTTTAGTTTATCTGACCAAACACAGAGTTTGGTGGGATTTCTACGCATTTGTGATTTGTTTTGGTTGTTCATTATGATTATTAAATTAGGCAGTAATTCAAGAATAACATTTCCTCAGATTTAGTGGAAGTGTTACAATAAACTGCTAATATATCTCCTGATAGTATGGTGGTGTTTTTGAGTTTGCTGTCCCTGTTGTTGTGTGAGTTTCCTGCATGTATGTTGGGTCAATTGGTGATCTTAAATTGGCCAAAATTAAGTTTTGAGTAGTTTCTCTGTGTGTGTTAGAACTGTGATGGGCTGGCAAGTGGTTTACCACACTTTTCTCCCCACTGTCATGCTCCATGACGTGTCACATGCAGACATTCTCAGGTGACACGGCCATCGTTGGGTTTGTCAGGAGTGGACAGGAGGATGAGTATAGGAGACTGGTGGATGACTTTGTGGATCGGTGCCAACTGAACCAACTGCTGCTGAACACGGCCAAGACTAAGGAGATGGTAGCGGACGTCTGTAGGTCTGGACCACCCCCAACAGCCAGTCTCCATTTGGGGGAATTGATGTGGAAATGGTGAGGACCTACAAGTACCTCAGTCGTAGCTGGACAACAAAGTGGACTGCTCGGTGTGCACCGATACAGAGCCGGCTTTATTTCCTGAGGAGATTGGGGTCCTTCAACATCTGCAGAAAACTACTGGAGATGTTCTACCAGTCTATAGTTGCCAGCAACCTCTTCTATGCAGTAGTGAGCTGGGAAGGCAGCATCAAGAAAAGAGATGTGCTAGATAAGTTGGTCAGGCGGGCTGGGTCAGTGGTCGGAGTGAAGCTGGACTCTCTGACTACAGTTGCACAGAAAAGGACACTGGACAAACTGACCTCTATCATGGACAAAGAGTCAGCCATTACACACCACTATAATGAAACAGAGGAGTATGTTCAGTGGAAGGATGTGCGTATTGTGCGTATTAAGCTGCTGGATGCCCTAATTTCCTTCAGGATCAATAAAGTACAGTATCTATCTATATATCTATCTATCTATCCCCGTGCAACTCCAAATGGGATAAACAGTTTTAAAAATGAATGGATGGATACAGCATATCCTCACAACCCTTCTCATTAGGATATAATGGGTATACAGGATACATTTTTTTATGTGGACTTTCTTCACTTCAGCTTCTTTCAGCCCTTTTTCAAAACAATACATACAGCACAACATCAAAGGAGGCAACATTTGAGAAACTGTTCTCATTTCAGCAGAATACAACACTTAGATTTTAGATCTGGCACAATACATGAATTGGGCATCATCCCAGCTAACTTGCTAAAAAAAAAAAAAGGTTTTGTGTTGCTGAAGGGCAGACACCTGCAGACACTCCAGACAAACACAGAAACGCAGTATGTACTGGGTTACAAATAGCCAGAAGACACTTGAGCTCGAGCAACACTTGCAATATAAAGAAAAAGTTTATTATTTATTATTTTTGGTTTGTGGCTTTCAACAGGGTCATTATCGAACACAGCCACCAAAGCTGTTCCAATTGTCCTCCCTCACATGTTTAGCACAAAGCAAGTAATAGCTTCAGACATTTTCTCACAACTGGAAATATTCACACTCAGACTTGTGCAGTTTAGGCAAACAAACTACCTCGACAGTGGATGAACACAGAACGCCCAAATAGCTATGAATGCACAGATGTTTTTAGACATCAGGGAACAGACCTGAAGGAGGCCTGCACAAAAATGGCATGGAGGTCCAGGAAGTGAACCACTAAACAACCAATCTGCTCTGCAATTGTACTTGGAAATATCTGCCACACAAAATGTATTGAAAGGCTAATAACAAAATAATACACAGTATGATCACAAATGCAGTACTACCAACCGACACACCATTTAAAAAAAACCCAGCAGGAAGTATATTTGAATTCTCCATGAGACACGTGTAGTATACAACTCAGCTCAGTATTCTTGGAAATTAACATGTGACACAGAGCTTTCCCTGTAAAGTAGCCTGCTGCTGGAACCATCGAATCAGCCTCCGTGCCACTGGGCCTTGTCTGACAGCCGTCTGGACTTTAAAAAAGGGTGATAACTTAATTTCTACTCATGTCAACACTACTGCGGGGACCAAGAGGAAACTGTGGGCCTATTGTGTGTCTGTCATATCATCCTGCATTTTGTGGCCCCAAGAATGAAAAATATTTAAGTGACTTTGATGTCCCGGATCTTGTTGAACTACTCTGATTGGGCTGAAAGCATTTGAGGTCTGCTTTCTTTCATGCTCATCTCACTTATGTCATTATCCTTTTATCCTTAGCATGTAAATTCGAAAATGTGTTTGTTTCCCTCCACTAAGGGTTAGCTGCAAGACAGAGCCAGCAATAGTACATGGTACCCTTGCTGAAGCAGACACAAGTGCAGGTTTAGTGCTGAACAACCCTGAGTTGAGGGCGTTGACAGCAGGTTCTATCTGCCAATCTCCCTGTGGATATTGTTGCAGTATTGGCAGACAGACAGCCAGGGCTTGTGGGGTTGACAGATCTCCTCTGTCAGCAGGTTATCATTTCCAATTAAACCCTTTCATCTAAACGTACAGTCAACTCCTTGGCAAGCCAAAAAATGACCTGCATAAGACATTATTAGTCCATTTCAACAGGTCCCCATTTTTTTCCCCAACCTCAGCACTGTATCTGGGGGGGTTGGGTCAATCTTTTAAAGCATTACGGTTCTAGATTCTTCAGCTATCTTGATCCAAATAGCTCAGAACTTCAGCCGTCTACGGTGGTCACGTTCTGTTTCGAGATAAACTTTCAAAATTGCATTGGATTGACACACCGGCATGCCCTTTCTAACATGTGTACTAGCACAAGGGCCTTTTTGTCTTGCCTTGTTCTGTCAGGACCCACTGTGGACAGCGTTGTTCTTATCCAGTATGCAGAAGACATGAAGGAATGCATGCAGAGCTCAGTAACTGTCTGTTGAAAAAGCCCTCACAACGTCTCATTTCCTTTAATAAGATGGCCTCTAAGGCATCCGGATGGGCCAACTAAATACAGATTAACCCCTCAGAATCGTCAGCAACCACTCAATCAACATGACTAACTCAGTCATGCATGTGTGTGTGCAAGCACACTTAAACACATAGCTCACACTTCAGAAGGCCATGTAGTTATCAGCGGTAATAAATAAGGATCCTTTAGACTTTATACTTAGACTGTGGTTTAGAAAAATAAACCATATGTCTTTGTTTTTTTCAAGTTATCACAAAACTGCAAAGAACTCCGGTTGGAGCCACCCCCAGTTTCCTATATTTTGCTAGGAAAATGTGAAATAGTTGTAGTGATTTACTGAAGTGTTCAAACATAAGTGGACATACAGTATATAAGGCAAAAACAGAGTTTGCACAATTATTTAAAGTCAATATTTGGTATGACCAACTTTATTCATCAGTATAGCTTGAACTCTCTTAGGCAAGCGTACATGTAATTTCTTTAAGTAGCCTTCAAGAATACTTCACCATGCTTCCTAAAGGTGATTCCAAAGCTCTTCTTTGGTTGTTGATAGATTGATGTTGGCCGCCTTTTGCTCTGTTCTCTGTCACGATCCTCCCACACCGCTTAAATGATGTTGAGGTCCGTTGACAAGATCCTCAACAACACTTGCTGAAATGAAGCCGCAAACAATGATAGAGCCTCCACCGTATTTTACAGACGGCTGTAGACACACTTTTGCACCTCTCTCCTGACCTCCTCCATACATATTAATGACACTTAGAAGCAAATTTTTCTAAATTTGCACCTACAAAAAGATTTGTCACTAATTTCAGTCCAATTCTTGTATAATTATACATACCTCAGCCTTTTCTCCTTGTTTCCGTTCCTTAAAAAAGGCTTCTTGGCAGCCACCCTTCCATTGAGACCATTTCTGATGAGGCTTTGGTGAACAGGAGACGGATAAACTGAACGGCTAGAATCATTTTTCAGGTCCTGTGTCAGATTTTTGCTGGACTTTTTCCTATTTTGTAAAGAAAAGAATATCAGATACTGTTCATCAGCTATACAATTTTTTAGGCCTACGACTTTTTTGTCCTGCACTTTTCACTCCACTGCACACCATGCTGAGATATGCCAATATACATACAATAATAACAGCATCTATTTGGGAATCACATTTTTATGGCTGTCAAACTGTGTTATCTTTGGCATTTATTCATAAATTCACCTGAAGAAATGGGAATAAAACATGTTTTTTGTCACAAGCTGCTACTAATAAATTGCCAGTTTATGTGTAGGCGCAACACTGGTTCATCCCTAGAGTTAAATACCTTTTTATGCTTGAATGATCCATCGATCAGTGTTAATAGGTGTTATGTGTTAACAAAAACAACATTCGTCTGAAAATGGTCAGCTACAGGGGCTGGACTGAAAATGAGTTTTAAAAAAAGGAGCCGATGTGAAAGCCTGGTGAACATTAAACAGATTACAAGAAAATCTCTTTTCTTGGAGGCAAAAATAAACCAATGAGGGGTGGCTCAAGACTTTTGCTCAGTAATATTTCAGAAAATTTTCAGATTTCCATATATGCTCCTTTAATCAATTCTTAAGTCAGATTTCTTGTTTTTGACCTTAAAAGATGAGATCCCAGTTGTCCGTAGAGTAAAGAAAGCAAATGCATCCTTCCACAGCTTCAGGGTATAATAAGCTTCAATGCAGCTTGGCTACAACCTTTAAACCAATCTGTAGTCCCTGGCCAACTGTTCTGGCATGTGAGTTTGCTGTGTGCTTCGTCTAGTTTTACAAAGAGGGTTTTAAGTGCAATTCAATTCACAATTTCCTCTCTAACATAAGATATACTCTCCGAAATGTAGCCCCTCTAACCAACACCGACTTCCTGCTCAAAGACACAAGTGTACACTAAGAAAGCAGTCAAGAATACAGTTAAGTGCAGCATTAAACCCAATTTCAGATTGACTCCCTTTCCATTTGCTTAATCTGCTTTAATCGGACAATAATGCTTTATTTATTCGGGGAAAGGATAGACTTGTCCGTCAGTGGGTTGGAAAAGGTGCACTTTAAGAAATCAGTCCAGAAAGCAAACTTTGGAGAGAAAGGAAAGCTGCAAGATGAAAATAAAGTAAAAAAAAAAATTTGACAAGGATGAAGGAAAAAAGCAAAGAGAAGAATGGGAGAAGGTGTTGAGAGAGAGACAGGAAAAGAGGGAGTGTTATCAAAGCACCGGTACTGAGGTAAAGCTACACTGTCAGAAACACTAGGATAATCCTCTTGGTTTAATGGTTTTGAAATGGTATGAAAGATTAGGTAAACAGTGCATTTAATTAATGGGGAAAGAAGTCAATTGGCCATGGAGCATGAAGCAGCTCACAATGCTTCTTTCATATCTTGGTGCTGCTGAGAGCAGAGATGGTCACAGGGATGTGTTGGCACAGAAAAGATTTTCTGCATACCTCCCCCGGAGAGGGTGCAATCTCACACTTTGTGAAGATTTGGAAACGTGAGTTAACATGACAAAGTACTCTGTGACACCATGTACAAGGAAGATAAATTAAGTAATGCTGTGAGTAAAGTAAGTCAGGAAATGGATGGAAAGCTTTGATGACAGGATTTCACGCCAAGCTAAATACTTCACTTACTCATCCCTGAAATTTTGAAATACGCTCGCTGACTAACCAGATCTCTGCAGCCTCTCCTTCTGATCCCTCTCCATATCCTCTCCCCAGATAAAGGTCAGCTAGCCCAGGTGCTTGCCCTCCACTTGACTCCTTTCCAACAGACTTTGGCTAAAACAGATTCGGCAGTGACCTAATTTAACTCATCTATGCATGATCAAAGACCCCCCCCCCCCAAAAAAAAAAAAAAAAGCTTAGCTGAACCAAGGCAAGGCCTCAGGTCTAGGGCATTAGTCATACTGCACTGAGAATGGAGGTGCTGGCTAGAGTAGACTGGCTCATTTAAAGTTTTTTTTTTTTTTATCCTTTCTGTGTACTGTATAAGGTCCAGAGGAGCAACCTGAAATGGGTTCTTGAAAATCATCAATTCAGGTAAGATTCACCATATAAAGTTACAGAGGACTTATTAGATTCCTCTTTATACAACATTTGCAGGTACAAATGGAAATCAACCACTTCCTGGTTAAGGTTATACTCAGATTGTAAAAATGGAAACTATAATGAATTAGGTTAGCAACACATCACAGTTACAGCCACTTGATACATAATAACCTTGAAGTGTGAAGGAGCAGAAAACTTGTCTCCCATATGAAAATCAGGCACCTATCTATGACTCCAGTCTACCCTATTATACATGAAGGACACTGGAACTGAACATTGACATGTAACTGCAAAATGGCTGGATAGAGTCATTATTCTAAATGTAGAAGACTAGAAAAGATCACCAGTCAGACACTATAGAAATAGAAATGGTATCTATAAAAACATCAGAGTCAATGTTTCCCTCTGAGGCCTCTTGAATAAAAGGATATGTCCTGCTGCATCCAACGGACAGTGTGAATGCTTTTAATTGCTCAGTCACTCACATAACCGTCAGCTTCATAATTCACCTCCTTAAGGTCACCATTAAACATTGCTCCGCCTGTTTAAGAATGCATTTAAGAAGAAACAAGGTTAAACACGGTAAACAGGATGATTTGTTTGGTTTACGGCGACTCTTGACCTTTGGTATAGGGCACATTCTTTACTGACTACACTGGATCTAAAAGAATAGATAACCACCAATGCAGAATTAACCACTTACTGGCCTTGACAATTGATACCTTGCATTTCTCTGTAATACTATACAGCGAAGTTTAATAATATGACGCAACAACTAATTCTTCAATGCATATATGTAAAAGGAAGATTTATTTTTCTAACATATACTCTTCATGTGCAAAAAAGAATTACACCGCTATGACTCAACATGCTTAAAGATACCAGAGAATCCAGAATGGCAGCTAATCCTCCATCTATAGCCAGAGGCAGCACAAGGCAGCATAAGCTCTCCTGTCCTCCCTGCTATCACCTGCCTATTTACTGCCATGCCATCCCTACGGCACTTTCAGCCACTCTCCCTCCCTTTCTCTTTTCCTCTCTTTCCATCCACTAATCCTCTTTAAGGACATTACCTGCTAATATATCCAGTCAGAAGGTATAAAAGCCCAGCTATCTCTTTACTGCCATAGGCAGTACGCTAAATAGGCCATTAATGGAGGAAGGCAAATGGGGGATATCGTGGTTTTGACCCCAAATACCATTCAGATCTTGGTCTATCTGAGTGGCTGTTTGAGGTGTAGCATGTGTTGGGTAACAAGGAGCTGAAGGAGAGGAAGGGGATTGTGTTAAAAGAGCTAAAGTGTGGCTGGCCTTTATTAACGCATTTCAAAAGATCAAATGTTTTTGCTGTAATTTGCTGGGAGATTGTTAAAGGCGCACACATTGCCAAGTTGCAAAGTCAGGAAATCAGAAACCAGGATCAGATTAACATTTTTCAGCAATTTTACATTATATTTTTAAAAGACATAATGAGTGAGATTTAGTTCCACTGAAGTGCTGAAGAGCACAAGCATCTCAAAGAAACCACATGGGGCACATTACTATAGCTCACCTGGTTGAGCGGGTTACTCATATATATGCTGAACGGCTGCAGGGGCTTGGCTCTGACTTTGACTCCCTACCTTGCTGTGGATCAACACCTGGTGAGGACCTCTCGTGCAAGCGCCACATTTGAAAACACTGTGTACCCTTAAGTATCATTTCAACGAGAGCAATAAGACTTAGCATTAGCAAAAATGAAAGCAACACTCACACTGGGTTAAAAGCTTAAAGAATAAAGATTTGTTTTAAGGTGGAATTTAACAAACATGGAGTGGAGAAGTGAGCCTAGCATGCAGAGGCAAACTCATGCCAGCATTTGAGGGCTACAACAGCAAAGGCACAATTTCCCTTGTGTTTCAACCTTGATCTTGGGACCAGACGCATTATGTTAAAGTACATTTTTTCCTATATCTTACTGAGACCTTTAAAATTTCTATCCTCTGCACATTTTGTTATTGGCTTGACTAGATGGGGAAAAGCAGAAAAACAGATAGCAACAACAGTGTCCCTGTGTTAAACAAGAAATGACTGCAAATGCAAGTCCAAAGTCTGCATATGTCTAATATTTCACTTAAATGTCACTAATGACCTAAATCTGGGGTTATGCTTGATCTTAATCTGAAACCATATTGTACAATTTGACCTAAGAACAGCTTTGCTGATTTTTAAAAAAAAACAAAACAAAACAAATAACAGTTTGTTCTCTGCTCCTACTTAAAGGAGGTTGACCTGCAGGCTGCACGGACTCACAAAGTTCACTTGTTGACTTGGCCTCAAGGCAGGGCAGCTGTTCATTTTACTGCTAATGGAGTGCCACTGACATCACTTTAATGAGATGGCACTAATGAGTGCTGACAGCTCAGACAGCACACCACTGCATCAGCTCACCTCCACCAGGTTTAGCCTTCAGAGTGTCTAGAGAGCAAAGAGTGCCCTCCTCTGGACAAAAAAGGAAACAACCACAAGACCCCAAAGGTGCTCCAGGAAAATGATTCCCCCTCTCCTTTCCTGTATCTGCCTCCATTAACATGAAAAGTTAATACTGAGTATTAATGAGTTTTAATATAATTGTATGCAATGTTATTGATGAAATGTGTAAACCAACCAATTTAATCACTTTAACAGCAATTCATAAAATGTGCCAATAGCCACGTTAGAATAATTTATCCATTTTCTTATCCAATTCAGAGTCGCAGGGGGGCTGGAGCCTCTCCCAGCTGCAGCAGGGCACACTGCTGAGGCAAGCCCACTTACACCTGTCCAGTCTGTCACAGGGCTAACAGAGAGAGACAGACAACCAGTTGCACTCACATTCACACCTATGGCCAATTAACCTAACCTCACTAATTGCACATCTTTGGACTGTGGGAGGAAGCCAGAGTACAAACTGTGCTGCCTCACATCTGAATATTTTTAAAAAAAATAATTTTTTAATGAAAAAATTAAAATGCAGATTTTATTTGTAACAAAAAATACTGTGTTACAGTTACTATTCTATTTAAATTACACTCACTCCCTTCTTACCATTTCTCAACCAGTAGAGGGAAGCACTGAATCAGAAAGGTTAAAACAGAAGCCCTACCATACCTCGAAGGGTAAAGGTGACCAATATGTTACAATGAATTCCTATCAAATATTCTAACAACAGAAGCTAGAACTTTCCTTTGAACCACCGCTTAAGATCCTCTTTCCCTCCCACTGCCATCACTGTGCGCTTTAAACTGCTGTATGAGTGTTGTGCTGGATTTGTAACAGCAGCAGTATTAACTGCCAGGGAGGAGCAGGGGACAGACAGATCAGCACAGCCATCCACCCACAACAGGGTGGGTGTGATGACGTGGTGCTGCTGCTGTGTGACAACAGTAGCTTCTTATCGCAGTGAGCAGATGGAAAAAAAATCCCAATTTCCTCATTCGCCACAAGGGGACACATTCTCCACATACAAAGCTGAAAGTTTGAACAAAGATTTTCACCTAACTGCTTAGGGCATTATAAGAGTCAGAGGAAGTGCAACAAAGCATTAATTGTTGATGATTCCATAGTTTTTTCTTCTGCATGATCTGGAAGAAATAGACCAGAATCACAATCAGAATACCTTATTAATCCCTGGGGAGGGGGACGGGGATTGTTTTGTTACATATGCTCACTTAAAAGATAGAAGAATAAACAAAGGATATGTAAACTCTCTCTATAAAAAAAATAAGTCAATCTAAGGGGCTCAACATGCAATGTTAAATCAAAATTAAATACAATACTATGTACAGTATAGATAAGATATTACAAGCGAAAATAGTCCAGGTATCATAAAGAGAAGTTATAAAGTTTAAGGGCCACAGGTGGGAATAATTTCCTGTGACGTTCCTGTGGTGCATCATGGTGGAATGAGTCATTTGCTGAATCTGCTCCTGTGGACGTCCAGCATGAGATGGTGAGGGTGTGAAGGATTGTCCAATTTTGACAGTAACTTGGACAGCATCCTATTTTCTGAAACCTCTGTCAGAGAGTCAAGCTCCACACCCACAACATTACTGGCCCTGTGAATCAGTTTATTGTGTCTGTTGTTACCCTCAGTCTGCTGCCCCAGCACACCACAGGATAGAGGCTGGCCCTGGCCACCACCAGACTCATAAAACATCCCAACCACCGTCCGGCAGATGTTAAAGGACCTCAGTTGTTTCAGAAAACACAGACAGCTTTTGCCATTCTTAATGAATTTAATGAATTTGTAATCCTCCACCGTCTCCACACATCAACAATTAAAATAATTTAGTTTAACATTTTTGAGGTATATTTTACAAAGCCAGAACTTTCGGCTATTAAACAAAAACAGGTTTGTGTGCTTGCTGCAAAGTTAAAAAAAAAAAAAAAAAAAGAAAAGAAAAGATGAACAGATATCCTCCAAGTGTGGTAATTCAAGCCCAATCCACAGTGGCTCTACTCCATAACCCAAAAGAGCCAAAGAATCCACTGCCATCAGAACTGTTTGTGTATATGAAGGGACTGCTATAAACTAGAAAAAAAGAAACTTCTGGATGAAAGGTCTTCAAATAGAATACATTAAGTAAGTTAATACAAATACATGTGTGCTGCTACTAATACTGACCTTTATTGAGTATGCACTTAGAAAAAGATGCCCCCTGAAGAAATTAAAATGCAGGAACATAATTGCATATTTCTCTCTAAGTACGAACCATGACACGAACAAGCAGTTCGTCCACATATGTGGAAATGAAGCTACGCTACAAAAGTGAGATGCGTGTCCAAGCACAACGAACAAAAGACTAATAAGAAAAGACGGCCTTTGAAAATGTAGAAGCACCAGTTAGAGCTGCAGTCAGGCATGTGTACATTCAACCACAGGCACAGAATATCTACTGCTACCTCTGCTCTGCATCAGGAATACTATATAGTATTTGTTCTACTATAGTAATGGATATGTCAACATCTGAAAAAATACAAACTGACATTTTTACAGAGAATTTTCTTAAGATTTCCATCCTTTTATAAACTTTTAATTGCCACAAGAACTGACGGTTAGGAACAAACAAATACACGCACACAGATTTGTAGGTGCTCGGAGAGGCCAGAAGGATAAAGCCAAGCCTCATATGTCCAGATTATGAAGGTCCTGACATGTACCATCGTGATATCTCATTAAAACTTACCCAGCACTCCATTTAAAAAGACTACTGGGAGCTGCTTACTGTCATGGCTGTGTACAGCGATGTTACACTCATTACCAGTGAAAGGACATCAAAGCAGATGGGCAATGGGTATGATTAACTGAGCCTGGAATGGCTGCAACAATTTATGTAGAGCCAAGAAACAGCCGGCCATTTAAGGTTTAACCAATAGAAAAACCAGAGCTTTGCATGAAGTGTAAATTCAGCATGAAAGCAGGCTGACATCTGAAGAAGACAGCACACAGAGACATAGAAAGCTGTTACACAGGTGTGCAAGACTGCTCCTCTGATGAAGGAAGAAGCTCATACAGAGAGAATCAGTGAGATTCAGCTTCGTGTGAAATAAATTCACACGGATGACTGAATAACTGGCCTAAAAACATACTGAGATGGGAGATGCTATGGCTCTCTTTTAAAGGTCATCAAGTTTTTCCTTTAGCCAATAGCATGTTCAGTTTGACGGCGCAGCGACTGTGCAAATGGACATAGGAGATGTCCAGCTAAGCAGACAAATCAATGGCATAGTCGGTTTTAATTAGCCGATTCATACAACTACACAAAACAAACAAGACTGCCTGCAGAGAAAGCAAATTGATGAGAACAGGCTTAAACCACGGTGTCCCATGTGGCATTAAGCTCGCTGTCGCTGGATGCTGACCTTATTCAAATTCAAAATTAATATTCTACACTGTGATGTAGCCAACCTATGTGGATGAACTGCAGACTGTGATCTGAACGCCAGCAAGCCCCTCTCATCTGAGATGTAACTCAATAATATTGGATGAGAAGTAAAACATGTTCAAAATACTAATGAATCTTCATGAGGACACATACAGAACCACACAAGGTCTTTGCAACGAGGCTTCATCCTTCTATTACTCTCTAAAAAATAGTAACATTCTATATATACTGCTCAAAATATTAAAGGAACACTTTTTAATCAGAGTATAGCATCAAGTCAATGGGATATTGCTCTGGTCAGTTAAGTAGCAGCAGGGGTTGTTAATCACTTTCATCTGCTTTGGTGTTAATGAAATTACCAACAGGTGCACTACAGGGGCAACAATGAGACAACCCCCCAAGGGGGGATGGTTTACAGGGGGGATAGTTTTACAGGAGGAAGCTACTGACATTTTTTTCTCCACATCTTTTCTGAGAGTTTTCTCACTAGTGTCACTACTAGTAGCATGAGGTGATACCTGGACCCTACAGCGGTTGCACAGATAGTCCAACTCCTCCAGGATGGCACATCAATATGCGCCATTGCCATAAGGTTTGCTGTCTCCCAGCAAAGGAGATTCCAGGAGACAGACAGTTACTCTGGGAGAGCTGGAAAGGACTGTACAAGGTCCTTAACCCATCAGCAGGACCGATATCTGCTGTCTTGTGCAAGGAGGAGCAGGATAAAACTGCCAGAGTCCTACAAAATGAACTCCAGCAGGCCGCTGGTGTAAATATCTCTGATCAGGAACAGACTTCATGAGGGTGGTCTGAGGGTCCGCTGTCCTCTAGCGGGTGCTATGCTTACTGCCTGGCACCATGGATTTGTCATAGAATACAGAATTGGCAGGTCCACCACTGGCGCCCTGTGCTTCTGGAGAAGCCATGTAGTACATTATGCTGCCTGTAACTTCATTAAGCGTGACAGCTTGGTGGTGGGTCAGTGATGGTCTGGGGAGGCATATTCATGGAGGGACGCACAGACCTCTACAGGCTAGACAAACACACCCTGACTGCCATTAGGTACAGGATGAAATCCTCTGACCCACTGTCTCTACACTGGTGCAGTGGGTCCTGGGTTCCTCCTGGTGCACAACAATGCCCGGCCTCATGTGGCGATCCCATTGTGGGATCAATAAAGTATCATCATCATCATCATCATCATCATCATGTGGACAGTTCCTGGAGGATGAAGGAATTGATACCACTGACTGGCACCCAGGCTCACCTGACCAAACTCCAACACAACAGCTTTGGGACATTATGTTTAAGTCCATCCGACGTTGCCAGTTTGCATCTCAGACTGTCCAGGAGCTCAGTTGCCAGGACACCATCCGTCATCTCATTAGGCGCATACCCTGATGTTATCGGGCATGCATACAAGCACGTGGGGGCCATACCAACATGGGAATACTATTGAGTTGCTGCAATTAAATTTAAGCAAAATGGACTTACCTGCCACATCACCCCCCCCCCCCCCTTGATTTTAGGGGTTTCTTTTAATTCAGCTCTCTGTAGGTTAATAATTTTCATTACCCAGTCCATATCAGTATAGATATCCAGCATGTTTTTTCCTATTGAAATCTGATGTATTTTCAAAGTGTTCCTTTATTTTATTTTATTTTTTGAGCAGTGTATTAATCTAGTGATCAAGCTGTTTAAAAAAAAAAACAAAAAAACTTTATATTACCAGGTAAAATGTTTGAGAACCAGTTCTCATTTACAAACATGACCTGTAGCATACAGTAGCAAACAACTGTAACAATGTACCACTGTAGATGGCAACAAACACACAGTTTACCTTAATGCACAGAATTTTTGCAGTTTAGTTACTAAACAGGCAGCACACCTGCACACCTGCAAACACGAGAAGGCCATTAAACCACCAGTCATAAACTGAATCTAAGCACCAGCAGATACTTAAGCCACCCGTGTAAAAAAAAAAGACCTCAGAGAAGACATCACCGCCCGGCAACACGAGAAAACTTCTGTCGTTGTTTGATCCACAGCTGTGCACCAGCATATTTATTCACTGATTAATCTAGCCTTCCGAAATGAGGGGAATTATTCTCAGGTCAAATGCGGCCTTAGCATGGGTGGAAGCACCTGCATTAATATGGCTGAACACACCAATAAGGAAGAGCCAAATATTGAGAAGCAATTAGTCAATACAACGACTTTTGTTTCATTTATGCGCCCTCAATGTTTCTTTGCGTATTTCAGCATTTTCAAAAGTATTTTATACACACAACCATGAGACGCGTACCTGTTTCTTGAAGCCAGTTCATCTGGCGTCCACGCTGCCCAATCATGGTGCCTTTTTTTGATCCTACCATTGGATGGCGCCAAAGAAAGGTATTTTCAAATGCGCAGTAATAAAATAAAAGCTTGAATTTAATCCTTCTGCTTTTTGCTTTGTCAGTCTGAACACAGATGAAGAATATTTAACTAAAACAAAGACTTTGGAAATTACTTCTGGCTTCTGGTGTCTGCAGAGGCTACTGGGTGATTTTTGTATGGCCTTTTGAAGCTGTAACCTCTCACCTCATTAACTCAGTCTCTGTAAGAAAATTAAGTTGGACTTTATCTTAGTTTTGGGAGCACCGTAGAGAATTGATGTTCATTGTGGACTTACCGTCTGGCCCTTTTTGGAAAAGGGAAAAACGTATAACTCTGTGGTATTAATTAAAAAAAAAAATCAGTGGAGCCACTACTAGATATTTGTCATTACCTTTAATTTATTAGATGGCTAGACAGCTGCACATATGACCACTGTTATAACAAATAGACTGGCTTTTCATATCTTGTAACTGGACAGTGGGGAAATCTTTTTCAATTAAACACCATACATCAAATTCACGCTTTTAATTTTGGGCTTGGAACTAATCTGAGTTAAATGATTTTGTGGAAATTAGTAATTTTAATTTTACTGTGGGGGTCTCACTGAAGAGGTTAATTGAAATATTCAAAGAGCTCACGTGTGCTGGACTGTGACAGTGGTTAATGACTCGATACTGTAAATTTAAAGAATATGTGAAAATAGAAACTGTTATATGACTAATATTGATGTGATGCTCACGTAGTACAGTTGTCACATGAGCAGTCTACAGGTTTATAGTGTGAATTTGTTTTTTTAGACTGCAGATCCCACCACCCAGAATCACAACACAGTTCAGCAACTACAGCATGGCAGAGTTAAATCATCTTGTTGTCTGGCCTCCTTGCTACTTAAATAACATCAGACCTGTTCTAGTCACTTTCTTGGACTGAAGTTTATTTCATTTAGATGATTTCTGTGTGCTGTCAAAACATGTAAAGAAAAATATAATTAATGTAGCTTATTATTCACTGCTTTCATACCTGTAGTCTGATCTAGGTGAAGAATGTAGATGTAAGAACACTCACTAATTTGTAAAATATATATCATGTTTTCCCTTTCAGTTCTTTCACTGCTCTGTGTGGTTATCATCGTTCAACCACATTCATACTATGCAGTGATAAATGTTCAAATAATAGAACCACTAACTTTGTGCACCATTGCAAAGATTGTTGTAGCCTAAACATTTCATTATTATTTATTTTAATTTTTTCAGTTTGGTTGTTAATGACATGAATATTTAATTCTTCTTTGCATGTCTGAAGCTCTACTTTCTGCATTCAAAAGTGAGAATTATGTTACATTTGAACCAGTTCAAAGTATCTAGATAGATAGATAGATAGATAGATAGATAGATAGATAGATAGATAGATAGATAGATAGATAGATAGATAGAT
>JAVDPK010000667.1:0-37603 GCA_034780415.1 Cichlasoma orientale
TGTGTGTGTGTGTGTGTGTGTGTGTGTGGGTGTGTGTGTGTGTGTGTGTGTGTGTGTGTGTGTGTGTGTGTGTGTGTAGACTCACAGCAAATCAAAAGGGGCTGAATCCAGCCCTCATCTTGATTACAGTACATTCAGGAATGTTAGATGTTAAGTATTCCAGCACCCTCAAGTTACAAAACCTCTAGTTTCATTCATAAAATCAAAATGAAATAGATTTTTGTTTCCCAAATCATGTCTACACAAAGAGCTAAATTAGCTACAATTATAAGGAACTCCTAGATGAAACCGACTGAGCAATATGAAAGTAAATCTAAGGAGGAATGTTCCCTGCATTATACGGGATCCCAAACTTAAATTGTTACCACAAGGTTAACAGTGTAAACCAGTAAAAGCCATAAAATGTGACTTTAGCAACCTCATGATTTAACACTTTACTTGTGAAAGCATAAAACACTTTTTCCTGTGGTTATTTCACCTGAAAAGAGCTGCAGCTTTCCTTAAATGATTATGACAGCTTACATATGCCTTATAAAAGAGGCACCAGAGAGACACAGTGACATGTTTGTGCTTGCTCCTAACAATTTTACTCATGCATATGGGATTACACAAACACAGACAACATGTCCCACTGTCTGCACTGGATTGTGGGAATGGACAGTTTTTGGAATACACCAGCGGGTATGTTGTAGCAGTAGCTGGGCATGGTATCAAAGTAAACAGTCCCACCTAGTGGTTTAATCCTGTCCTAACCCACAGAAGTAAAAGAGACACTCCAAATGTTTGATATGCGCATTTTTAAAGCTTAAGCTCTTTCCCCGACCAAAGTCAAGTCATAAACAGCATCACTGCTCCGGATGCTTGCCTTGCTTGCTTTATATTCCTTAAAACAATCTGGTGCACGCAGTCATTAACATTCTGCCTCAACCTTGAGAAAATGATGACCAAGGTATGATCAAGAGCCAGTTCTGCGGGTGGCTGATAAAGGAAAAAAAAAAAAGTCTAACAGTTCTTTAAGTTACGCACATCAAACAAGCAGAGATGTTCCCGTATCTGCACTCACTTCATCACAAGCCTTTGTGCTGACAAAGCCTGTAAAATCACAGTAGGACCCTACACATGATTAACTCACAGATAATCTCTGATGTGTGGCTGGGCTGAAACTCCTCTGTCAGCTCATTTGTAACGTAAAAGGACTATTTCTGAATATGATTAACACATACATGACCGTTTTTCAAGTATTTCAAATGCTACCAAAGTTCTTACAATGGGGGGGGGGGGGGTCCTAACAAAATGCACCCGAGATGAGTAAAACAAAAGGTAAAGACTCCGTGTAAACCGACTAAACCTGACCTCAAAATGATTGATCACTGGCCCGCTATACGCCAACAAACATTCCAAACCTTTATACTGGTATTGTGGAAATTATGAGAACACTTTCTTTTTTATTAATACGCTGTATTTATAACCAACCAAACTACTTAAAATTTATACTGAATATTACTTGCACCATTTGGCATAACCAGATGTTTAGAGCAGATGGGAACGTTTTGCGTGAAGTCTGTTAAAACAACCGAACAAGCAAGAAGTCAGAGCATGTCTGACTGCCAGGTCTGATTAAAATGAAACCCAGGAATGGTATCACAGCCACAAACGGCTCTGTAACCTATAGTATAGCATATTATTCCGTGCAGCACACAGTGCCTGCTGCTTCACCAAGCTTGCGAGGATTTAAACCTATGTAATAGCATCCTGGTTCTCTGAGTGAGCAGACACTGGGCATGTCAGCAAACGATTTTGCGCCGAGATTAGACCAATGTTCAAATGCTGGGGTGCTGGTCCACCTCACACACACACACACACACACACACACACACACACACAGCCACAAAATCGCTGGGGCCAAAGGTGGACCCACTACCACGGCAATGGGAGGGGGTGCCAAAAAAAATGTTAACCAATGATTTGCAGATGCAGCCCCAAGATTCTGCCATGATTTTCCTTGCATGCAAATTACCCCGACTTTTGATATATAATGCTACATAATGCAAAAGAGACCAAGCTCAGAAGTGCAGCACTGGTGTGAAAGTGGCACCTGAGTCATTCAATGAAAAATGGCCACATGAAAAGTTCAAGGTCTTTTAAAACTTGAAACCAAATCAATTTTGCGTCCACTCCAAGTTTCACATTCTAAATCTTGTTTTTGTTCAGCATTTTTTCTATAACCAACTTTGAGCATCAATATCATGGAATCTATCATAGTTCCAATAGCAACAGTGCACCAATTTAATGCCTAGTATGTAGAGTGCTAAGGACAAACATGTACTGGGTGTTTTTTCTGATAATTTTTTCTGATAATTCACTGGAGAAAACATTTTAGCTAAACTTTCAAGGGGCATGTTGGGTTGGTGGTTAGTGAAAACAAAATATAGCATATAAAAGATTTCCTTTTTCCCTACATTTTGACACCAGGCTCATATTATAAGCATGATTACTTCTGTGACAAAATCATTTTCCAATATAGACATGTTTTACCACTTTGAGAATCCTCGAAATTCTGTTCTGATGGTGTTAAGTTCTTGTTCTGTCACTGTGTACTTTGGCCTGTTTCCATCATCACACTTTTGGCATCCAACACTTGCCTTTTCTAAGGGGCCAAGAAAATGATGTACAGGACTTTTCAGCTTCATGAAGTTTTAGACATCTAAAACTACTGCAAAGTACCACGCATTGTCATGTATGGCAGCCACATACTGACCAGTTTCAACTTATAGCACTGTTGGTGTTGAGGCTTCACAATATGAGCTCACAAATTAAATAGGTTATTGCTGTTGTTAAGTCCATCTTTTATATACAGTCTATGAGAGCAGCCGTGACAATGTCCAGAGGAGCATTACTCACACAACATGTAATTGACCCTTTGTGGTATAATCCTATAAATATTCTCAGCCTCATTTCTTCAATCGGTTCTTGTTTCTCTGGCTGTCATGTAAGTGAATAATATTTTAATGGCAAAAAAATAAATCTAAGATCACTTTTTAATGATTTCATCTTGGCCTTTGGCTTCAAAAACATCATTGTGGTGGGGATAGTATTTGAGGCTTGTGCTGATGTGAGGCAGCATTTGATCATCTACAATGGCAAAAAAAAAAAAAAAAATGCCAAGAGAAAGGCAGCGGACCCCTGGAGTGCTTTTTCCTTAGATGGTACTCTGTGCTCTGACCTCTGCTGAGTGAAGGAGTCGTGCAGAGTTTAACTAATTAACAACTATCTCTTTTTTGCTTCATGTTCAAATTCTCTGCACATCACAGCACCTCCCCCACACTATCCAAGGTTTGCTTGCTGTCTTTACCTGCCTGCCTCTTCTCTTTAAGGATCTTGGTACAGATGCAGTTGGCTCAAGCACATCTCACATACAGTACGGACGCTTGGCCAGGACTCCTTGGTGTTTTATTTTTCATCGTGTAGATTCAGTTTTGGTGACTAAATGTAACCAAAACGTGACTGAAAATGAAACTGTAAATTAAACAGAAAACAAACCGCTGCCTGCTAGTTGACAGTCTTGTGAGGCTTGGCACATACGCCAGAGGACACTCTGTGCCCATCTCTGAGACAGCAGCGGCATTGACGAAATGGCAGTATTTGATGCCCTGGGAATAGAACAGGTTGGCTCAGCACACAGAAAGGAAAGCAGCAATTAATCCTTGTCACTAGGGGGACAGTTCTAACAAGTGAGCTCGTTTAAGGGCCATTTGAATTCAATCGTGGTTCAAAAGGCGATATTTTTGCATAAAGAAAGGATGAAATGGCTTCATGCAACGTGGAAGGTGATGCTCCTAGTGACAAATGCAGCACTCCAGTCTTTCAGTTCACTGTTTGGGGTCGGACATTACTGTCTGTGTACAGTCTCCCTCTCTCATTGGCACAATCCGTAGCTGTGGTTAAGAAAAGAGGGAAAAAAAGTCTTGTGAATATAGTTAAACAGGCAGATATTTCTCTGTTGGTGGAACTAATGAAGTAGATACTATGTTTCGAAACAGATGTTTCTTCCTGTGCTGCATTTTTAAAATGTCATCTTCTTGCTAATAAACTCACCACATCAACTTTAAGAACCGATGATATATCAGTTTTGTGGCAAGCAAAACAAGTCAGATCCCTATAGAGTTTATGCCTGCATATTTGTTTCTTCTTTTTTTTTTTCTTTTTTTTTTTACTGTCAACTGTTTAAATGGTGAGAGTGAAATAAGGAATATCCAGTTATTCTGTACTCTACTGGGGCTCACATGGCAAGTTTTTTTTTTTATTTATATGTAAGATGTGTTGTGGTTAGCATGTTTAGAAACAAAAAGGTCAATGATTTGATTTCCAGCTGGAGAAAGAAATCCCCTTTGGAGAATATTTTTTTATTGAAACAAACTGAAGATGTTTGGTATTATGCCGTTATGGGACGCAGGTAGAGGTTTTATTTTACAACAGGTTATAGTTTTTTTACAGTGTAGTGCACATGTGTACAAAAACATAGGAAAGGTTTGGCACTAGTTACAAGGTAGACTAATAGTAGCAATAGATAGTCATAAACCGTGTGCCTCCTAATTGTATGTATACCAGTTGTTTGTTTTTCTTTTGCTTGTTTTTGTTTTGTTTTGTTTTGTTTTTTTGACAAGGTTGAAGGTTTTCCTTATTTCTTTTTTTCTGTCACATATGCTGGGGCCTCTCCAATTTATCATCCATCTACTTCCTCTTGGCAACATCTTCTGCAAATTTAATATCAGTTTCCATTGTTATGCTGATGACACCTGTCTACCATCTCAAAATGTACCTATTAAAATTGGCATACTTACCTGATTGTCTTTTGTCTGTTGCATGAATTCATAATGATTTTATCTATTGTAAACTTGTTTTGTTGATTTGACTGATATTTTCTTGGATATTATTTTGTTTTGTTTTGTTTTTTTAGCTTTCCGTGTAAGGTAACATTGGGTGTTTTCAATGGTGCTTAAAATAAAATGTAATAATAATAATATCAATAATAATAATAGTCATGGTGGATGTTTGTATTCAGCCTGGCCAAAGTTTTAAATAATGAGATCAGTCTATGTGCTGGTAAAGAGTGCTCCAAACACTTGTTTTTTTTCTATTCTTGAATCTTAATGATGTCAAAGAGGAGGGATATCCTTAACATGGTCATCTCAGGTACACAGCTCTGACTGTAGACACAGAAGCCCCACCTACCTGCTGTTCAAAATGTTTGTTTGTGAGGAGCAGCCAATCAGAATAAAGTCTGTTTGAAAGAGAGAAGCTCAAACATCTTGTCTTAGACAGTGGATGAATAAAGGGGAAGTGCCAAGATTCTGTATAAGATAAAGAATGATCATTTTGAAATGTGCCTCATGCAAGATACTCTAATTGAGTCCCAAAAAAATAGAACTGAAAATAAGCATAATAGGTAAGCTTTAAATTTAAGAAGAAAAAAAAGATTGACATGCAGTATTAACTGCTAACTAAGAGGCCTGAATTTTTATGGCCTGTTTTTTAATATTAATGAAAATCTATTAGAATCATTTGGCTACACAATTAATTAGATAAGATATTCGTCTCATCACCGTTCTCTGCATTTAACTCTTTGTAAGCATAAGAAGTGGGGAGTGATCATGCACTGGGTACTACCTCCAGCTGTTGGCTCTACGATGGACCACAACATGCCTTCTGTAACATGTGTTCACTCTTTCTCCTTGATATCAAGTTATATTCCATAATGAATGCATCTGTATTTCATACTATTCATGTGCATCACCTAGCAGTTATTTCTGCACAAGTTTGAACCTGGTTTAATTCAATTATATCGATAACGCCAAATCAAAACATACAGTTGCCTCAAGGCATTTTATAAGGTAAAGACCCTGCAATGATACAGAGAAAACCCCAATAATCAAAATGACCCCCTATGAGCACGCACTTGGTGACAGTTGAAAGGAAAAACTCCCTTTTAGCAGGAAGAAACTTCTATCAGAACCAGGCTCAGGGTGATCGCATCATAAATTCCATAAAAAAGGGCAAAGTGTGAGCATAAATGGCCTAACATGTTTTTGATAGGAAGAGACAAAGGAGGTCCCTGGCGGGGAACCTGGCGAGATTAAGGAGAGAGAAGAGCGCTACCGTGGCCTGGGTTCATTCTTGGGACCATCTCAGTGTGAGGATTCACAGCTATAGTTCTTCAAAGTGGGCTAAATTCATTTTTTTTTTTTTTTTTTTTACTGAAAATATCAAATATACACTGTCACAAGAATTAGCTTTCAAATGCCATCTGATATCTTTCTACATATCCAATTGGAAGATGTCAATTTAAGCTACTTTGGCCTGCAACCTACTTCTACTTCAGCTCCTGATTTTCATGCTGTTCCTAGCATTCAGTGTCATATCTGTCACTATTGATGCTTCCCCTGCTCTGTGCTCGGGTCTAGCTGTTCCTCTCCATGCCTCCAACTTTCCATGTCTTGGAAATGCCCAGGAGGCCCCAGAACATACCTCCAAATAGAAATCACTGCAGACATAAATAAAAATCTTCTTTTGATTATAGAGGTGCTGCCATGGAGAACCGCCCAAAAAAGAAAAAACCCGGGAAGCTTTGATCACTTTACTACCATGTCATACCTTCAGATCCCAATACAGCCAGTGTACATCATGTTAAATGGAAAATACTGCCTTTTAGTGTGGATGACATGTGTTCATTATGTCTGACTTAATCACCCCTCCCACCACTTACCTGTGTCCTTCTCAAAGAAAAGACAGCATTGAGTCTGTAGTAGCCATGGTAACACCTGTGACAGATGAAAAGATGGATGACAGATATAGTACACTACAGCTGAGTCACTCCATGCACACACATTGACTGAATGGAGGGGAGCGTCACAATGGGAACGTGGGCATACATAGACAGAAGAAACTTGAGGGAAGGAGCTGTGAGTCCCCTCCATTCACAATGGCTTTCACCAAGGGAATACAATCCGCCCTCATCCCACTACACCCCACCCTCATCAAGCCTCCTCGCCACCTCCAAACGCATGCATACCAATTCCCACACCACCTCACCCACATGGTGCATCATTGAGTGTCACTGATTGATAGGTGTAGGAAAGAGGAACACCCTGACAAGTTAAACACCCTTCACGGAGTGACTCATTCGCGCTTTGCAGAACTTCTGGCAGCTTCTGAAATGTGCACTTTCAGTCTGCGCGGCCAGGTGCGGCACTTTGGCTTCAGACGGTCAGAAAATTCAAACCTCCATTAGATGCACCTGACATCACATCCAATAACAACAATAACAAGCTGCGTGGCAGGCTCGGCTGGTGCACAAACACGACGATGTGCGTCTTCCTTCTTACCTTTTTCAGCGCTGACATCTTCCGCCTCACAGAAGGTCACTTCTTCTTCGATAGTAAACGGGATATAAATAAATGAACGGCGATCATGTCCCCTGGTATCCGTGAAAATGTTCATTGCCTTGTTCGCTGGAAACATCTGCAGCGAAGCGGTCGTAGTTTCCCATGATGAAGGCGGCTTGTGCTGTGTGTTTTCGTGTCCGACGCAAGTCCCGATGCAGCGGCAGAATTCATTCTTGTGAGATTACTTATAATGCACTGATGTTGTGGTCACTGAAAGCGCCGCTCCTCTTATGGAGGCAGCCTATATCAGACGCCATTTTTACAAAGTCTGCACCTACAGTAACCTTCTTGTCTTCATCTAATGTGACACGAAACTTTAAATGCAAACTTAATCAGAAGGAAATCAAAAAGTAAAATGCACCAAACTCCCAAACACTCCTATGACATAATGCTTATTATTTAGAGGGAAAATACACATATAAAGGGCAATGTTCAAAATTACTGATAAACATGTTTTTCTGTAATCAAATAGTTTGTGGAAACCAGTTATTTACTGTGTTGTGTGCCCATATTAAAATGGAAATATGTGTGATGCTAAAAAAAACAAAACTAAAATTTTCATATCTTTTTATTTATTCTTTTATATCAGTTTATTTGTTTATTATCGTTATTTGATGATGAGAACTTTATAAACAAAGCGCAAAGATATTTAAAGAAAAAAAATATATATCCAAAATATAAAACATAAACCAAGGAGAGAAGAATTTAAAAAAAAAAATGCATAACTGCAGTAACTTTAAGTAACAGGGTGTGAATTAAACTCCTGCAGGCTTTATGACAGGCCGATGTAAGGAGATTAGTGTGTCACTGGGCAGCTTCTGCATGAAGGGTGTTGTTATCAGCAGTGTGGTGGCGAAGCACACATTCAGCATTTATTTCCTCATAAAACGCTTCTCAAAACTGACTTTCAGGAGGCATGCTACACCTGAGTCTGACCTATATAGTCAGTATCTCTCACCACGCTTAAATTTGCCTCTTTCTTCATCATTTATTTGCCACTTTCTGGGATGTAAGATATCATATCAGCTCTTAGAGTCAAAGATCCATAAAGTTCTGCTTTGCCTAGCCTTTAAGTTAACTTCTCTGGAAGACAAAATTTATTTACAAAGTGCTTTAGGATAGTCTTTATGGAAAGTGAGTGGGTCTACTGCAGAGAAACACGATTGCTGAGAAACTGGTTTTGCAGTGAGGTGAATAGTTTGGAGAGAACTCATGTGGGTGCAGAGCTTCAAACTGCCTGAAGCTGAAGATGGCCTGCATCTCTCAACCTTTTTGCACTCTGCAACTATCAGCATGATTTTATTGTGGCTCACATTTAAAATTAGTCTAAACTCATAATATTACCAAGCAATAAACAGAAGTTATGAATTACATCAGGTCAACTGTACCAAGACCCTGCAAGTACATTTTTGGCCGATGGGAGGAATGGGTTTATCAAATTCTAAAAAGTAAAATTATTGAAGGAAAAACTCAGAAACACTGCAGCACTGATTTTAAAGTGAGCTAATTTTTACCTGCTTCATATATGACAAGATTAATCCAAATGATTAATGCTCTGTAGATTCACAGAGAATGGTGTCAAAGAAAACACATCCATTCTTTAAGCCTATTCATACTTTTACAGAGTAACTCCATTCATCCTCTTATATCAGTGAGTAATCTACATTACACAAAAATTATATTCCATTTATCTTAAACAGTTAATAAATCCAAATATTATTGCCTTTTTTTAAATTATTGATCCTGTCATTCGTGAATGTGGACACTGGAGGGCGCCAGAGACGATGTTCGCTGTGCTCTGTCCATGGTGCTGAAATATTTGATCTGTTCGCCACGCTGTATTTCTTATTACTCTTTATTTAGTAGTAGTAGCAGCAGCAGCAGCAGGAGTAGTAATAATAAAATCCTCTATTCTGTCTTTTTCTGTGCATCATTTAATCTTGCTTTACAAAACTGTTAGTCAGTCAAGACATTCATATGTTTTCTTGTGCTTTCTTGGCAACAGCTGGGACTATCATCTCTGTGCAGATGTTGTGCGGCCAACAAATGAATAATTCATTTTTGGTTTGTATGTTTGTTTGTTTTGTTGTTGTTTGTGTTTTCCCTCGGTGTTTGTACTTCTGTAAGGTCTGTAAAGAGAAAACATCTTAGAATTTAGGTCATATATTTCTCGTATTTCCTTCACATCAGTGCATCTTAAAGTGTGTGGTTGTGTTTTTATTTTTATAAGTATCATTGCCTGACTTCTGTCCTGGATATCTCGTCTAAAATCTGCATGAATTCCTCTTTAAAATAATTAAAACTCCTTTAAAAAAGTAGCACTTTAACCACACCTGCTTTCAGGTTTGGTTGCACCCCTTTTTCCTTAATAAATGCGTCTCTCGTTTTTTTCTTCCATTCGAGGTGTCCTTATCCATGTTTTTCATTTCTGAGAAATCAGGGCACGGTCGGGGCCTTGGTGTGCCTTTCATAAAAATGAATAAATAAATCCCACTCTTTAGTATGCAGTGTCGGAACACTTGGAACTTCCTCCCACGACCGGGATCTGTGGATCGATAGCTCCCACTCCGGGGACTTTATGGATAAGCAAATTTATGCCAGCTAAATATTTCTTGGGGTTTTTGGCTGTTTTCCATCCACCTGTGAGCGCTGACAGGTGCTATATGACACGATGCACTCGCGGACCGTGTGAAAGTATAACCTGTTACCTGGCGCCACACCTGCATTTAACAAAAGATAATTAGCTTGCAGCCGGTGTGACTGCTTCTCTGCTATGCGTTCGCACCGCCCGATCTGTCAGCAACCGCATTATCTAGTGGGATTTAAAAATAATAATAATAATAATAATCCCATTAACAAACATTCATGCCGCTTATCCAGCGTGCGGCTTCTGCGCAATCAGTTTGCTTCTACCTCCTTCTTTTTTGTCGCATTGGATTTAAAGGCGAAGCAGCGGAGTTGTATTTAGAGTTGGGGTTATATGTGGTGTCTGCCTTTTTATAGCTGTGTGGTAATGTAGGATACCGAAGGGGGGGGAAATGACTGTTATTAACTCGGCTTGTGCCTGTCGCTGAATTTGAGACACTGGACGAAGAAAGGCAAATTTGTCCTGAGACGCCCGAAGAAGAAACCCGCCGGAGGGACAGTCGGGGACAGAACTGGAAGGCGTCCAGCTGGCAGGCAGGTAGGATGAATGAAACTGGAGCTATAACAGTATGTGCAAGGCGGCTGGTTATATTGCAGAGTATATTACACCCAAAATGGCTCAGTAAACTACGGTTTTTATAGTGTGTCATCTCTATAGATGCAGAAAAACGTAATCCAAGCTTCGCTGATAAACAGAGCTGTTCAAAATTGCGAAGCTTTTATGAACGAGATTATGAAAGACAGACAATTTTCGAAACATGATCATCATTTATAAGATGCACTATTTAATACGGCATACAATTCATTAAGCTGCGTAACGATTTAGCGGGTTAACAGGTCGGGTTGGTAGGTAGTTATCCTAGTAGCCCTGCGGGTTGTACAGCTGTGTGTGAGTCATTGAAATGTACAATGTGTGTCACATTAAATCATGTATGCCGAATAAACTTGAAGATTGTCGCAGTGTTGAACAAATCTCGGTTTTGAAGTTCAGTGTGTGTGTGTATGTGTATTCTCCTACTGAAAAAGGAAACCTTAAATTTCTTGATTAATTAATGCGGATTAGTTCATTATTCGTGGCTGAGAATCAGCCACGTGTTAAACATGATAAAACCTAACACTACTGCCATGGAGTTGCCAGACAAGATGCTACTATGCATGGGGAACCAAATCTTTATGTTGGCTTACTTCACCTTAGCCGGCTGAGCAGGATAATGAAAACCAAATGCAAATTTACTGGAGTCAAGTCTAGTTTTATTTTTGGCCTGCCCACAGCTGTTTGTCATGGAAACTGATTCTAAAAGAAGTGCTTAGGGTCACACCTCCAAGGTTAGAAGATTTTGATCCTTGGAAAAAATACATTTTTTCCTGGACTTTTTGTGATGATCAAAGGTTCAAGAGTGAGTCACACTCATGAAAAGTATGTTTATTTTCTTTGGCCAGTCAGCAGTAAGCCTCACAAAGCAGGACACAGTGAAGGACAGTTGGGATAGCCTGTCGAGATATCCACCCCTGCTGGATCATGGGTAACCACAATGGCAAAGACAGCCATGTTCCCACAGGTAACTCACACATACAATGGTTTTATTTCAAAATGCATTAGAAAAAGACTTTTTTTTTTAAATTGGTTTGTTCATGCTTTACTCTTCAAAGATTAAGAATACTACTGTTTAGGTTTTAAGGTTTTTTTTAACTGTCTTGTTTCTTCTGGTCATTATTCCTAACTCTGACTATTTTTAGACTATTGTTACCATAGTTCCAGGAAACTGTCACATACACTTTTGTCTCTGTGTCTCCTCTGTATTTCCAAGTGCGAAAGATAAACTCACTTACAAAGCGACAACAGAAAGTTCATCTTTCATTCTGAAGAGGGCATCAATCAAAACATTTGCGCTTGTTACACTTCTGCATTACAAAAGGATGAAAACTGGGTGACTACAGAACATGAAAGCTTCAGTAGACATTTACATGAGCCAGTTTATTTTCTATTGCATTTGCTGGCTATAATAGGCTTTAACACTCCAGATACCCAAAGCACAACGCAGAGTGCAAAGCAGCAGTAAGCATGTTTGGAGCTCCTGCTACTAAACTGCAGATAAGGAAATACTGATGTAAGAAAGCCAGATTACTTCACTGAATTGTGTGTAAATGTGTAAGTGCGGCTGCCTGATATTTGATAGAGTTACTGTTTTGATTTGACAATGAGTTGAATCTAATCTATTTTTGTCCAAATTAAATTCTGGTGTCAGGTCCTGTAGGATCAGAAACAATATTTCAGCAAACAAAATGATGGATCAGCATTACAGTGAAATACAAACTGCATCCCAAAAAGAGTCAATAAATGTTGGAATCAGCAGTATCAGACTTTTGGTTTCTTTAGCCCTGGGTAAACCTTGTGTAGTTTTTCAATGAAAAAAATCAACAAATTCCACCAGTATCTGGGTCGTGTCAGCCGCATCCATTTGCGGATGACAGCCGGCTCTATTTATACACCAAACCTAACTCTTCACTCCCACCCTCCCCTCTCACCACCTGCTTATCTGAAATCAAATCCTGGTTCACGAAAACTTAAATTAAACAGAGATAAAACCGAGTTCCTCGTCATGTAAACAAAATCCATTCAAAGTCGACAGTTTCTCCCTCACAATTGGCTGCTCCTCTGTTTCCCCCTCCCCTCAGGTTAAGAGTCTGGGTGTGATCCTTGACAGTACTGTCTTTTTACTCTCTCATCAATATTATTACCCAGACTGCATACTTCCGTCTTTGTAACATTAATTGTCTCCACCCCTCCCTCTCCCCATACACCACCTTGTTAAGAGTCTTATCTCCCATATTGATTATCATAATTGTCTTCTATTCAACCTCCCTCACAAATCCCTCCAGAGGTTTCAAATGGTTCAAAATTCAGCTGCTCACATCATCACCAAAACCTCCTCACATCACCCTAGTCCTACAGCAACCCCACTGACTTCCAGTAAAATTCAGAATTCATTTCAAAATCCTCTGGCACACCTTTTAAGACCAGCCACAACCTCGCCCCTCCTTATCTATCCAATCTCCTTCACATCACCTCCTCCTCCCACTCCTTCCAATCTTCCTCTTCCATTCATCTCACTGTGTCCTCTGCCCGCACCACTCTGCTCCCCAACTATGGAACACTCTCCCACCAGACATCCGCAATATCGTGTCTTCAAATCACGACTCAAAACTCACCTGTTGAGCCTACTCGCTTTAGTTCCTTTGGCCATTTCATTTCTTATTCTGTGCTTTTATGCATTCTCTGTGGTGATGATGATGATGACGATGATTGTTTTTATTATTGTTGTTGTTGTTATTATTCAGATTCTCCGAGTTCAAAGTGTCACATTTGGCTGGGCTAATATGTAAAATTTGCCCTTATATCTTTAAGTCTTGTTTCCAACTGGAGGCATCTGATTGCTCTCCCACTGAGTTTAATTCTTGCTTATAGCTATTTAAATTGTAGCCCCCCCCCCCCCTTTCTTTTTCTCTTGGCTTTCAGTATGCAAGAAGTGGGCTCAGGCTAGGAGATGAGAATAGCTCCCCCATGGTAGCTGAGCAGACTACATCGTGCTGCTGCCAGGGAAATGATGAGTCTGCAGAATCCTGTAGAGCAACACAAGGACAAGGAGGGGAAGGCATAAAAAGATCAGAGTCAAAGCAGGCAGAGATCCCTGTAGCCTGCCAAATTTTTCACACCATAAACTGGATAATATCAAAATCATATAGAAATGCTATAGCTCTAACATTAGTTTTCAGCAACTGATGACACACTAGTGGATGTTTCCTGATTTGAAACATAGCCAAGATGCTAATAATGCATCAGCAAAAATATTATTAATCTTCCCAGGTATGTCTTTTTAGTGTTTTTCAATGCACCCGTAATTAATATAATCACTGTCTGATGCAGTGAGGAACAGCTCTTTGATCAGAATAGATCAGGGTAAAAATGATCTCTCTTCCTGGATCTTGCCACATGGGGGAACAGCCTGCATTTGCCAGCTAAGATATTGGCAGGAGAGGCTTTTTGCTGCATCAGTCAGCTGAAGATAGTAAATAAGGAAGCAGGCAGCGAGGGCTTACATCTGCATCGAGGAAAAGAAGAGGGATGGATTTGCAATCAGCACATTTGAACTGATTTCAGATGATTTTTAGCTCAAGGCACTGGAATTTTTCTCTCGTCTCTTTTTCTCAGGTTCTCCTTTAGATTTCTTCCACACGCCTCCTACCACACCCTCACAGGCAGAGCTGACTGTCATGGCCTTATCCTCTGCAGCTTCCTCTGATAAGGTGCAAACTCCACCACCAGCCAACAGCGACACCCCTTCCACCACCTCTCCAGTCGCAGAGTGGACACAGAAACTGTCAGCTCCCTCAGAATGGGCCGTAATCAGCGCAGACGCCGTCACCTCCTCAGAGACAAACATGAGCAATGCAGTTGCGAGAAGTGATACAGCAGTGGGCAGTCCGGGCACGCCAGCATCGGTGCCTTTGTCCAGAGTGTCGCCTTCAGAGCCTTGTCGGCACGAGAGAGAGAGCGCGCTAGAGCCACAGGCTACAGCAGAGAGAGCCGGAGAGGAAATGACCTTGGTTTTACTCAGTCTAATGGAGCACTACAGGGCCTCACTGGGGCTAACACCCAACACTGATATTATCACAGGAGCAGTAGGTAGGCCCTCTGTTATCACCTGTTTTATTTTCTTTAAGTGTACAGTCACTGACTCATCAGACGTCTGGAAATAACAAAGGAAGCTGAAAATGTTTCCTCCTTCTACTTAGATTATATATATATATTGTTACAGAGGTGGATGCTCATAATAAATATGAGCAAAGTTTCAGTCAGCATGCAAATGTTTGCTGTGAGCCAAAAGCTCAGACTTGTTTTTGTTCCAACTCTTGGATCTGTATGATATTAAAGAAAGGCAATATCCTCCAGCACAATGCTGTCTGTAATCACAGAAACCTTCTGTTTGTGAGAAGCAGCCAATCAGAAGAAAGCTGGCTTAGACGAGCTACTCTAGAGTCCAAGGGAAAAAAATATGGAACTGGAAATAAGCATAATAGAGTCCTGTTAATTTAAATTAAATGCACAACCAAGACCCTTTTTACATAAATTAACAACCAGTCTGTTTAAGTTGTCTAACATGGAAGACTGTTTGACATTTGAAAGTGATCATGGTCACACTGTTTGAATTTCAGCGAGCTTTAAATGCAGACCTGTCCTGATAATGCATAGAGAGCTCACAAGCTAATGTTATGCATAAATGTTTTTATTGCACAGTTCACCTACCTAGTTGTAGGTTATTTATAAAAATGAGCTTTAAAGTGCAATTTTGATTCTTTGAATTTACTTAAAGATCCCCTCTTTATGTAGGTTTCAGAGCACAAAATCATCTTCCGGAGCCTCTTAACTTTCCCAGTTACTTAGTTATTTGCACAGAGCTCAAATATCCAAATGAAGTAGCAATAACCATGAATGGGGGGAGGCTTTCTCTTGAATATAATGGAATTAAATGGCTCTTCCCCGTGGTGTTTAAATATGTACGAAAATACAATTACATTTTTTTCCATCAATCATAAAACAGTTACTCATAGAAATAAACCTGCATGCAAGAACTATCATCTCTCTCTTGTATCAACATGCAGAAAGACCTTTATCATTTATTTACTTCTGTGATTTGGTTGTTTTGTTTTCAACTTGTCAGAGCTGCTCAGGCACTTGATAACAAAACGAGAAGAGCTGGTTGAGGAGCTGGAGACCCTCAAGGAGATGCTCAGGGTGAGTTGCTGGTCTACAAGTGGTTTACTGTGCAATACTGAGCATTGTGTTGCATTTGTCTAATTCTGTCTATTTATTTCCATTTTAAATGTCATGTGACAAAAAAAAAAAATCCATCAGTCACTTGCCAGTTTTGCCCTATAGTACTGATTTTAGCCAAATATTTATACAACAAGAGATCACAGTCAAACTGAGAGCAAGTCTTAACTTGAGATTACAGTGCTGCTTTGCTCCCCAGACAGAGAGGTTGGAGTGGCACCAGTTCCAGTGTGACCTGCAGGTCGCCGTGTCTGTGGCCGACCGGCTGCGGACCGAGTCGGAGCAGGCTTTGGGTTTGCTCCAGGAGAGCCACAGGACTGTGAAGGAGCAGCTGGCACAGGCCCTCAGCACACAGCAGGAGACCGACCAAGAGCTGGAGAGGCTAAGAGCCGAGTACAAAGACGTCTGCCACAAACTGGCTGAACTCATGCAGCAGCAGCAGCGGGATCGAGCCGAGCTGGATGCTCTCAGGGTTCAAATGAATAAAGAGGCGGATAAACAAGACTTTGACGAGGGGCAGCAGGAGGAAATGCAGAAAATGACAGAGGAGGCAGAGGCAGAAGCCCATGAAGCAAATCAAGAGGTAGTAGCTGATGATCCTGAGGAGACAAATGAATCAGCAAACCTGCAGCTGAAAGGGAAAGGGGTGGCAGAAGGATACATTCGCAGTTTGGCTGCCTTAGAGAAGAGGAAAGATGAGGAACGTGGACAGAAAGATCCGAGAAAGATTGTGATGCTCTCTGAGAGATCCTGGTGGGTCTACATGAAAGATCAAACTGAGGTCATCCTACTACAAGAAAATTTAATCCAACACGTACATTTTTTTGTCTTTTTAGGAGTCTCTCTCGTCTCCCACTTCCAACAGACTCATCCAATCAAAGTGGGGCTTCAAAAAACTTGAGCACAACATTGCCGCTATGCAAGGTATAAAAAAAAATAACACTATCAGGATATACAGGGAGGCAT
The DNA here is from genome assembly GCA_034780415.1 of Cichlasoma orientale. Classification (NCBI taxonomy): domain Eukaryota; kingdom Metazoa; phylum Chordata; class Actinopteri; order Cichliformes; family Cichlidae; genus Cichlasoma; species Cichlasoma orientale. The sequence goes on from JAVDPK010000667.1 coordinate 16,888, forward strand.
TGAGATAATCAAGCCTTTGTAGAATCAGTCGATTGTGTTATTTCTTAACTCTTTCAGAAAGAAGAGCCGACAAAAGGGAGAAGGATGGACCGAATTTTACAGAGGCAGGACAGTTGGTCGAGCTTTTATACAGGTGTGCTTCAATTTGCCGAATCCCCATTGTGTTTTATGACAAGCGTGCAGTTGTATGACTGTGTCTGCATTTGTGTGATGCAGGAAAACAGGATGATGATCAAAGCTCAGATTCCTTCAAGTAAGCAGCTGTTAAGCCTTATTTATTATTAAAGATGACACTGATGTCTGTCTGTGAAAGAGAGGCTGGCAAGTGTTTAGGATTTTTAGTCCACCTGTGAAAAATAACAGACACTGAGACAGTGACAATTTCAACTCTTTAAGCCAAAATCATTTAAAATTGACCTGTAGGACTTGTATATCTGCTTGACCTTAGAATCTAATTGTGTGTGACTTTATTTCCACTCCTGTTCTGAGGTTAAATGTTTGAAGCAGTTTGTACTGAATGTCTGATTCATGGTTAAAATGTTTCCTTACCTTCAGACCTCAGGATGGTTTCAGTGCTCTGCTGAGGCGTCATGGCGGCTCCAGAAGAAACTCCCTGCTGCGCTGGTGCCAAACTCGTACTCAGGGTTATAAGGTATGAGAGGAGAACTTTGGCATTATTGAAATGTTTTGACTCTTTATAACAGCTTAAATTCAAAGTAGGCAAGCTGAAAATATATTAATCCACCAGAAAACCTAGACTGTAGTTGATCATATCTTATGTTTAATGATTTGTGGCAGAATATTGAAATCACCAACTTCAGCAGCAGCTGGGAAGATGGTTTGGCATTCTGTGCTGTTTATCACACCTATTTACCAACTCACATCCTCTATGACAGCCTGAACCCAGCTGATAAGGTAAAACTGCAACAAAAGAAGATGAACAGCAGAGACATTTTCTCATAAGAGAGAAGAAAGCACTCTTTAATTTCCATCTGTAGCCCCTGGCAGTTGAACACAATATACAATACAAATTCATACCCAGACAGTAGATAAAATTAGAATAATAAAATCAAATATACACTGCTCAGTACAGTACAACATAAAGTCAGTTAAACTTCAGTGATATCAAGCAAAAACTATTGTGAAGCCACTTCACCTGAGATACCATCTGCAGTCCATTTAGGTTGCACAGGTAGTCCAGCTCCTCCAGGATGGCACAGCCATATGTGCCGTAACAAGAAGACTCTTGAGACTGTGCTGGGAGACACGGGAAAACTTCTTGTGATGGCATCTACAATATATTATGCTACCAGTAGTGGCAAGGACACTAACAAAAAGCAAAACTATAGAGGGGGAAAAGGAGAGCAATGGTCTGTGGCCACCACCTGCAAAACTGTTCCTTTTTGGGGGTCTGTCTTCTCATTGCCTCTCCAGTGCACCTGCTATCACTTTATTTCCACCAAAGCCAGTGAAATGGATATGCAATGGTTTATACTTCCTAACTGGATGAATTGATATCCCTGAAGTTTAACCTTGTCTTATACTGTGATGATCGAGCGCTCCTTTATTTATTTATTTAGAGCATTGTAAATCCATGGCCTGAAAACCTTTCAGACTTAATCCTACACACAGATGCATATAAAGTACAAAAGTCACGGTTATGAGATATAAAAATTGCTGCATCCACAGATGCACATCTGTAAAAGTTTACATGAAAGCTGTATTTATTTTTACAGAAGGCAAACCTGGAGCTTGCTTTTAATACGGGAGAAAGCGTTGGGATCTCGGCCACACTGGTGAGACATTTTACTCTAAATGACGGTTGTTTATTGGTCAAGTGCAGTTTTCTTTATCTGCTCTTACAACGTTCATGTTTGTCCTGTGTGACAGACTGTAGAGGAGATGCTGAAGGCAGAGGGACCAGACTGGCAGAGGGTGCTGGGATATGTCGAAAGTATTTTTCGCCACTTTGAAATGTGAAGTCTTCCTTTTCTAGAATAACGGACAGGAGCTGAAGCTCGGAGGCACAGTTCACCACAAGACAGAGCTCAGCTCACTAAACTAACTGGAACATGATGGCAATATTGGATTTCATGACTTGATTTTTAGGTACCCGTACAATCTCTTTGCTCCAGAAACAAGTGAAAGAAACTAAACATTTCACCCTCTGAGCCCCTCTTTTTTTTTCTTTTAATGTTCAAACATGCACAGCAGTGACTCTGGATCTGAATAGCTGCTGGGTGAGTGTGCACAGGACACAAAAATATAAATACGCCAGAATGATCACCTGCTCGACGACTACTTCCACAAAAACTGGGTGCCAGGTGCACTGATTTTGCACTCTTTGCCTTGAAGAAGGAAAAAAAAAAGCACTTTATGAATAATGTAAATGTAGTGTGGATTTCAGAATCTGGGTCACTTTATTAGACAAATATTTTTATCATGAACCTCTCCTGCCACAGTATGTGTGCATGCATCCAAACCTAAGAGCTGTATACGACAGATATTTAGTCAGATTTTATATATTGGAGTAGTGACGTTTTAACCTCGAATCCTATATGTCAAAGAAAAGTTGCCTTTATGGAAATGTATATATGTAAATGTGTGTAATCGCTTCAGTATTTTTTAAAACATGGTTAACAATGGTATATAGACTTAATGCAATAATAAAGTATTTAAAAGGAAATTGTTGGGTTTTTACATATTTTCTTCATTAATGCCACACCAAGAATCAGAGAAAACATTTTAATTTAACCAAAAAACAAAAACAAACTGACACTTGATGGCATATAAAAATGGTACAAAAGATGACAAAGGAAATGATTAAGGTTCAGTAATGTAAGAAAATGGTCATCGTGTAACATGTAAATAAATACACAATAATAAAGAGAAGCAATAATTAAGCAAGGGTACTTTAAATTAAACTAGAAACTGTGTGTGTGTGTTGGAACATTAGTGTTTTAAAACAACTTCTCCACAGAAGGACAGGATGGGAGACAGCATAGTGGATCTACTCATAACTGCACTGTATTACAAAGTTAAAATGGAAGTATCCTTGCAATGGACTTATGAAAGTAAACATTTCCTAGGAAGCTGGAATGGCGCCTCCTATAGGTGGCGTCGACAGCGGTGGCAGGAGGAGAGATTTCAGTTTAGCTGACATGGCTGCAATTTCCGGGTCCTGGGTTTCATACATCTTCACCAGTCTGGCAAATTTAAGGACGCCTGAAAGGGAAGTAGATGATCAACATGACAAATTATACCTCTCCCCAGATTAACGTGTCTATAGCACAGATTGGCAATTTCCATTAAATGGGACCTATTTTGCACATTTCCAATTCTATTTATTTTTGGACTCTGCTACTGCCTGTGAACATCAAAACTATGTTTATATTTTTATGACACTTTTGTGGGAGAGTTGAAATAATATTTATGACAAGCACCTTTAGAGATAGAAAACTAAGAAATGTTTACATGAACAATTGGATTTATAAATGCAGAACTTATTAGTTCTACTCATCTTGAACTCAATCATGTGACTACTATGTGTCATATCAGCCAACACTAATGAGCACTAGTGGGATCATTTGTTCTAGTCTGAAGAGTATCTTAAAAATCATTTGAACTTTCGAGTAGCTGCTGTTTGTTTAAGCCTGTGGGGAAATGATGTCTTACACTTGGTACTTTAACTCAGAGAAAGGAACACGCTGTCCTGAAAAAGAGCTCTATTCTCAAGAAATAAAGGTCACAGTTTAATGTATCTTACTGCTTGCTTTGACACAAAGTACATCTGTAATGTTCTCAAGATCGGAGTGATTACAATCCAGTTGTGCTCAAAAGTTAAAATACTCTGGCAGAATTTGTGATTTTTTTTTTTTTGGCCATTTTTCAGAGAATATGAATGATATTCTTAATTCAACTTAATTTTATAGTGCCAAATCACAACAGTTGTCTCAAGATACTTTATATTGTAAGGTAAAGCCATTGCTGCACCAGTGCCACAAAGCAGCCCACTTACAATAACAGCACAGAGACAAGCCAATTTTAAAAAGGCAAATAATCCCCTGATAATAAATGGCTTCACCCAACCATTAACCATGAGAGCAAGAAAGGTTTTTATGTTATCATTCATCTTCTCAAAGATGACCCCCTGAAAAAAATCACAAATTCTGCCAGGGTATGTAAACTTTTGAGCAAAACTGTAGTTTTTCTTGGTGCAAAAATGAAATGGAGCCCAGCAGCGAGCGAGCTGTTTATTTTCACAGATCATTATTTGCTCTTTGTTCTTTGACCAAGCAAAGAGCAAATCCAAGCACATTCTTAGTTTTAAGATCCAGAAATCTCACCTTCTCCCTCATTGTTGAATCCATAGGCTTTGATAACCTCTTGCTGAATCTGGGTGGCCACAGGGAGCACGAGTTGCAGCATCTTGCCCATGTCGTTGCAGGCGCTCTCTCGAGCCTCCTCCATCCGTGCGGCATTCTCCGGTACCGAGAAGGCCTGGATCACCTCGCTCAAAACCACTGTGAAACAAAAACTTCATCGGTAGCTGCTCTGCAAGGCATGAACCTTTTTCCTGACATTGTAGTGCATTTCAAAATAAATGACCTATGAACTAACCACATACAACAGAAGCTCCCCGAATCACAAGGGGTTGCAAAAGCAAGTAGCTCTATAGGGTTTGATTTGGCAGATTTATTTTATTTTTTCACACTGGATGCCCTTCCTGACGCAACCCCAAAAGGATTTGTGTCTCCTCATTACAGTAACTAATCTGAAGCCTGAGGGCCACCCTCACTAATTCTTCTTCTTACTCTCCCTGCACAAAAAAACTGCACTCCATCCATCTAACTCCAGTCTTACATATTAAATACTACAAGCACTTGTTCAGCATTCATTCTGCAACAATCTGGAGCACCACCGGAAGAGTAAAACTGGTCGAAAGGGGAGCTTTTACAGATGCAAACCTCTCACCTCTGGTCTGCTCAACAGTCAGGGTGGGCTGCTGTGCTGGAGCTGAGGCCATGTCTGCAGAGAAAACGGAGAGCCACGACAAAATTAAACTGCTGTAGATGGACTGATGTAGACAAAATTAGTAAACATTTACATTTTATGACAATAAAAGTACGAAAATTAAAGGTCCTCTGAGGTAGTTTCAAGAATGAGAAGTATCTTTGTTTTATTTATTGAAATATATCTAGATGCGTACTATAGTGATAATTCGTTAGTTTGATGCACAAATAAACTATAAAACACGCAATAATAGAACAAATAAATTAAATACCACATCAACACGTTAACAAGGAGATGTGGTGGGTTTGTGGTGATTAGCATTTGTCTTCGATAAGTAGCGGAAAATATGACCGTCATCAGCGGCAACAACAGCTCAAATACGTGTTTCTTTTTACGAAAACATGAGCATAAAACAGTACAACGTTTTGAAACTCACCTCAGATGAAAACAATCACCGAGCTAGCACCAGAACTGGGAAAATGTCGTAAAACGGCGACAGTTGGAGGCATCTTGCGACACATCATCCTGCTTTCAGGTAGACGCCGACGTAAAAAGGTAAACAAACATGTTGATAAGCTAGTAGCATGGTGGAGTCCATGAAACTTAATGACTGCGCTGTAAACTGTTTATAACGTTACCGTAAGCCAACAGAAGTTGTGAATGAACTGTCCCAGCTACCGGTTTTTCATTATCCATGGAGCAAAAGTTGGCAGAGTTCAGAGCCAGACGACAGGCTGAGAAAGCTGCTCAGACCAGTCAGACTGCTGGTTCAAATTCACAAGGAGAGGCAGCAGCAGACACCGCAGCTCGGTGTGATAAAACACCCTCAGCTGGCAGACTGCAGTCCGAGGACGGGACACGAAACAACCAGGCTGCTACTGACGACTCTCAAAGCAGGGTAAGAGCTTATTTTACTTAACCTGAGCTCGGTATTGAGAAACTCGTCTACTTCCTGATTTAGTTTATTATTTTAAAGACTGGACTGTAAGTAGTAAATGTACTTCTTCGTCTGCTTTTCTGTAAATATACGCGAAGGCCGCTTCAGAAGTTAGACCTGCCAAAAGGTTTGTGTGTGTGTTTTTAATGTCTAATATCTTTGTTTGTAAATAGTTGGAGTCAACAGACTTTAAGAAGGGATTATTTATCAAATAAATAAATTAAATGTTTTGCTATTATCGTTATGACTGTGTTCTGCATTATAAACAATCCAATCCCTTTTTGGCCAAAATATCTTTATATAACAGTCATGTTATATTTGTTGCAATTTCTGCTGTCCTCTAGGCCAGATGAAAAATATTTTTAATATCAATTAGATTTTTTACCTGAATAAATAAAGGATATATAAAAGTTGCTGATTGTGTCTTCTTCTTAGTGACAGGTATGTTTTTCTGGCTCAAAATGACCTGATATCATTTGTGAGCATATGTCTGACATATTATAGGCCAACAAGTTAGTTACAACAGTTTAAATACCAACAGTCTTTTTTTTTTTTGGCAAATACCAGAAATAATTTTTTGGCATGACACTGGGTTATATCCCATTTTGCCTTGAGAGCTGCCTTCAGTCCTTGTCACAAAGAGGCAAGGACTGAACAAAGTGCTGGAAACATTCCTCATAGATTTCGGTCCATATTGACATGATAGCATCACACAGTTGCTGTAGATTTGTCGACTGCACATCCATGATGAGAATCTCCTGTTCCACCGCATCCTAAATGTGCTCTATTGGGTTGAGTGACTAGCACTCTATAAATAAACTTTTCTTACTTGGTTACTTACTACCAGCAGACTGAATGTCGTGGGCTGCTGGTGGTGGGAAGTAAGTAAGCAGTTGATACAAGGCAGAATGGGTTCATGCTCTCATGTTATATACACTAAATTTGACCCTACCGCCTGAATGTCACAGCAGAAATCAGTTTAGGGTTCTGCTGCTGTAGCCCATCTGTTTAAAGTGTTGTACATTCGGAGAAAGCCAAAGTAAGCAGAAGGATGCTCTCTGCATACCTTGGTTGTATGTATTGGTTGAACGTATTTTGTGATGTATTGCATCGATCAGTAGATCCTAGCTAGTTTTTTAGTTTGTACTCCTTACATGCAGCCAAGGAATACCCACTGTACTGGATATGTTTTAATTCCCACTAGGTTGTACATGAATTGCAAGCAGTTTGTTAGAAAACTCTCATCCTATTGCTTATTTTTAATACATTTTAGTGTATTTTTAGCGTCATATTTCTTTATTCTTTTCTTCCTTTTTTCCTCTTGTTGTGTCTTCTCTGCAGGACTGTAGAGACTGGCTGCTGGACAGTGCTCTGGGAAGGTGGTTGACTTCCAGACAGTTTGTCATTTCAAACATCACTTTACTAAAAGTGCTGCTGTGGCTGGTGCTGCTGGGTCTGTTTGCCGAACTGGAGTTTGGCCTGCCTTTCTTTGTCATCTCCCTCTTCTACTGGCTCTATGAAGGACTCCGAAGCCCAGCGCCCCGCAAGCCTGGTGAACTGAGTGCTTATTCAGTCTTCAACCCAGACTGTCAGCCTCTGCTGGGTGCTCTAACCGCTGAGCAGCTGGAGGGAGAGATGGGCTACAGACCTCTAGCTAACAGATAACTCACTTGTGATATGCACATTTACATAAAATATTTAAATCTTCATCTAAAAATTTCTTTGCAGTTTTCAATTTCTACTTCTGTATGGTACATTAAAATGTGACTGTTCAGCTAATAGTTTTATTCCTGTGGCTACTGTAAAGTATTTTAATACTGTGAATCAGGGATATATAATGGCTAAGTTATCATCATGAGGGGTTGGCATATCTGTAATATAGGGTTGTTTCTTATTTTTAAACATGGATGTACTCCTAATTCTCTGAACAGTGCGGGTTTGTTTGAAAATGGAAAATGCAGAAACCATATGAAGGGGTAAAAAAAAAAAAAAAAAGAACGGCCAATACTGAGTTACATCCACTGCTTTTAATTTAACTCAGTAAATGGCTGTTACATTTTATTTTGTATTTATAGTGGCATTTCTTAAAGGAGACCTATTATGCAAGTTTCCATCTTTGTATTTTTTCTTTAACTCTACTAGAGTAGCTCAAAAATAATCTATTTTATTCTGGGCCTTTAAGAAACTTTCTGCTGACCTGCAGCTCCTGGCAAACAGAAGATTGAACGGGGAGGTGGGTGGGGCTTCTGTGCTCACTATCAGAGCTGTGCATGAGATGACCATATTAAGAGTATATGCTCATATTGATATCATACAGAGCCATGAATAAAAAAAAAAAACTGTCAAACAATGTGTGGCTCACACGAATGACTTGTGCATACTCATGAGCATACACCACTGTACACATGATGGAAACTGGAAAAGGCATATAGATCCACTTTAAATAATCTGTCAGGATAATAAATTATGATTGAAATTCACAAAATTGGGTTCTAAAATTAAAAACAGAACTTTCTCACTAAAAAACAATCAGCATTATAGTTAAGAAAAATGAATATTAAATACAATTTTTAAACAAGCACGTTTAAGCCTTCTGTCCTTCTGTCCCCACCTTCATCGCCTTCCTCCCGAAAATCGGGGGACACTTTGACCCATCGGATCTCTTTTTGCACAGAGAACGTGTGTCACGGGCAAAAGCGAGATGGTTCATTCCCGTGTACTTCCGTAAAACGGTCGGTTTAAAGCAAATCTTATCGTTGCTTTGCTTAGCACAAACCCGAACCCAAAAGACTGGTACACATTCAGATAGGAAAGATAACCGCTGTATTTAAGTTCTTGACGGCGCTCCTTGTTATTTGTTGAAGGTGTTCATTATGAACATTATGAAACGTTGCTGAGTGTTTTGTGGTGCAAAGAGGTCACTATCTTGTAGGGATCAAAGGTCTAACACTTCCTGCATTGCTCACCACTCCAGCTGCAGTCCAGGAAGACTTTTGGTGGTTATTTCACTGTTAGCGTCAGTAAGTATTCATTGAAGTTAAGAGGATTTGTTTTATGAGTATTCTTAAATTAAGATTTTTAGTCAGCTAGCTGTGAGCTGTAGCATGCTGGCTAATTAGCCTCAACTGCGCAGGTTTACCTATAATACCGTTTAGAGCCGGCTTTTAGTTACTTAGCTAAACTAATCGCTCTAAACTTCAAAGTTGACTACTTAACATTTAAGCTCCGAAGCTGAATATCGAAAGAATACCTTCTGTGCTGGGCTGTAATTAAGTACTGTTCAACTAAAATGCAACCTTGACATATTTGAACTTTAATCTTTTTATGACATCTTTAACTGTACTCCACTACATTTCATTAGTTTTTCGTATATTTATGTGATCCTTTTAGTTACTTTGCAAATTAATACCCTTGCAGACAAAATATATTATAAACATGGATTTGTATTGTGAATTAATCTACACAACATATAGGCACCGCTGGATGACTAGTCGATTATTAGCTGCTGCACCCATCGCCAAACCTATATTCAAGATATCCACTTCGTTTTGCTTTATAAGGAGGCAAGACTGGAAAAAGCTGTCTGAATCTTAGCTTTTAGAGCAGTCTGAACTATAAGTCCACTTTAACATTTTCAATATAGGACTCTGTAACACTTGTACAGTGTTGGCAGATGATGGCACTTGTAGTTCTTGTGAATTAATAGCGTGAATCCTGTGATTGCCTTTAGTTAAACATCTTAATTTGCATTTGTAAATTTAAAAAAAAATCACAAAAGTCAATTTTTGATATAGATTGGTATGATATTTATGTATTTTGATGCATATAAAGATAAGAAAAATGCAAAAGGAGAAGATGCTCCTCGTGTTTTCTATTGTTAGTCTTTTGATCAGCTTAACTTCATTATTAACTCTTTATCTGCGGTATTGTACGTATTATTTTAATGTTAATGAATTTTTTGAAACCCTAATCTGCTTATGTTGCCTGCTTACATCTAGACTATTTGGTATTTTCAACTTTTTTTTTTTCCTTCAGTACTAAATCCAAATATATCCATATCGCCACAGTTGTTTTGGTGTTAATTTTCAGGGTTAGCATATTGTAGATATTTTATTCTCCACCTGGACTCTCCCTGAAATGATCTTTGAGCTTCTAAACTGATTCCTAGTTTTATGAGTTTTCCTTCCCTCTGCCCTAGACCGACCAGAAAGCAATGTCCGGAAGTCCTGCTGTGGTTATACGGCTGATGGCCTCTGCCTACGCTGTGGCTGAAAAGGCTGGGGCCATTGTGCGGAAGGTCCTTCACAGTGGAGAGCTTGGTATTGTGGAAAAGGTATGACCCTTTTATGCATAATTTATGCTTAAACAACACCAGTTGGACACATTTTTAACCCTATAAGTTTTTAATTTTCTGTTTGTGCCCTTGTACAGACAGGAGCTAATGATCTGCAGACACTGGCAGACAGACTAGCACAACAGAGCATTTGTGCTTCACTGTCCAGACGCTTCCCCAAACTCACCATTATCGGAGAGGAGGTAAGTGGAAGTTTTAACTTTATGTTGGCAAACAATTTTTGGCCAATTTATTTGCAGTGGACACCTAGACTTAAAAGAATTTTAGTATTACGGCAAATGCCGATGAATGTTTATATTCTTTGTTCACACAGGAGCTTCCTTCTGAAGAGGTGCAGGAAGATCTTATTGAGAATGGCCAGTCAGAGGAAATTCTTCAGAAGAGCTGTCCACTTGAGTACAGAGAGCTGAAAGAAGAAGAAGTAAGCACCTGTGGATTTTGTAACAGCAAGGTTTAGCACCTGAATAAAAAAGCATTTTCTGTTATTACAAATCAGTCTTGTAAAGCTGTTGCTTCTACAGTGTGCTTATTCTGAATGTGTCTGTCTGACTTTCAGCTAGTTGTGTGGGTAGATCCTCTCGATGGCACAAAAGAATATACTGAAGGTATGCTCTTCCAATGCATGTCTTAAAAATCTCCCCCCGAGCTCTGTTTTGTGTGTGTATTCAGCTGCAAAAAGCTTTGTGTGCAAAAGCCTGCTGGGTTGCTTTCTGGTTCTCAGCTCTCAGAACTTCACTGCCACTTTCACGTTTTTTTGCTTCTCTTCTTTGTGCATCCGTGCACCTGCTTATCCGCCGTCTTTCTGCTGACCCCAGCATCAAGGTGTCTCCATCTCCGAGCTGTGGCCCAGACACCACACAAAGGGTTGGACACCTCTCAGCCTCACAGCACAGCTCTCTGTATGGGAAGGCAAAGATTAACCCTGGCCGTGTAGAATATTCATTATTATGGCCACACTAGAAATATTTATGGGTGAAAGAGCAGTTATGTAGTTTAACGTCTTCCAGCTGACACTCTGCTGCTTCTTGACTTCAGGGCTCCTCGATAATGTGACGGTGCTCATTGGGATTGCATATGGAGGCAGAGCCATTGCAGGTGTGATCAACCAGCCGTTCTACAACTACCAGGTATAAACCTGTTTTATATTTAGTTTTTGTTAACTTCATGCACCTTTATAGTACACTATAAAACCATCACAAATCATCACACTAAAACAGTGTGCAGAAGCTGTACAGGTGAAACAGCCATCAGATATGGAAAAAAATTATAATTTTTTTTTTAAACCCACTGAGCATGCCTGGTGAGCATAATGCTACCCAAAGTCTTAGTAGTGCAGTGGCTCATCTTCTCCTGATAAATGGTGACTGAGACATATTTCCGTTGCTGAATTGTATACTAAATCTTAGAGAAGCATTGTTAAATGGTTCACTCATTAAAAAATCTGCACACAAGTTACAACAACAATAGGGCAGCTGCTGAAAAACAAAATTTTCTAAAGTATCTGACTACATTTCATAGGAGACATTCACAAGTAAAATATTGATGTTAATACAGCTGCAGTCACCATCAAGATTGTGTAGGTGGACCCACACAAATCACCATGTAAACTATTTTAAACTTGATGTCACGAGAGACACTGCATGGTAAATTACCCTGCTTTATAGTGCTTTGGGACCATAATGAACTTCACATTGCATTAAAGGACTTCAGTAAAGTATTTACTGAAATCCTAGAACAGGGGAGCCAAGTGTAACTTTCCCATTGACTTCTGCAAAACTGGATGTCTTTTCGCAGCCAGAGGAGTCGCTTCATTGGCTTCACCTTTTAGACCTGAAAGTAGGGGTGGGCAATATAGCCTTAAAATTGTATCACGATATTTTAAGGAAATTTACGATAATAATATTTCTGATGATATAGAAAAAAAAATACTGAACGTTTTATCGGTGATTACAGCCTGCAGGCAGCAATAATTTATCAGTGTAAACAAAATAAAAGGTATTTAAGATATTTTCTATTCTCCTTTTCCAGTGACCTAGTGCCACTAATGACAGGCTGCCTAATTTGAAGTTTGAATTTATTGCTACAACGTGCCAGGAGCATTAGCAATACAGTGCAATAGTAGTGACACAGTCAAATGTAAGTACAGAAGTAGCCTAGGTAGTGTTTTCCCTAGAAATTTTAAGAAAGTATAAAATAGCTGTTTAACACTTTAATAATAACCAAGTAATTAACTCTGCGGGAGATGCACAATATTATCAAACAAGATTATCACACAATAAAACTGAAATTGAAAAATATTTTCTACCTAGGGTGTTGTAACTTGGTTCAAGCTTTTCCACTGTTTGAACTGGCATCATATATATATATATAATTATTGGCCAAACAATATGTCAGCACATCATTAATTTCCATCTATCATTTGCTCCTCCTGTCGTATGGAGTCTAACTAGTGAGTGCTCCAGCGATGCTCAGTGGAGTCATTTCTTGCATATTTTGCAAACCATTGTGCATTGTTGGAGGATCTTGAAGTAACTCTATTTTTACTAAGTCGGAGGCTGATATATGGCTCTGGCTGTTTGTCTCGTTGTGCGCATTAAGGAACATAAACACACGACGTGACAATTTTTTATCACAAAAATTTATACCGGTATTATCACAGATGATATGATATGGCACAGCCCTGCCAAAAATGTATGTCCATCTTTTATATGTACAGTTTGATTTCAGTCAGTGTATAAGATCCAGATGCAAATACGAGTTCACTGTATAGGAAATACTGTATAGTGGGTGAGGGAGTCTGCAACTGTAAAATCTGTATCTCCTCGGGTTAATTGTGACATTTTTAACATCAGCTTGGTGTCGGAGCAAAATTAGGAAGAACAATGTGGGGCATGCTGGGATTGGGCGCCTTTGGATTCCAGCTCCAGGAAGTTCCAGGTGACAGACGCGTTGTCACCACCACCCGTTCCCATAGCAACAAGCTGGTAACAGACTGTGTGGATGCCATGGAGCCTCATGAAGTTGTAAGAGTGGGTGGTGCTGGAAATAAGGTGAGCTGGATTTAGAGCTTCTAAAATTCTTTCTGACAGTAGTAACACCTCTGTGTAGGTTTCATTTTAATTTCAATGATCATTGGGACATAAAAATCTGCATGTTTAGAATCACAAGTAAATTCAGATTGGAAAAAAGGGTAAAAATGCAAACTTTGCCCTAAAATGAGGTTAGTTATACCAGATGTATTCTTTGTCTGTCAGTATTTGCTGTTCCAAAATTATCCGATGGAGGCCGACTAAAGGAAAAGAAAAACAGCACTCAACAAAATTTAGAGTTGTGTCTGTGATCATGTGTTAGTTTCTGAATCTATCTGCCATCACAAGCTTTAAATCCACAGCTTCTGGTAAAGCAGGGCTGTGTGTCTTCCTCTTATGCTAGCATAGGCTCAGTCTGCTGGCATACTTCACATAATGCACCAAGTACACCTCCTCTACTCCCGTCTTTTACCATTCATGCATTTATATGCCGCCACTGAATGGCTTTACTTTGTGTATTTTCTCTTAGAGTTTGGGCTCTGTCATCTGTTTGTCACCTCTCTGTGCTCTTTTTCTTTTTTTTTTCTTCTTTTTGTTTCATTTCTCTCTGTATTCTTGGTCTTTGCTTTAATATAAAATGTCCCCAAAATGACTGTTGTGGCACTATATAAGAAAGATGTAATCAACATAGCAAAGTGCTTCCAGTTTTAACTCATTCTTCCTCATCCTTCCACTTTTAGTGGCCTTTGCACATTATTAAAATAAAACTTTAGAAGTGAATGATTTTCTACCATTTAGTTTAGTTTTGGATAAATTCTACAAACTGTCTGAATGTAGGTTTGCCTTCTGTGCTTCTCTCCCTGCAGATAATCCAGCTTGTTGAAGGAAAAGCTTCTGCTTATGTCTTTGCTAGTCCAGGGTGCAAAAAGTGGGACACGTGTGCTCCTGAAGCCATCCTGCATACCGTTGGAGGTAAAAACCTTCATTCTTATCCCAGCATAATGGGATGTAAAAACTTTTTGTATTTTATTAATCAGTTAGACTGCAATTTTCTGGTGTTTAAACCACTTTCCACAATGTTTTCCTAAATATTTCCACCTCTTTTTTTTTCTTTTTCTTATGCAGGTAAACTGACTGATATGCATGGAAACGCATATCGCTATGATGCTAATGTAAAGCACATGAACTCTGCCGGGGTTCTTGCTACACTCCGGAACCACGAGTACTACATCAGCAGAGTACCACAGGCAGTGCTGCAAGCTCTCAAGTCAGACTGAGGTCTGTCGTCACCAAGTGTAAAATCACTTATTTCATTAAGTGCACCATTTGACATGTATGTCTAATTTCCAAATGTAAATAGTAACTTAGGGCATTCTGTATTCTTGTGCCTAAAACAAATCACAGTGATTTCAGAGTCTCAGTGGACTCTGCAAACTACATGTTCTGGACTTACCTAATGACTTAGACACAAGTATTAAAGCAGGCTCAACAGCACTTCCATTTATTTCATTCCTTTGAAAACAAACTTTTACAAATCTCAGAACATCTTAACATACCGTTTTCCAACTTGAAGACTATAGATTTACAAGGCAAAAGGCAAGATCTGTAGATTAAATGTTGGTTAATGATGTACTGTACTTCATTCAGTAACCACAAAGTAGGAACAGTCTATAAGTGGCATAATGCCAACAACAAACAAAATGCAGTCAACTTGATTTGATACATTTACCTCCTTTACGCACACAATGACTGAAATTGCAGTGATGTTCCGGACAGTGTAAGAGGTCGAGGTCAACCCCTGCTGCTGTGAAGAACAAACGTACAGCTGAGATGTGAACACTAAAAATGAAGTGACTGCCAACTACTAGTTAATCCTGTACTTGAAGTCTTGTCCTATGTTTAACAAGATGCCATGTTCTTCATTTTCTTACCATCTTTTTTCACACTGGCACATCTGTCTCTACTTTTCTACACACCTACTGTATTCATCCGACTAAAGGACAAACTCAGCATGCTTGCTGAGCTGTGTGGCTCCACAATGTCTGGATTTTTACTTCAGAACAAAAAAAAAATTACACTACTGCATTATCTTTATTTTATACCGACAATGGAAATTCATGTCTTTAACAACCACTAATGCTTGTTGAGCGATGTGAGGGATTCAAAGGGTACACAGCACAGTATGAGTTGTGAAAAAATAGGCTGGAAACACCACGAGGAGCATCGACTTTATACAAATGCCCAAACTAAAGGTTTAGCACAGGTTGGCGTCTTTTTACACTGAAAAGAGGCTTTAATAGCCATTTTAAATAATTATGCTTGCATAAAGCAAGATTTCTAGCAATATTTATTGCACGTACATCATAAAATTCTCTGGATTTTATTGGCATCTCCACAGGGAGAAAACATTCTTGAGTCGTAAGAAAGGTCATAGCTGTCACATTTGCGTAAAGATAAAAATGCAACATTATGGGAAATATGCTTTGCATATACTTGCTGAGAGTGAAATTCATGGTGAACTGATCTGTTTTGCTCTTCAGGTATGTAGGTACAGATAACACAGCTTAGCACAAAGACTGGAAACAAGGAAGTGGCTAGCATGACTAGCAGAGCTCAAATACAACAAAATCCACCTATTAGCACCCCCAAAGCTCACTAACTCACTAATATTTCAGAAGGTAGTCACAATTTGATGGAAATCACCAGTTCATGTAAAAGTTTGTGAACATTTTAAAAAGATACTACGGTACTGAAGGTGACGGACTCTAACCACGGAAAACATATTTAAACCCAAAGCTTGACCTTTCTCTTAACCTAACCAAGTATTTTTGCTGCCTAAGCCAATAAAATTAAACAGCACCTAAAAACGCAACTCAAGTCTTAAAGTAGCAGCTAGGAAAGTTTAAAATTGTTGGTCCTGAAGGACTTATGCCATGACCTCCTAAGGCAGACTCCCTTGCTCTTTCAGAAGCAACAATTTGTGTCCAATTGATCTGTTTTTGTGGCACAACTATTTCCCAAACTACCATGTGGTAACATGCATGTGAGCAATGCACTAGTAAAGCAAAAAGCCAATCCAGAACACCTCCATATTTACACTAGCCATTTTAGGTCTTTGTGTTAAGCTAAGAAAGCCATATTTAACAGGTGAGAAGCAGCTTCAGTCTTAGCTGTCTCTTTGCAAGAATACAAATAAGCATATTTCCCAAAATGTTTTAACGATTTAAGCAGTTTAATACTTAAGATAACACAGAAGTGGGAATCGAGATGAGACAGGAATTATTTGGACCTGTAGGCTGGGAGAGTGCTGATTTTACATATTGTTTGAATAAAGAACTCATCTCAATCACACAAGCGTGCATGCGTTTACAAAACCACAATGGAAATTTTTAATCTGAAGGCAAAGAAGCATCTCACCCATTTCAAAAAAGGGGTTGGTGTTAATATTCCTGAATGGGCTGAGTAAATACATACCGTAGCATCAAAAAATAAAAGGAAAATCACTCACATATTCATAAAAATATCCACAGAACAAGCAAAAAAAAAAAAAAAAACATTCCTGGAATTTCTATTTACACATGAATAAACTGACTGAGAAGGCTGGAGTGTTTGAGGCAGCCTGCGGGGGTGTGGGCCAAAGCCCAGCCAGAGGAGAGTCAGGGCCAGCCGCTCACCTCTTTTTAGGTGCCTGAGTAGTACGAGGAGGGGTGACCGGGCGTCCTGAATTCACCACTCCGTACTGGTACTTAGCTTTTTTCTCTGACGGCTTCAGGATCTGAAAGGAGCAGATAGCAGTATTGACAGATACGCCGAGAGAACACGAGACAGATTTAATGTGCCAATAAAAGAAGCACTCTGTACCTGAAAGGAGCACATGAGGGATTCGTCCACACTCATCATGCCGCCCGCATTGTCAAACTCCCCGCAGTAGTTGGGGGCAGAAAACAGCGTGACCAGCTGGCGCTTTGCAAAGAACTCATAACCGTCTTCGACAACCTGTAGGGTGGCAAGTTCATAACAAAGATGACTGACAGAAAATTAACTGGCACCTGCTTTGGTAATCAATTCACCAATGAAGTTGTTTTTTAATCAAAAATTCACTTGTAAAGGTGAATATATATTTTTCTTGGCTTTCAGTTATTGTAAGCCGATTATTTTGAATTTTGGATGTTGGTCAGACAAAATAAACCGTTTACTGTTTATAATGCCTCTGGATTGTTTTAGTAGCTTAATTTTCCATTCAATAAGCCAAAAAACATTTTTTCTAGTAGGTATTTGTAACAGTTATTCAAAGATATTTTGAGAACATATTTTCTATACAAAATTAGCAGAAACCTGTTTTCACTTTCAAGCTCTAATAAATAAAATTGCTTTGACGCAGTTACAACTGCCCCAACTTGTTTTCATTAATGAAAGGAAGTTTAATTATCAGTTGAATCACTTTAATGGAGTTGTGAGTCATCAAATAGCCGCAGTGTTACCTGATGTGCTCGACAGATGAGATCCAGGTCGTGGCGGTTGAGAAACTTGCTGACCACATCAGCCCCGAATGTGAAGGAGACTCCCCGATCATTTTCCCCCCAGCCCTGGACATCTTTGTCTGGATCAGACCACAGCAGGTCGCACAGCAAGCCTGGAATATGGTGCGTTAGGTCCGAAGTTCATTTTCAAATCCAGTATAGTGAGTGAGGGGTGAATCTGACACTGTGCACTCATACACAAGAGGCTTGTCAATCGCAAGGCAGGCCCACCCTAAACCGTACATCCCAAGTTAAATTTTTCTCATCTTTGAGTGAGTGAGTGAAACTACCAATGGGAACAAAGATAGTGCTGACTGACAAAGGAGTGGTAAAGACACTAAAGGGTTACCTAGACAACCAGAGACTGAAATGTGCTCTAGTGACCACTAGCAAATCGCTTTAAATGTGGATGAGGCTTAAAGTATTTGAAAATGACTTTACTTTTCAGACCTAGAAGCTATGCCCATCTTTCACATATAGTCTACAAAAAATATATGACAATCTTCATGAATTCATGAACTCAAGCACATACAGTAACCGACCTGTGTCTGGGACATCAGTGGGTCTCATAATACGCCGGATTTGTTCCATGGACTGCAGATCAGGTGATAGTCCTGAGGGTAAGAGGACAGTAGTTGACTGTCATGAATGCCAAGTATTGTCTGTAGTTATTTCAAATATTTAAAATTAATGGAATAGTAAGAAAAATATATTTATAGTACAAGTAAAAAGTTTGGACACACTCACCCACTCATATGAATGGGAGAGTGTGTCCAAACTTTTGACTGGTACTGTATATTACTAGCCAAGCCCTCAAATGCATTTAAATACCAAAGGCTGACAAATGGAATAATTCTGCATGATCGGTCATTTGTCCTATTTAGAGGCACACTTTTAATACACAGAGACAAATTCAGCAGTACACTGTGGGCTCCTACATAACGGATATGCTTGACAAACCTCCGTGACAGCAGAAAATCTTCTCATCAATAATTGCAGCAATGGGCAGGCAGTTAAAACAGTCTGTGAACGTCTTCCAGAGCTTTATGTTGAACCTGCGTTTGCCTGAGGAAAATGTAACCAAAAAAAGCTTTTAAAAGAAGACAGTATATATATATGTCATGTGTCATCCATCACAATCAGAAAAGTTCGCTTTTCACATTTTTTTTGCTTTAATTCAATATATCTCTTGAACTTTACAACCTGGGAAAAATATTTGCAGTAAGCACTAGAGAATGTTAAGGATTAAATGAATTGTAGATCAAACGTTTTACCCATAAAATGTCTCCAAAGTACTTATTTTCTTTTATAACAGGAAGAGAAACAAAATACACTATATTGCCAAAAGTGTTCGCTCATCTGCCTTCACACGTATGAACTTGAGTGACATCCCATTCTTAATCCATAGGGTTTAACATGATGTCGGCCCACCCTTTGCAGTTATAACAGCTTCAACTCTTCTGGGAAGGCTTTCCACAAGGTTTAGGAGTGTTTATGGGAATTTTTGACAGTTCTTCCAGAAGTGCATTTGTGAGGTCAGACTGGTGTTTGACATGAAGGCCTGGCCACATGAAGTTTGGAGGTCTGTAGTGACTGACTCTGCAGAAAGTTGGCAACCTCTGTGCACTATGCACCTCAGCATCCACTGGAGCCTATCCCAGCTGTCATAGGGCGAGAGGCGGGGAACACCCTGTGCAGGTCGCCAGCCTGTCGCAGGGCTCTTTAACAAATGAGGATTGAATATTGTGTATATACTCAACTTGAAGGCATATTAAAATGTACAAATCATAGCAGAAAATAAACTTAAATTGACTCAGATGTTGTCCCTTTAAGATTAGTGAACACAATTCAAATGTAATTCAAATTGAAATCAAAACTTTGTTTTCACCACTTTGTCACAGATACACCCCTCCCAACAGGATTATTTTGACACAAACTATCGAAATATGATGTGAATCAAGAGACACTGAACTGTCTGACCTACAGTTCAGCTTCCCTGTTAGACACTGCTCACAGCTCCACATTGACCCACAGCTCTCCTTCTCCTGATAATGACACACAGCTCTTTAGCAGCTCATCCTTCAGTCCACCAAAAGTCCTCAACAGTCCAGCCTGCTGAGCAGATGAGCAATATGCTAACAGCTTGTTTCTCCCCCCAAAACACAGTCCTCTGCAGTTGGTACTGCTCTGTCTCGAGTGTAATATATACAGTTATCTGCTGAGTACCGGGTGGTTCTCGGGCGCCTGTGGCCCTGGGGCCTTGGGGCCCTGTCCTCGGTTTGGGCCGGGATGGATGGCCCCTGGTGGAGTTGGCCTCTGGTCCTTTGGGGCTTTTGCCCTTTGGCTGTGGGGGCTCCATCTGGGGCCACCCTCTTACTTCTGCTGGGGTGGGCATGTGGTTATCATCAGGACGTGTGGCCTCGGGTCTTCAGTGCTCTTGGGGGTCTGTGGACAGCCTGGGTCTCCTGGGCCTTTCTCTGTCTAGTCTGCCTCTGGCTCTTGGGGGGCGTTGTTGCAGCTTCTCATCCTCATGATGAGTGTGTGACAAACTCACACACTCATGCTCTCTCTCTCTTTCCCTCTTGTGTGCACGTGCTCTGGCATTGTTATGGTATACATATGTAAAAATAATAAAATAAAAATAACTTGACCAATAGGATGAGCCTATAGAGAGTTTATAGAGCTCCTCTTGAAAAATCAAATGTGCTCTTCACATTCAGACCATGATTCTGCTGAACGGGACACACCCACACCCACACACACATATATATATGTATATATATATTACTTGGTGTTGGCTCTCACTGCGGTATCATATCACTTCCTGTTCCTGTTTCGGAGCACAGTGGTGTTTTGCTGTCTG
>JAVDPK010000667.1:37703-55778 GCA_034780415.1 Cichlasoma orientale
CCATTCTTTCACAAATGTTTGTAGAAGCAGTCTGCATGCCTAGGTGCTTGGTTTTATACACCTGTGGCCATGGAAGTTATTGGAACACTTGAATTAAATGATTTGGATGGGTGAGTGAATACTTTTGGCAGTATAGTCTAGCTCTTCAATTTGTATTGATATAAACCACAGAACCAGCCAAACTTCACGTCTGCGAAGCTGTAACCATCACTTTAAGTTAACAAAATTTTAACCTGACAGTATTCAGATGTAGCCAATACACAACAAGCACTGATTTTTCCAACTTACATTCGTCATAGAAGCCATAGATGCGATTGATGGAGGCACACTCGTGGTTCCCCCTGAGCAAAAAGAAGTTTTCTGGATATTTGATCTTGTAAGCGAGCAGCAGGCAGATGGTCTCCAATGACTGCTTCCCTCTGTCCACATAATCCCCCAGGAACAGATAGTTAGCCTCAGGTGGAAAACCTCCATACTCGAATAGCCTCAACAAGTCTGTGTACTGCCCATGGATATCACCTGGAATTAAAAGTTTTAATTATATTTTATTGATATCGCAAGATTATAAGGATATCTTAGAAAATGAATGTCCTATTTATAATTTATAATATATAAACACCAAGAATAAGTCAAACTCCCTAAGATGCTTTTACACATAAACAAGTTCAATTTAAGACTTTTAAACATTAAACTAACAAGCAAGTTAGCCTAGTGAGGCATTCTTCATCATCATTCATCATCGTCTTCACAGTTCCCATTAGTATACTGAAAGCCTAAACTGACCCCCCTCCTCCAACCACACCTAACAATTCAGGATTTTTTTTGATTTTTCATATATTTTTTAGGCAGACCTATAACTATTAATTAAGCTCATGTATCTCACTAGTCTACTGTTTCCGGTAACCATTTTTACACATCTAAAAACAACCTGAAAGGGTTAAAGTGCCAACATGTTGTACTGTCACCAGGGGGCAGTGGGAGAAATATGTGGAACATATTTTTGACACTGCAAAGAGGACATAAGTTATAATACATAAAGAACTCCTCTGTCTTTACCTTAGCCTTTCAACCAATCAGCATTCTACATATGCATAGCATCATCACCACTGGGCTACATGTTGTTGACTTTTTGGAGGAGATTAGTTGCATACCAAAAATTCACTCTGCGTAGCCAAAGAACATGCCCAGACACAAACCTGGTGCCCCCATTTCTGCATAAAGGAACTCATTATAATCAGAATGTGCAAATTTTTACATTATTATTTTATTACTTTGATTTTTCAGTCTAGAAGAAACTGCCAATTCAACATCATCATTTATTCCTTTACTCCAAGAGCTATCTTCAGCGGTGGAAAGTTACTCTTCTTTTGCTTTTTTTTGGGGGGGGGGGGGGGTCTTTGCAATCTAGCATGATTTCTATCAGAGGGCTGCTGCTGGTGGGGATAAGAGTTGCTTGCCAGCAGTTTTAGCCACTGTTTCCAGTCTAGCTCACTGGGACACCCGTCAATCTTTATCAGCCTCTCCATCAGCATTTTGTTTTCTTCCCCTGCTGGACTCAGAGAAGACTCGATACCACATCAACGCACTACAACCATCTTGTGGTACAAAATCCTCTGTACAAAACATAGATTCAATGGAATCTTAAAAAAAGGAAAATAAAAGTAAGAAAAAAGTTTTGTACCTTTAAGACAACACAGGTTTACTGATACAGTCAAAGTCACGTCTAAATTTCAATTCAGGTTTATTTTTATAGCACCAATTCACAAAAACAGTCACTCAAGGCGCTTTATACGGTAAGGTAAAGACCCTACTACAGCATTCTCAAGAAAACCCCAAACATCAAGTGACCCCCTATGAGCAAGAACTTTGTGACGGGGGAAGGAAAACTCCCTCCTTAACAGGAAGAAACCTCCAGCAAAACCAGGTTCAGGGAGGGGCAGCCATCTGCCATGAATGGTTGGGGGTGGAGGTAAAGAGAAATTAAGAAAGAGAAAAGAAAAAGTATAAGAAGAGAGAACAAAACACAGATTAAGGGAGCGAAGACAAAAATTTAATGACATGCTGCAGTGGTATATAAACACCAGTGAAATGAGGTGAGTGGAGAAGAAGTGCTCAGTGCATCACATGAAGCCCTGTAGGAGTCTGAGCCTATAGCAGCATAACTAGCATATAGCAACCCTAACTATAAGCTTTTTCAAAAAGGAAAGTTTTAATCCTAATCTTAAAAGTAGAAAGAGTTTCTCTCTTGTCAGCAAGAGAGGGAATGAATAGCTGAAGCTCCCATTCTACTTTTAGAAACTCTAGGAACCACAAGTAACCCTGCACTCTGAAAGCAAAGTGCACTGTTACGATAATACGGTCCCATAAAGACGTCAAGCTATGACGGGGCCTGATTATTCAAGACCTTTTATTTGATGAGAAGGATTTTAAATTCAATTCTGGATTTAACAGGAAGCCAGTGAAGAGAAGCCAGTATGAGAGAAATATACTCTCTCTCTATTCCCTGTCGGTACTCTCACTGCAGCATTTTGGATTAACTGAAGGCTTCTTAGGGAACATTTACAACAACTTGATAATAATGAGTTACAGTAGTCCAGTCAAGAAGTAATGCATGAACTAGTTTTTCAGCATCAATCTGCGACAGGACGTTTCTAAATTTAGCAATGAAAGAAAGCAGTCCTACATATTTGTTTAATGTGTGCATTGAAGGACATACCTGATCAAAAATGACTCAAGTTCCTCACAGTGTTACTGGAGATCAAGGTAATGCCATCTAGAGTAAGTATCTGGTTAGACCATTTTTCTGAGGATTTTAGGGCCAAATATAATAATGTCAGTTTTGTCTGAATTTCTGTATAGCAATGAAAATATATGTTCCAGTCCCACCTCAACCCTGAATTGGATAGGCGGAAGAAATAATATATCTAGTAATATCACCTAAGGGAAGCATATATAATGTAAAGAGTACTGGTGCCAGCACAGAACCCTGTGGAACCCCGTGACTAACGTTCATGTATGAAGAAGACTCCCCGCTTACATGAACAAATTGGAATCTATCAAATAGATATGATTCAAACTATTACACATTTCTTTTAATACACGACATGACTTAAAACATATAAGACCCTTCCCACCTGAATTTTACTTAATTCAACCTGTGAGCCTTGTAAATATAGTAAACAAAGTAAATGAAAACAACATATACATATAAAACCCCTCCAGGGACAGATTCTGGCTCTCACCACAGATTTTAAGTGGAGCCTCCAGTTCAAGCAGAATCGGCTGACTCAGGAAAATCTCTCTGGATTTGATGCAGAGCCCCCGCACTTCAGCCTCTGTCATCTGTACAATCTTCCCAGGGCGACATCCTCGCACTACAAGGTAAAAGGTAACACACATACATCAATATTGTGTTTTTAAAAAAAAAAAAAGATTTAATTCATATCACCAATTAATGAACTATAAGAACTAAGTGTTTAGTATTTACATTTTCATCACAGATTAAACATATCCAACCACCGAATTTTGCTTTGCTACTGGCCAAACATGTTATTGACTCCAGTCAACATGGGTTGTTATGAGCTGGCAAGAACAGGACTGAACAGCTTGTTGGCTCAGCTGGAGGTTTATGAGTGAGTGAGTGCAGGCGGTCTAGTCTAGAGGGCAAATTAATGTATAAAGAAAAAAACAAGGTTGTTTAGAAATGTGGCAACACTGGCCAAAGCTGGAAGCGTACTCACAAATTTTATTTTAAAAAAAACAGACATTAAATAGTAGTTGTATGAAAAAAAAATTTTTTAAATACAGTTGCTTTCTCGTCATTTTAAATACTATAATTCTTTTAGCCCATGATAAATCTCCAAATTTCAGCTACGTGCAGCACAAATGTATGCAAAATTAGTTTATGACACCCTTTAAACTAGACGGCGTTAATAAATTTAGAAGTGTATAGATGATATTGATGATTTTGCTTATTTTTTTACATTTCCACACAGTGTATGTGCCTACAAGCAGGATATTTAACAAATACTATATATTGTTTTCTTTACACCATTCTTCATTTGCTTTCAACAAAGTGGCAGTTTATCCGAAAATAATAGATAGTTTCAAAGAAAGTGAGTTCTTAATCAGGCATCCTTCAACATTTAGCCAGTGAAAAACTGATGTGACATATGACCTTTGCTGTCAGGCCAGTGACAGTCAATGGCCAATGCCAATGTTGAACTGATATACTGGTGCATCCCTAGTCCTGCATCTAGTCCTGCAACAAAATATAATGTATGAGCATAATGCAAGCCATAAAAAGTATTCATGATGTAAAAATAGCTCATTTCAGATGATTTATTATTACATTACCCCAAAATCTGTTACATTTTTAAAGAGAGTATTATCAAGAGAAAGAGAATGAGCTGCCTAGTTAGTTAGAAATATACTCTTGTATAATACTATATAATAAGCTCAAGTTATCAATAAATATCTATTATACATTACCTACTCCTACATAATGTTTGTGTAATCAAAGTAAAAATCTGTCATGATACCCTTATCTGATTTTTACTGCACTACAAACTTCTTAGTACGTTTAAAGAGAACAAAGATTTATTTATTTAAGTATCGGGTACTCGAAGGAAATACTCAGAACAGTACTAGTCGGCTGGGTTACTTCCCATTCCAGGAACAGTCCTGGAAATACGCTAGTTTGCTGATTAAATTAGGAAAGGTTTATTAGCTGTGCAGGCTTTAGTGAGCTACGTAAAGGGGGTGTGTCCGGGGAGGTAGCCGATTTGTTAGTTACCTGCCTTGGAATCGGGTGTTACTAAGTGTTACTAAGCAACCACCAAATTACACAGTTCTTCTTGTTCACCAACATTCCGTCTTTAATGCAGGAGAACATACTAACTATCATCCTCTACAAGGAAAGAGGAGCTATTAAACCGTCAACTTATGTGACTAGTTAATGTAGTTAACTCTCACTGTCACCGTCGGGCCATTTTTCCATCACTCTCCTATTTTACAGACAACAAAGACTAACATTAACCAGCAATCGGACCTTCGCGAACAGATACGTCCTAACGAGTGTGACATCATTCTAAGGTTTACTGAGTAGCTTTTATCGAGGAGGTTAGCTTACGGCTTGATGTCGATGAAGAACACGGATAGCTAAGAATGCAATGCCGAAATGATTTCTAAACATATCGTTAAGTTAATGGTTACAAAAAATAACCTACAGATAACCTTTGTCCTCCCCGATAAAACGCACATAAAGATAATACATCATAAATGCTAACCTACCTTCCAGTAATCTAGAGATGAGGCTGTCAACGTTCAACTCGCTTTCCGCCATGTTTCTGATACTCACACAGGCATGGAAGCGGGCACCGCTAACCCTGAGTGCTGACTTGTAGGCTCGATGATAGACGAGCCTGTATGCTCACTCAATTAAAATCATACTTAAATATACAAAGGTACTGAAACTTTTGATTCAAAACAAATGGTGAATGGACTGGTTCTTCTACTCGACCACTTTATACAACATGCCTAATACACCAAATCGTTTTTTTTCTATACCTAAGTGCTTTCTATCTAACGTTCACACTTAATGAACACATCGGACAGCAACTTGGGGTTAGGGGAGGGAGTTTAGTATCTTGTCTAATGATACTTGGCATACAGGAATCGAACCACCAACCTTTCAATTAGTAGATGACCTGCTGTACCTCCTGAGCTACAGCAACCCTGAGCTACATTTCTCAAGAGGTGTACGTCAGGTCACATCGTAGGTTATCGCATAGGGTTCAGAGGGGATTTTCAGTTATGTACATAGACCAAAGGCCTTAGGAGGCAGCAAGAGAGAAGGAAAGGCAGGAGTGGGGAGGTGAGAGGGACTATGATTGGTAAAGGGTGAGAGCTGGATAATATGATGGAGAAAGTGAAGGTAGATTGAAGTAATCTTGCAGGAAGAGAAGGTATAGAGAGTGTCAGACAGGATCATGAGCTTGAAGCTAGAAATCAAAGGGTCTATGTCAAATGTTGTCAGTGTGTATGCCCCATAGATTGCATGTTAGAAGAGAAAGAGGAATTCTGTAGTAAGCTGGATGAAGTAGTAGAGAGTGTCCCCAGGGGGGAGAGTGTAGTGATTGGAGTAGACTTCAATGGACATAAAAGAGTAAGAGTGGAGGAAGGTGCACACAGGTGGACTATCTTAAGCAGCAGGTGCAATCTGATATCTTAGATTGGAGACTGTAAGGTTCTGTCAGGGGAGAATGTAGGAAAGGATTAAATGGTGGAAGTTGAAGAAGGAAGAACGCTGCACAGAGTTCAGAGAGGAGTTGAGACAGGCTCTGAGTGGTAGCGAAGTGGTAGAAACTGGGAAAGTACAGCTGATGTAGTAAGGGAAACTGGCAAGAAAGTGCTTGGTGTATCCTCTGGAAAGAGAACAAAGACAATTAGCGGTGGAATGAGGAGGTACAGGAGAGTATTCAAAAGTAAAAGGTTGCAAAGAAAAAATGGGATAGTGAGAGAGATGAAGAAAGTAGACAGGAGTATTGGGAGGCTGGGCACATGGCAAAGAGAAAGGTGGCAAAAACAAAAGAAAAGGCTTATAGTGAGTTGCATGTGAGGCTAGGCACTAAGGAAGGAGAAAAGGACTTGTAGCAATTGGCTAGACAGCAGAAGAGGTGGGAAGTAACGAAATACAAATACTTTACTGTAGAATTTTCAGGTATCTGTACTTTACTTGAATATTTATTTTTCTGACACCTTTTTACTTTTACTCCCTACATTTTTACATAAATATTTGTACTTTCTACTCCTTACATTTTTCAAACAGGCTTGCTACTTTAGGTTTAACGCATCTGAGGGAAGGTTTTATTTCACATCACTGCACGCCTTCAAACATCAAATTGATTTGAGTCTTTTGACTGGCATTGTACATGTGGCGCTATGGGGACGTCTAGGAGAGAGGGCAGTGGAATGGAATGGAAAGAACTGTACTGGAACAAATTTTTGAGAAAAAGAGCTGTAGTAACTACAGAGGGGTAAAACTATTGTTGAAGAGTTGTTGAAGCTAGGTTAAGAAGAGCGGTGATGTTCAGTGAGCAGCAGTATGGCTTCATGTCCAGAAAGAGCACTACAGAAGTGATGTTCTCTTTGAGAGTGCTGATGTAGAAGTATAGAGAAGGTCAGAAGGAGTTGCGGTAGGGAGCAGGTGGAAGAGAGCCTGGAGAGGTGGAGGTGTGCTCGAAGAGCATGTAGGTAGGATGGAGTGGGTGGAGGTGAGTGTCAGGATGATTTGTGACAGAAGGACAGCAGCAAGAGTGAAAGGGAAGGTTTACAAGATGGTAGTGAGACCTGCTATGATGTATGATTTGGAGACAGTTGTACTTACAAAGAGACAGGAGGCAGAGCTGTAGGTGAGACGATTCATAGACACAGTAAAGCAGGACATGCACAGGGTTGGCGTGACAGAGGAGGATGCTAGAAATAGAGTGAGATGGAGGCAGGTGATCTGCTGTGGACAAGCTAATACTCAAAGTACCAATATTTAAAGTTTTTGTGTCTATATTATTTATTTACACATCTTACATCCATTGTCAAGACAAAATTACTGTATATACTTTGGAATGTCCTTCACAAGAGAGTGAGTAGACTAATTTACTCAAACTTCTTTTGCTCTCATTCTAACAGTTTAAATATGGCTTTATTTATTATCTGTCATGATCTGCCGCCTGCTAGCCTCCCTGTCACCCTGGATCAGGAGGTTTGAGTGGATCTCCACCCTTCTTGGCGGAGCCTGGATTCTTCCACTCAGCTGAGCACCTGTACCCTATCGAGCCTCGTCAGCTGTGGTATTTCAGGACCAGCTCAACCATCCAGTCTCTGCCAGATTATCTGCCTCCTTAGAGTGCTAACTAGGTTTGGTTTTACATCCTTGTATTAATGTGCTAACATCTCGCTTCTTGTCGTCTTCAACCTGTTGAAAGAAGTTATGAAGTAAAGTTTGTGATTAGTGTTACTTCTTTTGTGGTTTCTTTGGGTTCTGCATTTGAGTTCGCTGCCTTCGATTCAGTCAGTTCATGACATTATCCAGTGTGGCGTGTCAGTAAAGAGACTGACAATATATTCTTGAGAATTTACAGTGGGGAAAAAAAAGAAAGAAAAATATTGCCCAAGGTGCCAAACCTGAAATGCGGCTGTCATTCCCGAATGCTACAGAAAGCCAACATTACCTGTCATGTCAGTTTAAAGTTTTCCCACATGATGATTTAAAGATGGACCCAGCTGGGTACTATGCACATTTTGAAGTAGGACTGAAGGAATCAGCATTAACTTTTCTCAGATTGTTTTTATTTTTCATCCATTTTTATTAATCTGTAACAAGCAACAGTATTTCTCTTTTGTCTTTAATTCTTAATGTATATTTTAGCCCATGCTGTTAAGTCAGTATGCTTGTGTCATGTTTGTGTGGCAGGGGACTGTCAACAGTGTTTAGTTTAGATCAAGATAAGTGATTTTGCTGTGACATTCATGTGGGAGAAACTCTTCATCCGAGTTTATCATCAAGTCTTTCAGTGCTGAGAGAGCAAACTAAAGACATAGTTTAAAGAACAAGCCTAATGTCTATATTTCCATAAACAAATCCAATAAACAGTGTTTATATATGGTATCTATATGTTCATCAGTACTTTCAAGTTCACCTTCTTAGTTTAGCATGTGTGAAGCATTTGCTTATCGGCACTAACAAACAAAGTGGGAGCCTCGTTACATTTTCTTTATTTACCTAATTAACTGTTTTCCCTGATGGAGCCACAAATGAGTGATCTCCAAAGTTATTCCGATCCACCTTGAGGGAAGTATGAATATGAATAACTATGAAAATACCGATAAGCTGAACATCAGCATGTAAATCCAAACCACAAATGTCAAGCTGCTGGTGGGTGCTACACAAAGGTCAGAGGGATCACCAAAGCAAGTGGGATTCCTCCTCTGGAGAATATTTGCATGTTTCTAAAAAGTTAGTGCTAAATTGTCCTGTTGACTTGTTGGACAGAATAACTGGAACAGCTAGCGGGAGCTTTATGCAGCTTTCATATCACTGTTTTGGTTCTTAACATGACTTCGGACAAGCATTAAAACCTGTTCCTTTCATTTCTACCTCTCTTCTCTCCGCTTTGTTTTTCCAACGATGACTGAAGGACAGAACTAAACTCACAATATGGAGGAGAGGTGGTTCCTGATGGACTTGGGAGACTGTTGATCTTAGTGATGATAAAGGGACTAGCCTATGGGAAAGATAAAAAGGTAAGAAACTCAAGAGCTGCCTACATGTAAGAATTTCTGAGCTGAATATTGAAGATGCAACCCCCAGCAGCCAAACTTCATTTTGGGGGATATTGTGGAATAATCCAATACAAATTTTAAAATCAGGTGATGTATTGTGAAATATTATCTCATTGTCTTCAGAAAAATTCTGGTCCATATTGAAATGATAGATTCACACAGTTGCTGCAGATTTGTTGGCTGCACATTGGTAATGCAAATTTCTCATTACACCATATCCCAAAGCTGCTCTATTGGACTGCAATACGGTGACTGTGGGGGTCATTTGAATAATGTGAACTCATTGTCATGTTCAAGAAACCAGAGTGAGATGATTTGAGCTTTGTGTCACGGTGCATTGTCCTGCTGAAAGCAGCTATCAGAAGATGATTATACTGCGGTCATAAAGTGACAGAGATGGTAGGATGGAGCCATGCTTTCATGGTGCTTAAACCAGGCAACATTTTTCCAGTCTTCTGTTGTCTAATTTTGGTGAGTCCATGGGAGCTGTAGCCTCATTTTCCTATTCTTATGTGACATCTGGTGTGGTCTCCTGCTGCTGTAGCCCATCAGCTGCAAGGTTTGATGTGTTGTGCATTCAGAGATGGTCTTCTGCATATCTTGGTCATAGCGACTGGTTAGTTCAGTTACTGTTGCCTTCCTATCAGCTCAAAGCCGTCTGGCCATTCTCTTCTGACCTCTGCTATCAACAAGGAATTTTAACCAAGAAAACTACCACTCACTGGATATTTTCTCTTTTTTGGAACATTATTGATTAGATATATTGATTAGCTCAAATCATCACTGTACTCAAATGGCAGTCACCAGATCTCAAGCCAATAGAGCACCTTTGGGATGTGGGGAAACAGAAGATTTACATCATGGATGTGCAGTCAACAAATTTGTAGAAACTGTGCGATGCTCTCCCATTACTATGGACCAAAATCTCTGAGGAATGTTTCCAGCATCTTGTTGAATCTATGCCATGAACAATTAACCCAGTACTATGAAGGTGTACCTAACAAAGTGGCGGGTGACTGTAATTCTGCATAATGAATACTTTGACTAGAGTACTTCAACCAGAGACCAACTTGAGACCAATCGGCGACCTCTTAACAACCAGGAAAAAATGTGTATTCAGGGTCTCAGTAAATATTTGTTTCACCACTTTGCAAAACAGTTAATCAATGCAAAACACACTCTTATGCAGTGCTGGGCAACACAATTGTATGATGATCAGCACTGTCACCTCACAGCAAGAAGAATCCAAGCCGGGGCTTTTCTGTGTGGAGGTTGCATGTTCTCCCTGTACCTGCGTGGGTGCTCCCAGCTTCCTCCTGCAGTCCAAAGACATGCATTAGGTTAACTGGTGAGTCTAAATATGCCTTAGGTGGGAAGTGTTATCTGTCTTTTTGTGAGTCCTGCAACAGATCAGCAACCTGTCCAGGGTATATTTCTGATCAAATATTCAGATTTCTTTCTTTCTTTCTTTCTTTCTTTCTTTCTTTCTTTCTTTCTTTCTTTCTTTCTTTCTTTCTTTCTTTCTTTTTTTTTGGTTATGTTATATAGGCACTGTATCAGAATATAAAATTCACAATACATATTTTTCTCTTTGTATGAATAAATCTAATAGAAAGAAAGCAAAAAAATAAAAATAGGTTACTTAAAGAGCTAAATTTGGGAGACTGGACTTGTCTGAGAACAGAAGCAAATTAAGAAGTAACGCACAAAATGTCTGAGCCTGTTTTCAGTTTTCTGTTTTCTGAAATGAAAAAAAGTAAACAGGCAGATTGCACTAAAGTACTAAATCTACTGAAACCCCCAAGAATTAAAGGTATTTGGATAGTTTCCATAAAATCACAATTAAACCCCTTAAATCCCTGTTTAATGGCAAAACAAGGGAGTGGCAAAAATAGATAACAAGGAAAAGAGAAGAAATGACTGCCTTCACATATCACACCAAGTGGAATGACAGACAACCAGACAAATGTTGCTGACAGCAGATGCAGTCAGTCCTCCCAGAGGAAAGAGAGCTCCATGTGGTATTTTGGAAAACTGGCGTGACTCACTATCACATAACTTTAGGAAAGCGGTTGGGTGGGGGTGGGGGGTCTGGTGAAGACAAATAAGTACTATGGCAGGAGAATGAGGCTACAGTAATGAAGGCTGGTGCTGCAGGTGGAGCAGGACAGTATGTTTTATGAGCTCAGGGAGAAAACTGCATGGAGTCAAGTATGTTGGAATTTAATATTACTACTGTGTTTCTATTTGGAATGTCAGCCACATTCCTAGGCAACACTGTCCTACTTGGTTAATCTTGGTTGCAGGGTTAAACTGAGGCAGACTAAACTGATCTACATTTTTTGGGTAACTAGCACAGCATGCACCCCTCATTGGAATATTTATTTTTACTGTACTGTTAAAGTAAATAAAGAAAAACTTATGTAAACTCCATATGACAAAGAAGAAACTTACACAAAGTAAAATTATTGTGCAGGTTTAGAGTGCTTGTACTTCATTTATCAGTTATAGTTAAACAGACAGTTGTAGTTACTTAGCTTAAGACTGTATGATTTGATTAAACTTCATTATTATTTTCGAACCGCTGAAAGATGCAAACCCTTTCCCACAGCTGTAACTCTTTTTTAAAAAATCTATTTTTTAGGTTGGCTCCACATGCTGTCTGTTGGCTAATTTTAAAAGAAGACATCTTCCTAGCAATGAACCTTTGGGTTTGTGCTTCATTACAACAACATCCAGTCCTTTGAGTCTGCTGAGGGGTTTCTATTTTGGGGTGCTGTGCTGCTCCTCAGTGGTCAAAAGTAGGATCTGCGTCAAGCTTCCGAATATATATGAAACGTACTGGGGAGAGGCGTACTTCAAAATAAAAAGGTCAGATTTTGAGAAGATGCTGAAATTGAAGGTTTATGATCACCATTATGATTAAAATAATTATTTTTAGGTCTAAAAATTGAAAATTAAACATTCTTTATAAAGATGTTTCAACACTGGAAAATTCTTTATTTCGATATGGATTTATTTTTAAAGTCTTTAACGGAAGATGTCACATCATTCTTGTTAGCTTGGAGAAAAAAAAAACAACAAAAAAACAAAAGCTGCATCAGCCGCTGTCCTCTGCTGAGTTTGACAATAACAGCTGAGAGAACGTGAAAATACTCGAATGTAACGACGACCCGGCGGCTAAGAATACGGAAAGCGTACGCTTTCTTTTAAGTTTTCTTCAGCTAACGAGGTGAGAAATCTAGAGCGGACATAACGGGTTTCTTTAGCCTATTGAGGTTATCGTTATTTAGCTATTGTTTGGATGACTTTGGCGTTGTCGTTTTACACAGCTTTCTGAGAAGATTTTAAGTAGAAGTTGGCTTTAATTAAATAAATTATTTATTGTAAAGCAAACAGCTTTTATAATTTACGATGTGGCTGCTGAACTACAGTTCGGCAGATTTTTCTAACCTTGTTATTGGCACTCAGGCCTGGTGATGCCTTTAAGGGGCTCCTATAAAATTAGAAATCCGACGTTTTTTTCTTTTATAATAATCATAAGCCAAATGCAAGTAGCGAGCATTTTCATTCTTTAGTAATCTGTTAGGAAATAGTCAAATTACAAGCAGAATTGCGTTCTCTATCAACAAACAAAAAAAGAGCCAATTACCACATTTATGAGTATCATATCAACGTAATGTATGGGTCATCCCATGTCAAATCATCAGCTTTTTAGAGCATTTTCTGCTCAGCCACCTCTGATTTGCCTTAAAATTTAATGGTCCCAAGTTTGGCAAAATACACTGATTGCTCTGAAATTTTAGCTTTATCAAATACCACTAATACCACCCACTTTCATGTCATTAGTGTTCATTTTCAGTTGAAAATCTTTCTGTTGCTTCTTGCCACTTTCACACATTTTTGTGTTTTTTCTAGAATTTATTTTTTACACATTAGGCTTCATAATGATGGGACCACAGAAAAGAACACCAAAGAGTGAATTTGATTAATAAATTTTGTCTATTACTGCATAAAAGGCACTGTGCGTGTGCGTGTGTGTGTGTGTGAGAGAGAGAGAGAGAGAGAGAGAGAGAGATGTGAGATCTCATGTGACAGCTGTTTTCTTCACTGTAGGCTGTGCTTCAAAATGGGACGGATCTTCTTGGACCACATTGGTGGGACTCGCCTCTTCTCTTGTGCCAACTGCGACACCATCCTGACCAACCGAGCTGAACTCATCTCCACACGCTTCACTGGAGCCACTGGCCGGGCTTTCCTATTCAACAAGGTATATCTCTTTCTCACTTGATGGGCAACAGTGGAGTTAGTTAGTAGGTATTTTAACCAACACCTTAGGATGATGCTGTAGGAGTCTGATTCAGAAGTTTGAGTTTGGGTTAGCATTAAGATATATATATAATTATGTATATATATATATATATATAGTTTGTTTTGTCTTTTTAAAAAGTTGATTCTGATGGGGTAGGGTGGGAAATTTTCTCAGATTTTAGTGATTTTTATATGGAATGGCCCTTGTAATAGAAGTTTCTCAGTTGCTGTCATATGCCTGCCAGCATTTCAGCTGAGCCATGTGCTATACCAACACAAACAAGCACAAAAAATCCTTAATGACAGTCATGATCCTCATCCTATCCTCACCACTGTTTTGTAATAATTATAAACAATGCAGGAACATCACTCCTTATGTCCGAGAACAGTACAAATAGGAATGAGATGACTGTGGATATCATCGAAGTTTTACATGTTTTTTTTTTCCTAGCTTTCCTTTGACAGGTGACTGCGTACATAAGCACAGTTGGTTTGCATTTAGCTAAGCAGCTAAGGCACAGACTCGGTGTTACCTTAACAGAAGTTTATGTATTTTCCTGTTATTTCCATAACATAGCTAAAAATATATTTTATGTTTG
This sequence comes from Cichlasoma orientale, assembly GCA_034780415.1. Lineage (NCBI taxonomy): Eukaryota > Metazoa > Chordata > Actinopteri > Cichliformes > Cichlidae > Cichlasoma > Cichlasoma orientale. The sequence goes on from JAVDPK010000667.1 coordinate 51,953, forward strand.
AGGAAATAAAACCGCACTCAAAATAACTGGTGGGAAAATACACATTACAATCCAGGTGAAAACCTGTAAATGTTTCAAGCTAAAATTCCAAGTATTATTATTGGATATTTCATCACCCTCTTAAAATAATGGCCTAAGTCATTTTGTAACAAAAGTTGTAGTGTTGCCTAAAATCATCATATTTTTAATGTTTAGTTCAGTTTTTTGTCTTTTCTGAAAAACCTGAAAAAATGACCTAGGCCTTTATTTTAAGAGGGTGATGATTTGCAACTTGTGAGGATTTGTTGCTTTTATATCTTTTGTAGGTTGATTATCTTTGAGATTTAAGGTTGGTGCAGTTATTCAAACTTTAGTTTCAGTTACAATTTCGGCTTACAAACACGATATTCAAGATTGTTATTACCGTTTTCCAGTAATTCCCTTTCCTAAGTCCCTTTCCTTTATATTTGCCTCCATAAAGGTCTGAATTCTCTCCCTGCCATGCAGGTTTAGTTCAGTTTAGGTTTATTTTTATTATATTTTTCAAATTAAAGTCCAAGAAAATCTATTTAATTAAAAAAAACAAATGTTAATTAAGTCCCTGTTTCTTCAAAGCCTGTGAAAAATCATGTTGAATAATTGTGATTTTTGCTATAATTTAGCAGCTCTAGCTCCACCCCCCAAAAGAGTTTAAAATGTAAAATGTTTTCTTAACATTATTTATCCTAAAAGTAATTTCTCAATAAAGTAAATACATAAAAAAAAAAACAAAAATAGCTCAGTGAGGTAAAAATGGCATTGTTAAAATCCGTTATAATAAAGAGCTTCATAAGTAAGCTGTCTTTGTAAATGTTTTCACTTTGCTTGAATAATGTCAGGTTTCTCTGTAGAAAAGCAGTTAGCCTGTACAGTGACGGAAATGCGGTTGCTGCCCTCCAGGTTGTGAATCTGCAGTACAGCGAGGTGCAAGACCGAGTCATGCTGACAGGGAGACACATGGTGCGGGACGTCAGCTGCAAGAACTGCAACAGCAAACTCGGCTGGATGTACGAGTTCGCCACCGAGGAGAGTCAGCGCTACAAGGAGGGCCGTGTCATCCTGGAGAGAGCTCTGGTGAGGGAGAGCGAAGGCTTCGAGCACGCCGCATCCGACAACTCCTGAGTTCACTTGTGTCAACACCGCGATGGTCTCTCTGTGGATACCAAAGCTTTCCCTCCAGCAGCAGCAGCAGCAGCAGCAGAACATGGACTTGCATCGATGGTGTTCCGTTTGTCTGTACAGCTACACCAAAATATCACAGGCTGGGTGTTTGTGGGAAACTCAAACTGCAGGTTTTGGATATTTTCCCATAATTTTAACATCTGATGGGGATTACTCCTAAAAGGGCAAAATAAAGTTCCTTTTCTTCCCATTTAAAAATCACCTGTCTGTTCAGTATGTGATGAGCAGGTGTGGGGGGGATGGTGGCCGCTGTCAGATGAAGAGATGTTGCTCCTACGGCCTTACAAGAGGCTCAGATCGTTATGTAAAGATAACACGGTGAAATTTAAAAGCTAAGGCTGTTGATGGATCTAATTTGCTTTAAGAGTGAGTTACTAAACACTATACTGGAAAAATATATGAAGTATACATTATTCTTTGAGCTTAACTGTGCTAGAGAATTACCTTTAATAAAAGAGTTGTCAGTGGATATAATGTTTAAAATCCCTGTTATAACTCATGTTATTTTCACTGAAACAGGTTTAAGCCTATCACTTACTTTATCTATTAAATGACAAAAAAAATACTGTAGGTTCTCTATCTTACCATATAAGGCGACTGTTGCTGTGATTTGGCTGTATATAAATAAACCTAAGTTGACCTGAATTGAATAAAGTTGACAGAACATGTTCTACAGAGATGGAAAAGCCCATTTTTGTCTTTTCAAAGTATGCATTTCACTACACACCTTTATCCATCTGATTACATGTGTCCACATTTTCTTCATTTTTATTGTTTTATTTTTTTTTTTAAAAATTCATTTATTCAAATTTCTGTTATGTTTATTTGTGAAAAATAAATCAGTTCAAACACTCATTTATTTAAATCTATCATAGTGTGTGTGTGCATATCTAGATTTACATAATATACCTGCCCTAGTAATCACATATTGGTTAGTTTTTTTTTGTTTTTTCTTTGCTGAGTTATTTATGCCAGTTTAACTGAGCTCCGCCTTCTGCAGCGAGGCCTGCCAATATTTGTGCTGTTGCCCAACATATTTGCCAAAACCAGTGGCTTTAAGTTTATTTAAAAAAAAAAAAATTGACAACAAACAACTGAATTACATGGGAAGAGTATAGATTATTAGCTGGAAAGATGTAGGCTGAAGATTTACCTTATCACACCTACAGGGTGGAACCCCACCCCCATGTACCTCACAGCAGTGTGGCCCACTGCCATTCCATACTTTGCAAATTATAAACAAAGGATTTGTGAGACACTGTTATTTACATCTACAGTATCACAAAGTAAAATGAAATGTATTCACTGTTGTAACCAGGTTATATTTTTATTTACTGGTTACCTGGTGCCAATACATTTAAAAAAAAATCCTAAAAACACTCCTGCTTCTGAATGCAGTTTTTGTAGATTATTTTGTGCTTTGTAAACTGTGAGCGCAGCGTTGAGATCAAATAAATCAGAATTTTAAGTTGTGTGGTTTAATCTCATATCATGAGGAGGATAAACAGTTGTAGATATTGTACTTGACAGTTTAAATTTCAAACTGGTCTGATAAGCTGAGCAAGTCCAAAAACTGATCTCTTGATGTACTCTGGCTTGTTTGGTTACATACCGTTCCTAGGTCAGGAAAGTGCAGTTCTAGTAAGAAGTCTCACTATCTGCGTCTGGGCACGTAGAGTACTGTGAAAAATCCTGAGCCAGACCTCGTTTCTTTATTTTGGTCTTGGGCAATAGTTCCTCCAGACTTTCTGAAATTCCTTCAAAGTTTTTCTTTGGACATTGTCCCTCGAGTAGGTTGCAGGGATTCTGTGTCGTTTAGTGCACGAACACAGTTTTGCAGGCATAAAATATAATTTTTTTCATCAGCAAGGTGATTCCCAAAGAGCTATTAGCTGAAAATTGTTCATATCTCTGCCTGGTGTGCTGTGTGTGTTTTAAAAAAATCTCAGAAATGGTCTCAGTGGAAGAGGGGCTGCCATTCATAAGGAAGAGAAACTGGGAAAAAAGGCTGAGGTATGCCAAATTACGCAAGAACTGGCCCAAAAATCAGTGGCAACAAGTTGTTTGGCGTGATGAATCCAAATTTGAAATTTCTGGCTCAAATAATCATTAATCTGCATGGAGGAGGTCAGAAGAGAGGTATAATAGTGTGTGTCTCTAACCATTTGTGAATCATGGTGGAGGCTTTGTTATGGTTTTGGGCCTCATTTCAGCCAGTGGTGTTGGAGATCTTGTCAAAATTTATGCAATTATGAATATAGAAAAGAACCATCAGATTTTGATCCACCATGCAGTACATCTGGAAAGTGTCTGATTGTCAACAGCTTCATTTTTCAGCATGACAGTAGTCCCAAACACACTGCCAACGCAGTAAAAGCATACCTGGATAGAAAAACACACAATGGAACAGTCATGGATTGGCCTCCCCAGAGCCCAGACCTCAGTACTATTGAAGCAGTGTGGGATCGTCTTGACAGAGAATGGAACAAAAGGCAGCCAACATCCAAAGAAGAGCTTTGAATGTCCTTCAATAAAATTACAAGAAAACTGCTACGTTCACACTGCAGCCTGAAGTGACCCAATTCCGATTTTTTTGCCCTCATGCGACCTGTATCCGATCTTTTCA
>JAVDPK010000667.1:73809-105193 GCA_034780415.1 Cichlasoma orientale
TATTTATTTTTTCGCCAGCCATTTTTTAAACAACGGAGCTGGTGAATTTAAATATGATCAACAAACAAAAGAAACGGACTATTGGTTGTTGTTAATTCTCGTTTTTATTCACGCAAAGTCAGAGACATTATTAGGAGCATAAGAGACACACGTTTCAGTCTCTGGGTTAAACCAAGAACTTGAGTTAAATGATTCATTTTGTATGGAGAAATAAATGTCATTATATTAGGAAAGAAGATGTGATTAAAAGTTATGAGGATGGAGGGGAAATGTGATTGATTTTGGTGCCATGAATCGGGTCTTAAATGGTAAATGGACTAGTTCTTATATAACCCTTTTCTACTCTAGCTCAAAGCGCTTTATACAAAGACATGGTTAAAATAATTTCTTAATAATAAACAGTAATTTTGGTTCATCATACCTAGTTAAATATTTCAAACCTTGGGAGGAATAGACGTTTTATTACACTGTGACTTTGAATGTAATAGGTTGCCTATCAAACTCTCTGATTTTCATCAACAGGGTCTCCTCTGCTGGAAATTACTTTATAAACACAATTTCACACCACATAATACACCAGTGTTGAAAAATAGATGCATTCTTAGTAACAGAAAATCTCTATATATGGAGAATGTGTTCACCAAATGTGTTTGTGCAGCATCGTATTTCATGAATGACCTCACTGATGTGTTATATGAAGAATTTTGTTTGAAATTCAGTCTTTGGTGTAATCCTAAAATCTACAATAAGCTGATAAAAGCAGTACCACTTCCTCTGAAGGCTATGGTTAGAGAAGATCCGCTGCACTCAGAGTTCCCCTGGTATGAGACACCTCCACACTAAAAAAAACTCTGGATTTTGTGACAGGTAAAATCTCCAACAAATATTAGAAACTAGTTTACTGAAAGACTGTTTTCCTAATCAGGTTGAAAGACATTAGATTGGATGAGATAACCAAAATTAGAAAATATATTTAATATCCAATCCCTCCTAAATAAAAGAAAATGTAAACATTTTAAATGAAATGTATCCAACTAACAATTTTATTGAGATTTAAAATTAATGTCAGTGTTTGCACATTCTGTGATAGTGAATCATCTTATGTTTTAAATTGAATAAAAAAAAACAAAAAAAAAAAAACAGTCCTTTTGGAATGATGTGGAGCTGCCACAGGCCAGGGGAATCAACCTTCTCGCTGACCATGGAAATATTCAAAGTTGGAATCTGTTAATAGAAAAGAGGAATTTTTTTTATTAAATAAAAAGGTTCCTGCTTTATTTCCAAAGTAAAAATCAATACTTTTCAGATCTTGATAAAGACGGAACAAAGTCAATTTCATGCATTATATTCAAGCTTTGAAAAACCTGCCATAGCTACATGGACGTACAACCATTCAATAATCCCTGAAACACTGAATTTAGTGCTTTGATTTTCCATTTTCTTTGAAAACATTTTTTTGATTTGTGGTTTTCAGTTTATTCTTTAGGGTTTCTGACTCTGTACTTCAAACTTGATGTCCCTGAAATTTTACTTACCTTAAACTACACCGTTTGCCAGTTTATTAGAATAATTAATTTTATGTTTAGCAGAATATTGTGTAGTCATTTTATGTTTAGTCATACTGCTGATAGATTACATTTGATAACATCTAGTGCATTATCATTTATCATAATAAGCCTTAGAAAGGATCAAAATTCATCTTACGGGCTCAAGTCTTATACACCACTTGCCAATTTTTATTCCTAGAACATAAAGGAAACAACACATCTTAAGACCTTATTTATGACTTAATTTCAGACTTTGGAATGGACTTCAGGAATTCCAGATAAACATACCAAAACACTGAAAATTAAAAATCAAGTAATATCCATCAGAGGGTGATAAAAATGGAAAAACAAGCCCAACATGAACATTTGTGTAAAGACTTTATTTGTTTGCTTTTCTTGAATTAAAGCCCCTTTATACCTACAGCAAATAAAATCATGAAATTTTGGTACAATGGACAGAAGTCAAGCAAAAAAATAAAATAAAAATATACAGTGTATACAAGTGTAAAAGCAGTAATCACCAGTACAGTTTAAACTATGTTGAGAAGAGCCGAGACAACTGTTCCTCAAGTCCAGTCTGAAAGTTGCCTTCAGCCTTCCCTTTTTTCCAAAAAGTACATACAGAAAAGCTGCAACACTAACATCCTCTCTGTGGAACGACTCAATATGACAAAAAGAAAGTGAAATCAAAAGGCCAAATGGGTGGTGGCAGTCAGCCTTTCACAAAGGCATCAGAACAACGCCAAATAAATATCGACACGGCAGTGAAGAGGCCACAGGTGGAGCCACAGAGGGTCCTCAGACATGAAGGCAGCAGGGCGCCCTCCAAATTCTGGGAGCAACAGCAAACGTCAATGCCACTAACTGATGCCTGAGGCAGAGAGTCCACATAGAGGCGATATGGCAGAGCTAGGAGAAAAGTCCAACTAGACCCAGTGAGGACCTGGATTAGCTTGCAGTAAATGGTATTCCATTTGAGCGCCGACCTCAGGAAACATCTACGGTGGGAAAAGAGGAATAAATGATTGCATATCATGAGCTGGAAGAACAGGAACTGTTCTCACAGAGTTTATAAATCCTACCTAAGCTACTAGACTTTTGCAGGAGTTCAGCTAGAACAGTTTGTACTAACAATTTAATAAATGTGATGCAGCATGTGAAAACCAAGCTTAAGTCCAACATTTGTCTTGTTTGCGTTTTTACTTTTCAATGTTTTAATGTGAAGATGTCAAACTGTGTCCGGTCTTTAACGGTGCAGAAAGAAACATTTTAGCTTGCTTGCAAACAAACTTAGAGCCCAGACATTACAGGCTTAATAATAATTAAAAAAAAAAAAAAAAAGCAAACAAAAGCAAAAAACTTAGTGCCTGACTAATTTGGACTTGGCGGTCCAAAAACACGCACTGCTGACAGGGAAGTAGCAGAGCACCCTCTGGTGGACAAACTATGCAAATTCAACACAATTAAAAAAAAAAAAACAAAAAAAAAACTTCAATAAACTACAGTTTTCATACATAGTTTTGAGAATAAGTTAATAAATATTGGAACATCCAAGTCTTCCTGATTGTGTCACTGCTTTGCTGGGTTTTTTTTTTTTGCAGTTCTAGTACTGTGAGGTAGAAAAATGACCCCATTCTGGAAAGATTCGACCAACATGCAGCCTAGTTCTGGCAAAGGTCTCCTCCTGTTAAAGGTGAGTTCTTCCTTCCCAGTGCTGCGAAGTGCTTGCTTATAGGAGATCATCTGACTTTTGGGGTTTTGTCTCTAATACTGTAAGGTCTTTACTTTACAATATAAAAACATCTTGAGACATCGGTTGGCTTAGGCTGGTTGATTAGGCTAATTCTTTTGTCTTGTTTAAACAACTAGTAAATTAGCTGTTACAACCATCCCTACTAAAAACCTGGTCAAAGTTTAACAATTAGGTTTCATCACAGTAGGGAAGAAATATTACTTGGTCTAAAAACATACTGTCAACACTAAATAAAATGCCATGCCTACCATTAGATTTTCATTCTCGGTGGCCTGACTCAGGGGCTTTCTGCAGCACAAGAGTACTGCAGGGAAATACTTTGTCATTTTAGACAGTTCACCCTCACATCATTATACTTCCATTACCAGCTACTGTTATTTGTAAAGCTGAGCCAGCTCTGACAGCAGGCCACAGTCTGCTGTGAAAATGTAAATATGGACTGAGCATCTGCGTAACTGCTGATAAAGCATAAATGTACAGAGAGGATTTCAGAAATTATAGATTTGAAGCCAGGTTCTGATCAGAGCTCTGCTATGAAAAACATGTTCCCTGTCATTTTATATTAGCCAGTAACTACTTCTTATGCACTGTAACTCCAGGAGGCAACTTCTGTAGGTATCACTAATGGGCTAGAAATATTAAACGGTTTAAAAAAAAAAAAGAAAAAAGATACACTCACAGCTTGCAGGCTGCTCTCCAAACCTTCGCATCAGTTGGTCATGGGTGAACTTGACAAAAGCATCGTATTGCTCTGTTGGAATAAATAAAACATTAAAACTCAGTGTGGATTACTTCCAATTTAAAATAACATAAAACTAAAAACAAAAAACATACCTGCAAGCTTTGTCGTCAGTATCTCGTCATACTCCTCACGGATTTTGTCCTCTCGCTCCTTCAGTAGTCTTTCACAGATCATCCCAACTTGTCTGAGGGAAAACAAAGGCTGTTCTTTCCTGGCGGGAGATGAGGCACCTGAGGATGTACCTGTTATGAGAGTAGTTATTGCAAAATTAATTAAAAACAAATTCAGAACTACTACAGGCAAAATACAGCCCCAAGGGTCAGCCTGCAGAATCCTAAAACGAAAAAAGATATTTTTGACAGCTTGATGCTAACAAATCGAGGCCCTGCTTCAAACAAATCAAAAGTTGCATTGTCAGTCTTGCATTACAGCGTGTATTAATTCGATATCTCTGCACCATGAATCAAATATTTCTGCTGCCAACCAAACAGCCGAGGACTCAAATGTGGCTTTATTTTTCAAATTTTTGAGTCTAACAAGAGTTCAGATTAACAAGCTGCAAAGTGTTGTGCTTGTAAATTTTAAGACCACCCTAAAACAATGAGGGCATGGTGACAAATGTGCTGCATCAGTCCTGCCCTCACATACTCCATCAATGTGTGGACACTCGCTTAGCTGAGAGACTGTGTCCAGACAGCAACAAATCACTGACACATTCATAATTAATGCAACGCAGTCTCAGCAGTTGGTGAAACAGTCGTGATCTCTAATCTACTGATTTGTGTTACTGGACACAAAATTAATATAAATATTTTTCATCTTTTCATAAAATTTAAAAAGGACGAAAAAGTCCACATTTGGAGGCTGACGGGCTCCGTGGAGGAGTAAACCATTTCGCTGCCGACACCAGAGGCCACAGTTTGAGTCACGCCAGACAGATGACAGATTTTTACACTCATTATTTTTAATATATTAAAAACCATTAAAATACACACACACTTGATTAGTTTCATAAACACATTATGATTTCGATTCAAACGACAGTGACACCTCCCCACTGAAGAGTCTGGTAAAAATATGTGTTGCAGACATTAAATTTATTTCCTATTGAAAGACATAACAAAATCATGCTGACTCATGCAAAAAATAAAAATTAGGGAAAAAAAGTCCCTTTGTGTGCATAGCCAATTATTGCAAATTACTTTGAGTATTTCAGGGTTTGCTATGACACCAGCTAATTAATGACAACACATTAGGCACTAGTGGACTACTTCAGAAAGCATGACTGTGCAGTAAGCATTAAGTAGTCCAGTGAAAGTACTGCATTTCCAGAATATTGACGTTTATGGGTTTTATATACAGGCTTCTTGGTGGCGGTCTTCAGACTCTGGCATGTGGGTTACAAGCACCACTACAGCAGGACAACAGTTTTACTCCAGTATAAGCAGAACTTTTTTCTACAAGGCTGTTCCAATCCTGTGACAGGTAGGAACCAAAAATCCCTTGCAGGCAAAAGGGTTGTAAATTTACAGTTTAAAACATCCGAGAATGCTTCCTTATTATTGGCACTGATCAATGAGAACTATTGTAATATGTCCCAAATCTTGTTTTTAAAAACACAAACACAAAAAGGCAACTAATGCTGCTATTTGCTGAATAAAAGGCAATGTGTGTTACTATTAAAACAAGCCATCATTAACCATCATTGTAGCACATCTTGATAAAAGTTTTAGTGAAGTTGTCAAAAATAAAGAGCTGCCCCTATCTTTCCCCACTGCCTGATGACAGAAACCCCCCATGGAAGCCCCTGATGTATGGAAGTAGGATCATGCATGTGTCCCACTGCCACTTGTTTATAGACTTAACAGCACTGTTGACTCTGTAGTGTGTTAGTACAGCAAATATGGTACTCAAGTCTGGTTTAAGTCAGTGTAATTTTAGGACCCAGAGGGTCTCTACCATCTGTAGATGCCAATGACTGATGTACACTCCCAGCTGGGAAAATAAAAAAAAAACCTCATAATCAAAGAAAGCAAAAGGATAAGGAAGGAATTTCATCTGTTCTCACCCCCCCCCCCCTTTTTTTTGCAGTTGCCTCAGGCAGCGGGAATTTCCAACATGAAAGCAATGTCATACAAAACATTAAAGCAGTGAAAAAAAGTGGGTATTTAGTGTGAAAAATGAGAAAAATCACAGTTCTACCCTAAACAATCACTCACAATATGTTCATCCTCGCTCTAAGCATCTGACAGCAGTTTACATTACCCTTTAAACTCTGAGCTCGATCAGGAAGTTGATGGATTAGAGGAAAACAAGCCAAATAGCCTATTCAAAAACAACCCACGTGTAGCTACCTGGTAAGGCAGATCCGCCAGGAATGTTCTGCAGGTCCAGAGGACAGCAGCCTTCAGCCTGCTGGAAAGCACTGTCCAGGTGTCGCCGCTTCTGCAGCCGCTTGTACTCCTGCTTAATATTGTGTAGAATTTGCTCTGAAACAGAAGAAGCATTAACTGAGATCTTCACAGAAAGGCGCTCCATATGTATACAGACAGAGTCACTACAATATTCAGACATGGCCATTTAATGTGATTGTTATTTTTGATGCATATCCCGACTTCGACAATCAAATACATTAAATCAATAATTAAATCAGTCTGTCAGGTGATTCATTTTATATCAGATCCCCAAATTAATACCAATCAAATACTTAATAAGGCCATAAAAGTTCAATGCAAGTCGAATTTATAACAAAATTACAACCACAAGCTGCGCTAATAACAATGCTCGCTTAACTTTCCATGATCATGTTTGGAACCTCACATCATATACACCACTTTGGAAATGTGTGAAAATGCGACATACTAAAAATATATCAAACTAGAGAGCCGTGAAATCAAATGTAGAGATAATTTCTTACCCGTGGTAAGTCTGGACGACACTTCCCCGAAAGGCGATGGTTCCATACGCAGATATTTCTGCGGCGAAGACACCGGAGACATGACCGGGGCACATCTCCTTCTTTTGGGAGAAGCCGGGTTCATTAACGGATCAAAGTCCAAACTCCTTTTCAGAGTCGCTCCACAGGCCATCGCGTTTAATTATGCTAAACAATTAAAGCCAGGAAACTTCAAAATTCCTCGTTATCCGAGAAAACTACCGGCCTGGGCCCCGGTCTATGTCGCGTATGCTAGCTAGCGTCAGCTAAGTCGATCGGTAGAAGCCTTTCCGGGCTGCAGACAAATACGGATTTTTTCGTCTCTCGTTGTCTTTCACTGATAAATCTCACAACGTTTACGTTGACGAATATATTTCACCGTAACCGGAATAAAATAACGTACCAAAAACGTCGTATTTAATCAGATGATAGCAGATTTCACCACATTAGCCCTGAGCATTGACGACAACGCTCCTGACAAGCCTACCTTTTTATTAGTTTGCGTTTATGCGGTAATGAGCATGCGCAACAATACACTCTCATGCAGGTACTTGTAGTTTTTATACGTATTCACGTTCATTTAGTTTAAAATCTTGAAAACTACATTTCCCGAAAGCATAGAAAGCGAACTCTTTTTAAATTTGTTTTGTCTGTTAACAAAACACCTCAAACCCACGGCGAAGTTTCAGTTTCATGTAAAACCTTGGGGCAAAATAGCAGATGCATTTTTAAAAAAGTGTTTGTTATGCATTTGTACAAAAGACTCGACATTAACTGTTTGTTTGGTAGTTTAGAAACCATTCAAAATACATATTTTAAAGGATTTATTCGAGGATATTTGAGAAAATATTTACTTTAATAATTACTGTTTCATTCTAGCTTGTCTAACGTAATTAGGTAATAACAATATATGTTTAAATTAAGTGGTTAAAATGCAGCTCCAAAACGAGACGAAATCAGGTTAATGTTATTTGTCAGCACATGTGTTATCTTGCATGCATATAATTTAAAAAGGGGTAACTGAGAATGTGCCCCAGAGAAAAATAAGGCACTCACTTTAATGTGCTTTATATTGTAAGGTAAACCTTTCAATATTAGAAAGAAATCTCAACAATTACACGACCCGCTGTGAGGAAACACTTGGTGACAGTGGGGAGGAAGAACTCCCTTTTAACAAGAAGAAACCTCCAGCAGGACCAGGCTGAGGGAGGGGCATCCACCGCAAACGGTTTGGGTGTAAGGGGAAACAGGACAGGACAGGACAGAAGGCATACTATGGAAGAAAGCCAGAGTTTCATAATTACTAATGATTAAATACAGTAGTGATGTATAAACACACAGAGAGTAAAAAGAGGTGAGTGAAGAAGAGCTGCTCAGTGCATCATGGAAAGCTTTCTTAGTTATGCCGCCTAGCAGCATAACTAAGGGATGGTTCAGGGTTACCTGATCCAGTCCTAACTATAAGTTTTATTAAAATGAAAGTTTTTAATCTAATTTTAAAAGTAGAGAGGGCGTCTTTCTCTGGAGCTGGTTCCACAGGACAGGGGCCTGATAGTTGAAAGTCCTGACTACCATTCTGCTTTCAAAAAGTCTAGGAAGCACAAGTAAGCCTGAGAGCAAAGTGCTCTGTTAGGATAATTAGTTACTATGAGTTCTTTAAGATATGATCAAGTTAAAGCTTTCTTTAAATATGCATGTAGGACATTATATTGGACTGCTTAGTAAAAACCAAACCCACAAATGCAAATTGAATTCTTTCAAATTGTTTCTTATTTCTGAGATTATATGGATGCCATAAAATAAAATAAAATAAAAACATCCAAAAGTATAGGTCTTTCATTTCTAAGCATCAGCTTGCAAAATGCTACTTCTCAGAAATGTGGTTTTAGTTTCGAAATAATCTTTGACCGCTTGCACACGTACACTGAAGACATTTCCCATCCATCACTTCCTCAGCAACCTCTGTACACCTATACTGTGCATGAACTGTACAACAGGATATGTTAGCTACATTTATTTCATCACTTCTTCTTCATCATGTGCTCTGCTATAAGGCTGACTGAACCTATACACAATTATTATTCTTATTTAAGTCTGCTGTAAGTGATACAGGGTGTAAAAATGACCTATTTTGTGTTATGTTAATAGATGCTTGTTGGTTGGAGGACTTGTTGTATAATCAGCAATCTAATATGTAAAGAAGAGAAAAATTAATTGTCTGACAATTAAAGGCTGTGATCATTTGTCTATCATTTAACAAGTTACAAAACTCATAGGAATCTCTTTCAGCCACATAGGTAGGAGGATCCTGCCTTGGTTTGAACCCAGGACCCTTTGCTGTGGGGCAGAAGTGCTAACCACTGAGCCACCATGCTGCCTGTATTTTAATAGAAATCTATTATGAGATTTCTTTATGTATGCAGCCTCATGGCTTTTTTTTTTTTTAAAAGACTGAATCATCTGCATTAAACAAAATCCTGTGGACATCTGTGTGAACAGATGTTTCAATTTCCCTCTTCATGTAAGCCAAGAGATAAAAAGAGCAGAGCAGATGTTGCTGTCAGAGGATGCAGCAGCAGCTGCCGATTTGCAATTTGTCACTTTTAGGGCTGCGATACGCAACCATAACAAAGCTAAAAATCCAGCGGGAGGAATGCCCGCTCTCTTCAGAAAGGCTGACAATATAAGATTCTTCCACAAGGGGGCACTGAAACATCAGAGATGCTTAGGAGCTCAGCACTCAGCTTTGGTCCTCTTGAACCAGTGGATAGATTAGGCAAAATGTGCTGTTTTCTATAATTAATTAATCAATCAAACAAACTGCAGGCAAAGTGTCCACCAGCTGCGACTTTATTCAAAGGTTTGAGAACAGCAATACTAAAAACACTTGACTGATTGTGATTTTTAAAGTCACAGATTCCTCATTATGCCACCAATGTACAGAAGCCACTTGACAGTTGACATTTTGATCTTCAATACTCAAAATTACAAGAGGCAGCAAAGCATACTGATAAACAGCTGTCTGGATAAGTTTACACCAAGATAAATGTCTACAGAACGATTGTGCTGTGAGATTTCTAGATTAAAAGTACTATATCACCTATTAGAAAAATCACATCTTCTGAGCTTCTTTTGTAAGGTCAGTTGTCAATGCTCCACGGAACGCATACACGAAAACTCTCATTCAAGTTACCAGCTAACGAAAAGATCTCAGTTTCTTTGTTTTCATAAGTAAAAAAAACCAAAACAAAACAAAAGCAGACATGTTTTTTTTTAATGTAGAGTTACGCCAAAACTACTTCACTAGCCCTGTGCATGGGTTGCTTTCCAAAATGATGCCCCACTGCAACAGTAGCACTAAAACACCTCACTGCAATGATCAAAAGGCTCAGGATTGGAAACATATCACCAAGTCACAAGGTATCACACACATACAAGGCTGAATCCAGTAAATTCATACATTTGATGAAAGCAGCTAGAGTCATTTTCTTACAGTAGTGACCAGCACACTGCATCCAAATTCAGTTTTGAGCTGTTCAAGCTTTGAACAAAAGCTTGGTGTTATTGTTGTCTTGGCTATGTAGCTGAATGAGTCAATCAGAACACTTTATTTTTTTTCCAAGAAAACACTGTACAGTTGTTAGGCATACATTTGAACAAAGACAGGTTACTCTGAGGGTGCAACAGCCGGCGAGTAAAGAAACGGACATCAGAGACAGTCACTGTGCCGCAGAAGATGCCATTTCAGATTTCACGATACCAAAAGCTGTGAATCTATTTACCTTAGAGTTTACTTCATTATGGTGATAATGTTTTCTTTCCAGGAACGCGAACCGCCTCTCGTTTCTCAAAAAAACTCTTCACATGTTTGCCACTCACTGAGTGTTGTCAAAAGTACAAAAGTAACATGTTAAATGGTAATGACAGTTTGCATCAATTAAACTCTCTTTTTTTTTCTATTTGCTTATAGAAATGTCGCTATGCAACATGGACATGAAGCCTGTAGAAAGTCAAGGCGAGAGGATTTATTTTCTTTTTTTTTTTTATGGTGCAAGACACGTGTTGAAGTCTAAATGACACAATAAAACATCTCTACTTAAAAATGTCAGTAGCCCCTTATCCCATAAATGAAACATTGTTTTCAAAACCTGAATTCACAGTACAAAAATATAATATGCCTTCACTAATTGGATATCATGAAGTCTATGGTAAACAGCAGACTTATGATAGTCTTTAATGATCCCTTCCGGTTATGAGTCCTTTACATGACCTTGCGATACCATTTGGCACTTTGGCACACTATGTACTCATACACAAACGTAAATTATGCAACCACTAAAGCATCTAAGTGAGGATGTAAGTCGACACTTTCAGGAGAGGAATGCCTAACTTCTGCTTTCTTTTGTGGAATGGCATTGTTTGGGGGAGGATGACATTTACAGTTTTTCCCGTCGTGGCCAATTAGACAGCTTCTGCAGAAGTTTCAGTTGACACAGACATTGTTACTTTGGCTATTTTCACAGTGGTCTTCACGCAACTCTCTGCAGCCCTGTTGGCAGAAATGTGAAGATTTCTGTTTTGGCAGTCCGACTCGAGACTATTGTCCAGCTGCTGTGCACTGCCCCTGCAGGCGTTGCAGGAGCTGAGGAAGGCGTGCCGCAGGTCCTTGCTCCTCAAGGCGTAGATGATTGGGTTGACAGTGGAGTTGAGCAGGCAGAGCATGCTGCAAAATGCAAACACTGTTTTGATGTCATCATCCATCTTCCAGAAGAGGTCATAGACCATGATGGCAAGCAACGGGCCCCAGCAGATGACCAGCACCACCAGGATAAGCACCAGGGTCTTGGCCAGACGGATGTCCATGCGTGCCTGATCAGGGCGTGTGGTCTGCACTTTGGTCCCGTCTGCTGAATAGACAACAAGGCTCTTCTGGGAGGCGCGGCTCAGCATGCGGACAGCATGGTGGTGAGCTTTCCACAGGATATATATGTAGGCGTAGATAATGAAAATAAGCAGCACGCTGGTTACACCGATCCAGAACATCAGGTAGTTCTCATCAATGAGGGGGAATATGTCTGAGCAAACAGAATTGAGACGCTTACAGTTCCAGCCGAGCAGAGGTAGCACTGCGATGACAATGGAGATGGTCCACATCATACAGAAGGCTATGACAGCCTTGGTCCGTGTCACAATGCGCCTGTAGGCGAGAGGCCGGTGAATGGAGATGTAGCGGTCAATAGCAGTGAGGAAAAGGCTCCCAACTGACGCCGTGAATGATGCTGTGACTCCACCCAGCTTGAAGAGAAAAACATTGGGGCTGTCCTTCCTGTGGAAAACATGAAAGTCCAGAAAGCTGTAGACAAAGATTACACTGCCCAGCAGGTCAGCTACGGCAAGACTGCCGATGAAGTGGTAGGATGGCCGACAGCGGAGGGTGCGGGACTGCAGGATGACACAGAGCACCACCAGGTTCTCCAGAACTGTGAAGGTACCCAGAGTCAGAGACATCACAGCCACTGCCAGCTGCTGGCTAGGAGTCAGGATCATGAAACACTCCATGTCCATAAAGTTCTCCCCACACTGTATATTAGTCTCATCTCTGAGTGTACTCCTGTTGCCAAACAAGTCTGTGGCATTGGTGGGGTAGAATGGGATGCCTCTGAGGATGAGCTCCTCATCTGGAGGTACTTTGTTTGGGAAAGAGTTACTGCGGAAAGCAGATAACGGCTTCTGCAGAGAGAAACTGCCCTTGAAGTCTACATCACTGATAGCGTCGTCATAGTTAGCGTCGTTGGAGCCCAGATACTGTAAACCAGATGTAATAGTCCGAAAGGTGGTGTCTGCCACACCATCCAGCACAGATTTCATGGCTGTGTCTGAGGGTAATACTGCAGTGTAAGATGTCTGGAAAACCTACAAATTAATGAAAAACATTTCAGGCATATTTTTGAAAATGTAAGAAAATAAAAGCCATAAACAATAACAAGTTTGCAGCAGTGCGTACACCTCAGATGCAGAAATTCCTCTAAGATGGATAACCTTCACGTACTTCAAATTTTCCACTGCAGATATCTGAAAGTCTGTGCAGTTCATCATGTGTTTTTTCATTTTACTGAGTTCGTGGATTGGGCATGAACCACATAGTAGCTCATGTTTTTAGTAATGTTTTATTCATTTTTTTAACTTGTGAAAACAACACGATCATTCATCATTAGGCTATTACTTTTCAATAATAATAATAATAATAACAACAACAAAACCAGCTCTTCTTTTCTTAGAGACTGGGAACCAAAAATCAGATAATGCAAAACAAAATATTATACCATCATAAATTTGGGTAGTCTAACTTACTAGAAGAGATATAAAATAACATAAAAATAGTTATCATTATTAAATAACTTAAATATACAGTTATTTAACATTTTGTCTATAACCCATATAGGAATGTATATTAGCCTCCGTTCTAGTGCAAATAATCAGGAATCTGTACATAAAAAAACCCAGTAAAACCAACACTTTGATGGTAGGAGAAACAATGAAAAGCTTTCGAAGTACTAAGATAAGTCTTAATGCAACGCTTAAAGGAGAAAAGTGCTGATTTTTACCTTACATAATTTTCCCAAGTGCACAGAATCGCCCTTTTTCACCGCGCGTTAGTCCAAGTCAGAAACGCATCCTCCAACCAACTCAGATCTTACATAAAAGGAAAGACAACCAGCGAGAACCTATTAGAAGGAAATCGTCACTTTTATCATAATAATTAGTTTGTTTTTCAAATTCTCTGTGTAAGTTCAGTTTTTCTGCAGAAGTGTCTCGTCGCGCTTGGAGTGCGCTCCTGCTTTGTGGAAACAGGTTGCTGCTCCTGCTCCCCCTGCCGCTGCCGCTGCTACTGCCTGTGCCGCCTTCAGCGTCTCTCCAATCTATTCCTCTCTGTCTTCACACTTATGAAGCGTAGCTTCCACAAAGCCCGGTCACGTGTTTCCATACCGCGTTATCTGCCCAACCCATGAAGCTGTCAAGTGCGGTGCATAGGAACAAGGGAGACGACCGAGGATTCTTTTCTTTTTTTAAAAAAAAAAAGAAAAGAAAAAGATTTGATTTGAATTCCCAAAGCTCCTCTTTGCAGAGGATGTTCTCGGGCAAAGATCCAGCATCACCACAGCACAACAAATGGATAAAGAGCAGCTTAGAAGAAGCTTTTTGTCCTCTTAATTCACGATGTTATTGAGAGCACAGTGGTTTACATTATGGAGGAACAAATAGCTGCACGTTTCAGTTGCCTTGAGCAGGCTTAACTTTAATTTTAATGCTTTCAAAGGCAGATAGAGGTTGCAGACTTCATTGCTAGTCAGTCCATGTTTGTTTATTTTGTGAATAATTAACCATATATTTTATTGGCTCTTACTGTTGAACCCCATCATCCTCACATATCCAGCTGTCTGCTTTCCAAATGCAAAATGACCACTTTGGGATCTAATTTGAATAAAAATGCAAAAGAAAAGTACGCTTTAGTTGCACTTAATGTTAAAACACTGTTAATTCACAAGTGCTGATCAGTGATGATTCATGCACATTTACTTTTCTTTCTTTTTTCTTTTTTTTGTACACTTCAGATTTGCTCCAGTGTCTCTTCGCATCTGGACAGGCCGACTAGTTATCAGCACATTCAATCAAATTACTCACCAACAAATTAAGAGTCAGATCCTGTTGTGAATCACAATAACAAAGCCGTGGCCTGTGCTTGGCCTTAATAAATACAGATTCAGTTCACTGATTATGAATGATCTCATTTCCATTTATTCAGACATTTTAGTGATGTTTTCTTCTCCGCACATGGCTTCAGGCCAACACAAGGGCAGAATTAGTCGTGCAGGCCAAGGAGGCAGGAGACGATAGCAGTAATGTTGCAGATAAAATCAGAATAGATGCATTAAAATGGGACATTTGTCGGTCACAGACTGCTTCAGCAGACCATAAAACAACCTTGTGGCTCTTTGGGACTGAAATTAGACTGTGCCTCTGTCATCATCACAGGTGTAATTATTAATATCGCTCAGCCATGGCTGCCAGTGATGTCTGAAGTGAACAAAGTGTACCGTTTCACAAAGTGTGAATTCATTTATTTTCATGAGGAGGAAAATCACAGAAATGCCAAGAAGAACTTAGATCTTTTTTTGGTAAAATGAGGTCAGGTTGTTAGTATCAGCAGCTGAGTGGCTTGTAAATCTTCTCCAGACTACTTCTGAATAATCTGTAGAAAAACTACAGAAAGAACACATTATTTACAGTCACGATGGGTCAGACTAGATAAAGATAAGATCTGAGCTTTACATACTGATTGAAAGCTGAGAGAAGACCAAAAATTAAAGCCCTCTTCCTCCTCTGTTGATAACTGATAAGCTCTAACAGACTAACTGGCAGACAAATGCCTTGTTCTAGGAAACATCAAAGCAGCGTGAGGAGAGAAACACTACTTCACTTCCTCTGCTCTGGGTTTCTCAGCTTGTACACAAGCTTGAGGTAATGATCTTCCAGTTTTTAGCCTCCCTCTAAAAGAAGAATGGCTCCCTCAGATGCACTTTCACTGCTAAAGAGCCTCCAACTGTGATGTTGCAGTACGTCCTGTGTGCTTCTGTTTTGATCATATGCTGTAGTTTGCCATTTCACTACATCTTTTTGTCCACTTCTTTGCTGCATTTCCTTTTAATTTTAATAACTGCAGAAGTAGTTTCATGCAATTAAAGTTAAAGGTATAGAAACATAGCCTGGCAGGTGTAATTATTAATATGAAATTGCATAAAGCTGCAACCTTTTTACGTATGAGCGTCCCTGTGATGCCCATATTGTGAGCAGTATTAGTTTTTTATTACTGATGCTTTAATTCACTGAAACCAATGCTCACAAATAGAAAATAATAAACATAGTGTTTGGCTTCTTATTGGTGTTGAAAACCAAAGACCCCAGCCTACAGGACCACCACTGACCAGGGCACAGTTATGCACAGTTGTGCTTTGGAGAAAACATTGACATTCAACAGGTCTAATGTTTTTCATCTTCAGCCGTATAGATTACAAGGCACTAAACACAGATGAATTCAATTCAGTTCAATGTAATTTTATTTATATAGCGCCAAATTACAACAGCAGCTGCCTTCAGGCGCTTCATACTGTAAGGTGAAGACCCTACAATAATAGAGAGCAAATAGACTTGTATTTATACAGTACTTCTACTTTTACTCTGAACTCAAAGCACTTTCTGCACTACAAGATGCATTCACCTATTACCACAGATTGATGGAGTGCTTTTATTCTTTACACTTAGCTTTACCTCCTGAGCCACAGGCACCCAAAATACCGCGTCCCTTGAGCCAGAATCAAACCAGCAACCCAAGGATGTCTTTTGGGATCACTCTGCTCCACCAACTGGGCTATCAAAGGCAGCAGATACTCACAGTGTCATTAACTGTGCGGCCATTCTTAAAGTATCAGACAAACTGAAATGCTAGGCTGAGGGTAGTGCTAAATAAAAGGCAAGACATGAGTATCTGTATCTAAAAGGTTAAATATTCTGTGTACACGTGGCAGCTTTGACATGTTGGGGGATGGAGATAATCAGGGACCATATTTGTGGGACCCTGAATGTCAGTAACAAAAAATTTACTGCATTGTGGACTAGGGTACATGTTTTGGCTGTAAAATTTGGGCATCTTAACATGGATAATTATTCCTGCTTATGAATTTTTGCTACAGGAAGCTTTCTGGCTTCTACTGGCCATCAAATTTAAACACACTTTGGTTACATGCAGCTAAACAGTCTGTGTGACAAGCAAAAGACGGATTGCAGATAGCAGTTGTCACCTGCTGATGATTAAGGATTTATTCACTTTTTTTTTTAATTTATTTGAATTTGTAAACAATTGCCAGCTGACAGACACTGAAATCCTGGCCTGGCTTTGGCTGCACATGCAAGCCCTCAAAACTGGTCCAGAGGAGTCAACAAACTGGCTCACAGGTTCCTAGATGGATGGGAACCATTTCGCTTTTGGAGCCAGCTTTATGGGGCCATTCGAGGAACTGAATGCCACTTGAACAGCTACATCATCAGCAGCTTTAATTTTAGTATTTAAATGGTAAGTTTCATGAAATGTGCAGGCTTTTCCTCCTTTTACACGTAATCTCTCTAGAACTCACCTTTAAGCATTAACATCTATTTGATTGACAACTGGAACCAACTGAAAAACATGTGTTCCTGTTTTTACAGCCTGTCACACATGTGCAACAATACTAACTACCTTTTTATGTGGAAATCAACACCTGTGAATATAACATACATCCACCAGTGCGGTGCAGTTTTGCTCTAAATATATAAACAACACAAAACATTCCAGCAAAAATCTCTAACATGCGAATTTCATCTGTTTATTATTCTCGTCCCAATCTCTGAGACTTTGTAATATCCACCACATGGACCAGTTAGACTTTAGGAAGCAGGGTGGTTTGCCAAGCTGACGGGTGTACTGTGACAGTTTTCTCTGACTTGGTTGGCATGCTAACCTGTGAGTGAGCAATGAGTGATGGCTGAAGCAAAGCTCACGGCCATCTGCGTTTCAGTTGTGGTACATAACATTTTGTCCTCCAGTGACTCACTTTGAGTCCAGAGAAAGAGCTCAGGGGGAAATAAAAAACAGTCAGAGGAAGGAAATCTTACCAGCTGTAATTTAACTAACTGATTGCTCTGCACTGCTAAATGACAGACTCCCCAGCTATGATACATTTACAGCCACTAAAGCCTATTAACAAGTCAGAATCAATTTTGTAATTCATTTTGTCACCAAATGCATTATTTCAACATTAAAGTGCATAAACAGCTGTCAACATTATAATATAGGCCACAACTAGCACACATTTATTCATGTAAACATTAAGGCTGCATATAATAAACAGTTTTGTAGCATTGGTGTTAAACACCGCTGAAGGTGTTAGCAACAGATGCTTTAAATCCTGTAAGTTGTGAGGTGGACCCTCCATGGATGGGACTTGTTTATCCAGCACATCCCACAGATGCTTGATTGGATTAAGATCTGGAGAATTTGGATGCCAGGTCAACACCTCAAACTCGTTGTTGTGCTCCTCAAACCATTCCTGAACCATTTTTGCTTTGTGGCAGGTCACATTATCCTGCTGAAAGAGGCCACAGCCATCGGGGAATACTGTTTCCATTAAAGGTGTACATGATCTGCAACAGGGCTTAGGTAGGTGGTACATGTCAAACTAAGATCCGCATGGATGGCAGGACCCAAGGCTTCGCAGCAGAACATTGCCCAAAGCATCACACTGCCCCTGCCAGCTTGCCTTCTGCCTATGGTACCAAGTAAGCAGCCATCCATGTGATGCTCAGCAATGATGTGCACGTGCCCATTGTTGGTGCTTTCAGTGGGTGACGGGTCAGTGTGGACACCCTGACTGGTCTGCAGCTATGCAACCCCGTACTTGACAAAGGGCAATGCACTGTGTATTCTGACACCTTTCTATTAAAACCAGCACTAACTTCTTCAGCAATTTGAGCAACAGTAGCTCATCTGTTGGATCGGACCACACAGGCCAGCCTTTGCTCTCTACGTGCATCAGTGAGCCTTGGCCGCCCATGACCCTGTCGCTGGTTTACCACTGTTCCTTCCTTGGACCACTTTTGGTAGATAATGACCACTGCAGACACAAGTACTGCAGTTTCGGAGATGCTCTGACCCATTCGTCTATTCATCACAATTTGGCCCTTGTCAAACTCGCTCAAATCCTTATGCTTTGCCATTTTTCCCACTTCTAACACATCAACTTTGAGAAGAAAATGTTCACTTGCTCCCTAACATATCCCACCCACTATCAGGTGCCATGATGAAGAGATAATCAGTATTATTTGCTTCACCTGTCAGTGGTCATAATGTTGTGCTTGATCAGCATATATACTAAATGATTAATGGTTAGATCACTGGTTGTGGCTGCTTCTGATGAACACGTCCACCCAGCATGTCTCAGGCATGTTCAGTAGGAGACATACAGTATCAGGACCAAATGCAGGAAGCGTCTAGAAGTGTTCCTCATCCAAAAAGACCTGCGATACATGAGCAGGCAGGAATTCTCCTCCTGAAACCGCCACAGGGCAGGGCGCTGCCACAAGAATGGGACAAGTAAAGGTTGGAGTGCATCATCTTGGTACGTCTGTCTCAGATTTCCCCCTGAACAATCAGATCAGACACGGTGTTCTCATGGACATGTAAGCCAGCATCCAGCATGCAAAGAGCTGGCTTGGTCAGCATCCGTTGCAGCATGCTGGCACTATAGCAATGTTCAGTACACACTGTTTTTTTTTTTTGTTTTCTGAGATCACGCGCTCGAGAATACAGTTAACTGAAGCAATTCTGAGGTGCACTGATATTTGGTAATTTTCCAATCTCACCACTGAATAAAACCAATCAAGCAGAACTGGAAACTGCTCGCAGAATAAGTTTGTGCTTTCTAAGAAATGATGTACTGAGAAATAGATTCAAAACAAAGATTGCAAACATATTTTACAACATAGAACTTCCATTTCATCACCTTCCTAAAATAATTTTTTGACAAAGGTCTTTTGTTTTATTTTTGCTTTGTTTTTATTTTTTGTTTTTTGCCTAAATCACCATATTTTCCATATTTGGTTCAGTTTTTTGTGTTTTCTGAAAAACCTGAAAAAAATGACTAAGACCATTATTTTAGGAGGGAATCAATTACTTTTTTGACTAGCCTCAAACCAGACTGTAGACTGTAACTACCAGGTGTAACTAAACTATTGTCTGATGAGTGACTCAGTTTATTTGGTAACGGGTAAAAGATGTATATGAAACACAGTGGGCATATCTGAGCTGACATGTAATCAAAATACTGTTTAACTGCAATGCAAAATAAACTACTTTGGAGCACTTTCACAAAACACAATCAAAATTTCTCAATTGCAAGGGGTTAACAACCAAATAACAAATATCTCAAGCTAACTGAATTCTTAATGCACACATTTCTAAATAAAAAGGACTTGAAGTTCTGGTTATATAACATCAGACAGGTGCTTGGTGAGAAGCAGATATAGTTCATCCAGGAATTTTGCACCATCTTGACTACCTGCCTCTTCCCTGCAGGCTGTTCCACATTCAGCACTTTTTCAGGAAGGAGCTCTAACAGAATATCCCAGATGCCTCACTAATAGATCAGTGACAAACTCATCAATATCCAGCAAAAATAAATAAATAAAAAACAAAAACATCTGTATCCGGTTCCTGCGTTTATCTGAGCCTGGTTTCCTTGTGGTATTCCTCCTGATCTGAATCCTAAAATCACAGCTCCTCCTAGGAAACGCGAGTGTTCGGTTGCTCATGCTTTTGCTTAAATAGGTGAAACCAGTGAGTAAGGTTATCGCATGACATGTGCATGAGTCATCTGAAAGTAGGCCACATGTATACTTCTGCCTTTTTGCCAGTAAGCAGTCCAAGCAACTTAGAGCTCGTTTTTTTGTCCTGTGGCACTTACTCATCATTCTGTGTAATACACTTAGAAACCTATCAAGACAAATGAGCTGTTGTTTAGTTCCTCCATAAATAGATCCAAACCAGCTATAAAATCTGTATGTAAGAGAGCTGCAGCTGCACCATCAGTTCATGATAAATTACAGTTTAGTCCAGTTCTACAATAATGACCAAACTTCTGCTTATTTATGCAAAACAATAAATAAAACTGTGATGAATAGATGCGATTCGTTTTATAACGCTATTTATGGGTCATCTGTCGATGGATCCCATCTGTATCTATTGTGACTGACGAACAGGCCGTATTCTGTTCACATTATTGGTAGGTGGATGTTTCCATTGTTAGCGCTTCCCCTTTGAGAGGCGCTGTAATTTCAGAAGGACACCACGTATTGAAATGCTGTCAGGCAAACATCGGGTGTGTTTGTGTCTTTACTGAAGTGATTGTTTGTATTTGAAAACACTTTCACTGTGACCTTGCTTCAAAAACAGACAGAACGTGAAATAAAAGGCTGATAATAGGAAAGAGAACAATTACTGCATGTTTTTCTTCACATCACAGGTAACATGTTGAATTTTAAACGAGTCTAGTAGTCTATTTTTCCCTCTCCTTTATGTGTGCACATGCTTTACAGTTTAAGACTACAAGCATCCACTTTCTTTAAAAAGATTTACATATTACTACATCATTTTTGCTCTAACACTCTTTTTTTGCCTAGTAGTAGTACACAGATTTGCTACCCAGAGGCTGAACTCTAGTAACCTTGGAGGTGCATGTACTCTTCATACAGCCTAAGCATCAGCTCAAGGTTGATGCTTAGGCTTTGGATAACTAGTACATTCCAATGCCACAGTATTCTTTGACCTGCTTGGTCTGTTGGGCAAACTCAATGGCAAAAGCAAAAAAATAAAATAGAGTAGGGTCAGTAGATATTGTTTACTGAAAATGGGTAATTTTAGCCTGTTGCTAGGCAGTAAAATTCAGATCTTGTGGCTATAAAATAAATGCTGTTGTGAAATTAAAACAATAGGATGCCTTCATTAGGTGTTAGCCTGCTGCTGCGCAGCTGCCAGGCAGTGTGATGGTATCGCGATACATCGCGCATAATTCAGCATTTTTAGAGATAAATTAGCTCTTATTGTCCAGAAATAAAAATGATAAGATGTGTTTATAAGGTGTGGTATAGCTATGTAAATGCTAAAAATTTTTCTTTTTAGACTGTTATTAGGTGGTTGCTAGGCAACACAATGATATTATAATATCTGATGTACAGTTGTGCTCAAAGGTTTACACACCCCGGCAGAATTTGTGATTTTTCTGGCCATTTTTCAGAGAACATGAATGATAAAACGTATTTCTTGCACTCATGGTTAGCGGTTGGGTGAAGCCACTTATCATCAAACAATTGTGTTTGCCTTTTTAAAAATAATGACAACAGAAACTACCCAAATAACCCCGATCAAAGATTTACATGCCCTTATTCGTAATACTGTGCATTGCCTCCTTTAACATCAATGACAGCTTGAAGTCTTTTGTGGTAGCTCTGGATGAGGCACTTTATTTGCTCAGATGGTCCAGTTGCCCATTCTTCTTGGCAAAATGCCTCCAGTTACTATAAATTTTCAGGCTGTCCTGCATGAACTGAGATCTCCCAAAAAGTGTCTCGATGTCACAGTCAGGAGACTCAGATGGCCTCTCCACTTGGCCTTGTGTTCTGAATTATTGTCATGTTGAAATATCCAAGTTCGTCCCATAAGCAGCTTCCAGGATGAGGAGCACAAATCTTCCTCCAGTATTTTTTGATAACATGCGGCATTCTACTTGCCATCGATTTTGACCAAGTTCCCGGTGCCTGTGTAGCCCCAACATCTGCAAAACAACCCCAGATAACTTAGTTCTAGAGGTTTTGAGGCTTGTCTCCGTGCTGTTTCTCATATTGTAAACAGGTTTCTTTGTGGTATTGGTGCAGTAATGGCTTTCATCTGGCGATTCAACCATGCAGCCTATTTTTCTTCATGTGCCTCCTTATTGAGCATCTTGAAACAGCAATAGAATTTGTAGGGAGTAGTTTATGTTGTCATTATGAAATAAAAAGTTCAAACGCAATTATTTGATAGTAAATGGCTTCACCCAACCACTAACCTCAAGTGAAAGAAAAGGTTTTGTGGTATCAGTCATATTATCTGAAAAATGGCCAAAAAAAATCACAAATTTGGAAATGTATGTAAACTTTTAAGCACAACTGTAAATAAGAACCTTCAGTGTGCCAGTTTTGGAGGAGTTGGTGGCCACAGAAACAAACACACAGACAGGCATTTACTGTATTATAGAAAGATACTGAAAAACAAGCAACATCTGCAACAGACTACATTGTGATTAGTGCCGATTAGCTAATGTTTGCACACTAAAGCTCCAAGAAACCCGAGGCTTAAAAACAGTACTGTGCCATGCCATGAACAAACTACACAAACATCATACATCATACTGAAAGCTGTGATGGTGTCCAAGGAGCATCTGCCTGTGATCTCAAAGAAGCATTAAGAGCTGCCTCACTTTTGAACATAGTTTTAATTTAAATTACAGAATTATGGATCACCTGAAAAAAAATTCTTTCTATGCCTGAAGATGCTTCACGATTAAGTGCTTCGCAAATACCCTGTCTGTAAAACTGCATACTTCACTCTGCCCATTTTGTGTGCACCATTTAGCATTTAGTTAAATTGTTGCTGTGCAGGCTACAGCCTAAATTTGTCTCTATTAGCAACAGGCTCAATATTTGAATGAGAAAAGAATGTTTTTTTTCTACACCAACAGAGCGTACTACAGAACAATAAAGCATTGCCTTAACACAGTCTGTCCCGTAGTTTGCAATCAGACTTAATCACCAAACAACATATAGTAGTCCTGTGCTGTAAACTGTCACTGGTGTTAGACATTACTGAAATACAAAATAAGTATAACTGTAATGAAAACGTTAGACTATAAGAAAGATTTTGATCAGCTACTGTGTAAGGTTACTGCAGTGCTCACCTTAGATCACAGCTGACTTTTGCTGTTGTACATACATTATTTGAAAACTTAATTAAAAAAGGAAAGTTCAAGTGCACCATCAAGTGAAGAATGACGTACGTGAAGCACCAACATTTTGAGCATTTTCACTTAAATTTGCATTTTCCTTCATCTGCCAATCAAATCAGTGATGTGCTCTAAGGCACCACCAAGGCAGACGGGCAATAAAAAAACACTGTCTGCTAGTGGTAAAAAAAAAAAAAAAAAGGCAAAGAGGGTAACTAGGTTACTGCATTTCAAAAGTAACTTTCCAAACATTCTCACTATTCTTTGATCAGTCTTTTTTATTCTTGGAGCGGCTTCTTTTGATTGTGACTAAAAAAAGCTTCTTCATATTCAAAAGATGAAAACAATAAATGCAGAAAGAAAACCCCGTGGGCTGAAAGTATTTCATCATGTTAGAATATAGGAGGCTTTATGCAGGAAATACAGTATATTGCTTCATTTGTCTTGAACTGCAGTCAAAAGTGGAAGAGCGGCATATTGGTGATGGAAACAGCAAACATAAGGCACTTCAAGCAGGAAAAAAAAAAAACGAATCAGCATTTGTTTATCTTCATGTTCCTGCTTATATGAAATACAGTGAAGTCAGGACGTCTCACATGGGTGAACACCGCAGTGCTTTGCTGCTGCTGCTGCTGCTGCAGCATGTGGACTGATGATAGCCTCCTGCCTTTTTGAGCATCCTCATACACATTTTATGAATTTATATGTCAAAACAACTAATGTGGGTGAACGCGCTGCACTCTAAGCTGAATATAAGGAATTGAAGCAATGTTCTTAAAAATGTCAGGCTTCCATCCACCGCGTGTACCTCCAGCATTCTTAATGAAAAAGGCACGTGTGCTGCTCACGAGAATCAAGCTGGACTGTGAGGACTGATGAATGTTAAAGAACGTCTTTTAATTCATCAGAGCATTAAAGATAAATTCTTTTTGAGCTAATTTTGAGAATCTTATTAAACACTCACATTTTTTGCCTCAATCAACAGTTTCCCTTCTTTGTAACAACTATGGTGGGAGAGGGGGGGTGTGTGGGGTGGGGGATTGTACTGATTGACAGATGTCGCGACACAGGCAGCTGCAGCCTGCAGCTGTTTATTAGGCCGCTAATTAGAGTCGCTGAACTGAACCTCGCGACTGTGTTTGTGCTGTTGGTGGCTTTTAAATGGAATTATCTGACAAAAATATATAGCCCGCTGCATGGTATGGCCTGTCCAAGAAGGTTGTGCTTCAACTTTGTTGAGTATAATTCTAGTATTGTCCTTGTCCTGGTGCCCAGGGTTTTGAGTTCATGGTATTTTTTGTAGTTTTGTATTTTTTCCTTAGGGGTTCTGTTTTTGAATGTTGACTTTTGGTGCTTATTGTTCTAAGTTTGCTCTGCCTTGCCCATGTCCTCCGTCTCTAGTCAAGCCCGTGTTTCCCCATGTGCCCCATGTTCTGCTGTGCCCCATGTTCTGCTGTGCTCAAAAGCTCAAAAAATAAATTTAGAAAAATACAATTTTGTGCTTATTGTGCACATGTGTGAATGTGTGTTTCAGGGTGCTTGGAGTCCCTGTGGTTCCTGCGCTTCCCTTAGCTGTGTACCTGTACATCATTTTCCACTCACCTGCAGTACAAAGCCCCAGTTTGATCCTTCCCTCTTTACCAGTCTTGCATTCTACCTGACAGACAATTTTTAGACCATTGCTTTTGCTTATTTACCTGGGTGGTTTCGTATTTTAGACAGTTTTTGTTTTTCTGGACTATACATTTTGCCTTCTCCTCTGCTATCTTTTTTGCTTTGTTGACTACCTACCTGTGTGTGATTCCCTGCGTTGCACATTGAATTATAATTATAAATGATTAGTCTTTTATCCTGAGTACCGTTTGATTCCTGCCTCTGAGTCTCCTCTTGGTACGAGCTAGTTATACTGAGCAAACTGATGTTGATTACTATTAAATAATGGAAAGCACAAGAATGAGCTTTGAAACTAAGAAATAGTCTGCACGCTGAATGCTCCCACGGTGACAACAATTTATTACGACCATAAATGTCTGGCAATAACTGATACTGTTTTGCATTAGAAGCTTTCACTTTGCATATTTTTTGTGATGACTGATTTAAAACTTTGACTTATTGCCCTGAAGGGAAAAGTTGTCTACAACAAAGTAAAAGGTTAAGGTTGCTTTACTGTCTCCCATGGGAGATAGCGTACTTTCACTGTAAAGTTTGGTTTCCAGGGCATAAAACATGCATTTGAAAAAAAAACAATGTAAATTTTCAGCAGCACGAATCATTGAGATTTCAGCTACCGTAAGATCTGCAAAAGTAAAACAAAGAAAAGTACTTTGGCATGCAAAGCTGTAATCAAGAAAAAAAAACTTTCAAGGATATTTGCAGGCACATTTGTATTCCCCAAATCTTGTTCAGAGATTACACCACTTTTCTTTTTTTATACATACACATTTTGTCCTCCAGGTTTCTCTGATCCGATGCTCAAAGTCAACCGGAGCGGTGCACATGTGTCACCATTCAAATGAGGATCACCACCTCTGAAACGTTTCTCGCTGGACAAAGAAGCCCTGCCCATCCAGGTGAAAGATGATGGCAGCCAGATTGTGCTTTCTTTCTTTAGAGAGTTTAAGAAACACTGAGCCTGACAGCCTGTCGTGGAGGTTTTGTGTCAGACTGTTGAGCTGAGCTGTGTGGAGCAGCTGGTGAGGATGCCCCAGAGTGCCTCCTGTTTGGAGGAGCTCCGGGCAAGATTGACTGGATAGAGACCCCGGGCCCAACCAAGACACACTGGAGGACTATGTATCCCATTTAGACTAGGACTGCCTCAGGCTCCAACTCATTAAATCTTACCGCTAACAGCAACAGTAGCTGCATACGAATTAGAATTAGCGCCAGAAGTTGTGATGTTTGATCAGTCTAAACAGGACAAAATTAATTAGTAATCAGTGATACACAAATTTGAATCCAGGAGGATCCCAACATTAAGTCATCCTTATTCACCAAACTCTGTAATAACTCTTGGGATTTTTGTTGTGCTAACAAATAATATTAATTTTATTAGACAAGAGAAACATTTGCAGTTAATCTCTGAGGTGTCGTATAGCAGGTGATGATTAACTACCCCAGACAAACTTTACCGCCCCAATAAACTGTAAACAAAACAGAAAGTTACCCAAACAAAATAATGGCTAAATATCTCCAGCTCTCGCTGAGGTGATTATCAGAAACTGATAAGAGCATTATCAGCCATAATATTAAGTCTAGTAACTCATGTTAAGGTGAAATAAAAGTCTTTCTTCTGGAGGATTAAAAAACACACACAAAAAAAGAAACACAGACTCACTGTGAAAGTGCACAGTTGTGGATCGCAAAGCAGACAACTGACAAAGTGAAGAAAAGTCTATAAATACACCGAGATCTAATGACGCACAGGTAAAATGTTGGTCTGGTGGACAATTACAAAAGAGGGAAAAACAGACAAAGAGGGAAGTAAAACAAGAGGACACACGAATGTATTACCCAAATAAAACAGGAAGTGACAATAACAGACATGAGAAGAACAGAGAAAGAGGGAGACGTAGACAGGAGGCTTTTCTTTACTGTGCCTCCTCACCACCTCCGTCCTCCTGACTGTGACCCGGGAATCAATCTCAGTAGGCAAAGAAGTTTTAAATGATGATTTCATTCATTAAGGAAAATAAAGTTATCCAAGATTTGGATAACTTTGTTTCCCTTAATGAAAATCACCATTAAAAACTGTATTTTGGATTTACTCGAGTTATCTTTGTCTAATATTAATATGTATTTACTTACATGGTTTGGATCAGTAAAATTTAATGATCCGAAGCATGTAAGTGTGACAAATATGCAAAAAATGAGAAATCAAGGAGGGGGGATTTATGTATTTATTTATTTTTACAATACTCGTCTTTCCTCGTGTCTCTTCCTTGCCTCCTCTGTTGGTTGGAGGGACCAGGTGAGGACACAAGGAGAGGAATTAACTATGTACAAACTGACCAATGAGAAGTGTGGAGGGAAACACAGGAGACACGGGGGAAAAGTAAACGCTACAAAACGCGAAGAAGGATAATAAACCGAAGCTCAAATACGTTATGAATAAAAATAGCACTGTGACAGGTGCAGGGGTTTTTGACTCAGCACCCGTCACGGTGCTCGGTCATGATGTACCCAAACAGCCCGGATGACACAGGAGTGTTTGACTAAACAATGACTAAAAATGTCCTCCCTCCCCAGCATTAGTTGTTGATTCTGAGACTGGGAAAATAAAAATTTAAGGTATAAGAGTTTAAGATACACAACTACAAAATTTTATTAAAATAAGGAAGTTATCAGAGACATCAATATCAAACACACCGGATCTGGGTTGAGCATAATTTTTTTATTTAAAGACAATTTTGGTTTCCAGTGACTGAAGAAAGGAAGATAATTAGGATGGAACAGGCATTCCTTTTTTTTTTTATTTTATTTTTAATATTCCTTTTAGTAGTGATGCTCGAGTTTTGTCTTGTTACAAACCTGCTGTTGCACCTTCCTGTTGGCAGCTTTAGATGATTTCAGTTCTTTTATCAGATGAAATATATTTAAAGTTGGAGAAAATCCACTGTTAAAACAATATTTTTCAAGTTCAATAAATGGTGTGATGTTTCCGAATAACGTTTCCAAAGTCAGTGATTCATTTTGTTAAACCAAAATATTCTTGATTATGACTATTCATAATCAAGCTGCCTTGCCAAACCCCTCGTAGAAGCAATTCGCTCCACTTGGCAGCCATCTTGAAATGCTTCTGGGCACTAATTTTGAAACAATATCTAAATTCACTTTAATTTCAGTTGTCACCATGATAGAAAAACTGCATGCATAGAATCACCATTAAAATCTGAGAACAATGCTTAAGAATTTGCTGACTTGGCCCCAAAAATATATTTTTTTTTTCCCTGCATCTTATTCTTCTGCCAACATCTTTGCTGCTGCTGAACTCTCCAACAGATTTCAGTCCAGGTTTCTCTGTGCTCCAGGACACTCTCTTATAATATCAGACAGCAGGCCTGTAAAATTAACCTAGATCTCAAATAATGCAATCATCACAAAACTGAAGCGATAAAAACACAAACGTATTTTGAGAGTGCACGAGATAAACCAAAGCTTACACTCTGACCTACTGTATGCACCTACCTGCCTCTCTGTGGAGTGCAAACATCCCATCTCAACACTGAACAAGCACGACTGCCTCAGATGTACGGTTGGCATGACAACCAGTGAGGATTGAAATGGCTAGTCACATGACACAGCCAAGGTTGAGCACAGACAAAACAAGGGAACATAATCATTCTTGCTGCAGGGTAAAGATTTTACAACAGACAGTGCATCAAAGAAAAGGGCCAATAACAAGATGTTCTGAGCCAATTATCCCTGGGACACCCAGTGGGTGCAAGCATGCCTCCTCTGCAGCACAGTGCATCTGAAGTGGGTGTCTATTCCAGCCCAGCACATCGTGATCCGACAAGTGCTATTGAGCTGTGCACAAACGATGCATTACAGCTCCTTGAGGAAGGGTGAGGAGACAAAGAACAAAAGAAAAATGAGCAGAAAATGGGTAACATCTGCTATCTGAACCAAGGCTAAGCTTGGCTGTCATGGCAACTGAGTCCCTTTGAATGAGATGTTGGTGGTGCGGCATCATGTGGCTGAATAGCAGGCCTCTGGTCAGATCCCAGCTGAAGTGTGTGGACTGGGGCTGCAGTCATTCACACTATACTAGCCAACATCTGTCTCTCAAGAGCGCAGGAACATTAAAAGAATTGGTGCCATAGGAAACACAACAAATGGGCCTTTTCAGTCCATGAGAGGTGACTTTATGTACGGCTTTGTTTAAACAGAATGAAACCAGAGACATTAGACTCTATAAGGTCTCTGATTAGACCATGTACATGTGTCAGTTATGTTACAATCACTAATTCAAAAGAGCACCATTCTCAGTGTTTAATGATTCGATTACACTCATGTTATTTGAATCAGTTTCATGTAACTAACATGCTGAATTACTGGGTCAGAGTACGTTATTTAAAGGATCCCATTAAATGAAAAAGAATAAATTGTAACAGCAAGGAGCAAGGCTATAAATATACTGCAGAAGCACTCTTAAATACTATGGCAGCACCTTTATCCACGTGAAGCCTATAAACCTAAAATGCAGGGTATTAAATACTACATATAACCTATACATGTAGTACTTGCTACCTTGTATCTTAATATTACTAAATATAACCTACATGGGCAGCACGGTGGTCCTCGGTTTGAATCCAGTCTGGGGCCTTTCTGTCTACATGGGTTCTCTCTGAGTACTCCGGCTTCCTCCCATAGTCCAAAGACATGCATGGGTTTATGTTAATTGGTGATTCTCAGTTGACCATAGGTGTGAATGGTTGTCTGTCGCTCTGTGTTAGCTCTGTGACAGACTGGCAACCTGTCCGGGATGCAACCCCCCCTCTTGCCCTATGATGATTGGGATAGGCTCCAGCACCTCCCTACCCCTGAATTGGATAAGTGGAAGAAAATGGCTGGCTACGGATGGATGGATGGATGGATGGAAAACATATACTACAAACATAAAACAAGGTAGTGTGATCAAATTTTTCATATAAAATTCAAATGTGATCAACTAAATTACCCTTTGCATAAAATGAATAGAATTAGTTCCACCTGAACTGACTGCAACCCTGAAAAATGTGCCTTTATTTTGAAAATCTGAATGCCATTTGAATTAGTGATTCAGATATTTAGTTGAACTTTTTAAAAAAAAATAATAATAAAAATAAATAAATAAATACAACGTTTCTAAGCAGTTATGTTGATGCACATGACATTCAGAAATCTGATGTCCCTCTAGCTGAAAAGGAGCAGAGCAGACTGCAGCTTTATGTGCAGGGTCTTTTGTGTTTGCCATCCGTCTTTGCATTAAATGAGAAAACACAGATATGTATCTGATCTGCACAGATGGAGGCCCTTTGATTGCATTAGTATTCTTCTCAGTTTCTGACTAATTTAGCAAACTTATTCCCTCCCCCACGATAACCTTTTCCTTCGTCTTCTCCCTGCCTCATCGGCATCTACTCAAACTTTCCGTTTTATCATACAGGAGGGCACAGAGAGGATTAAACCTCTGACGGTAAATACTTGGGTCTTCTTTGCTTCAAAGAAGGTAATGTTTTCTCTATGGCAACCCAAACTGGCACTGCAAGTCTAATTTAGCGAAAGATAATAGAAATGAACTCAAAACATTGTTACTAAGTGCTTTAAAGAATACAATAAAACTGTTCACAATCAAAAATAAAAGTAGACAGTTAAAATAACAACAACAAATAAAACAAGGCATAAAAAAATCTAATTAAAAATAAGTCAATAAAGTAAAAGTGAGTTTTGAGGAGTACATTAGCTGTTGCCTGTTGCTGTTTACCAGTTTTATGTGGACAAAGCTCTCTGCTAGAAAGATTTGCTCTGCTCAGTTTTTTTTTTTTTTTTTTTTAAGTTTCAATTTACCAGCTGTTATCGCCCAGCTCCAGAATCACATTTGGACCAACAGACTTACGATTTAATATTTTACCAGTTCGGGTTAAGACTCTGTTACAGCTTCACCTGGAGTGGAGGCCCTGTTTCTTGTCATCACATTTTGTCTAGTGTAGCTTTTACTCATAACACCAGGGTTCTAAATTAACACCCGCCAACCCGCCAAATGCGGGTAAAAAATCATTTTGGCGGGTGTTAATAAAAACT
>JAVDPK010000667.1:109782-169454 GCA_034780415.1 Cichlasoma orientale
ACACACACACACACACACACACACACACACACACACACACACACACACACACACACACACACACACACACATAAACACATGAACATGCACACACACACACACGCACCATGCTGGCTGACGTTTTTCTTCATCACAACAGAGGAGGAGGAAGAGGAGGAGGAGGTTTGACACAATTTTACAGAGCTCTGACTGAGCTGACAAGGAGTGAAAAGTTGAAGGTGCTCATTTGTCAGGACAGAAAAAGAAGTGCCAGGGGCATTATTAAGGAACAGATTTGAAGTTTTCAAGTGCCATCCTCGAAGAGCACTGCCATCTAGATATTGCTCTCTCTGCTAGTTTGACCCATTCTTGTATTCAAAACACACGGAGAGTCCTGGTGATTACAAAGTAAATAAAACAGTAGTTAAAGTTGAACTTTCACACAGTTATGTGATTTTAAAAACATATTTAGGCTACCAAACAGTTACAGTTATATTAAGAGGGCCCACACTAAAGCTGGGGTGGTCCTGAAAGTATGATAATAATAATATTATCAGTCATTTTCATCTTTATTTTTACGGCCCCCTTTTGCCTTTTTATTCTTAATGATTTATTTTCAAAAAACAAGTATAGAGAGGTGGATAGATAGTCTATAACATGTACAAAAGTGTTCAATAGAAAAATTACACCATAGTTAATAAATCAATATAAAATGTTCAAATTATTAAAAGAAGTATTAAAAAATTAATGGAATTGTTCAACCCATTATATATACACTGCTTATTGTCATAGTCTAGTGTTGGTCAAAGTTTTCTCCCTCTTTTTTCGCTCTGTCACCGTCTGCCTTTCCCTTGCTCTCCAGTGGAGATGGGCATGTCCAGCCTTGGACTCCGCCAGATGGCTTCCTTCTCTTCATCCAACACGCCTGATCCTCATCTACTACTACCCAAGGACCAGCTCAGGCTCCCACTCTTCACCAGATTGTTCTTGTAGCTTCTGTGCAACTCTTCTTGTTAGCTGAAAATCTCCCTCTGTGGGAATTATTCACCCGCAGTCCCGAGCTGGTCCATTCCTACAAAAGGAGGAACGATGTTTTCAAGAAAGTCACCTGCCTGCCCACCCTTTACTGCCTCCTCATCTTCTGGGAAAGATTCTGGCCGGTCACCTCCTCCGCCACCTGGTCCATAAAGAAATTTAAAAGCCTGTCCCCGTATTTCAGCCTGTGATGGTCAGTTGTGTCAAAGGCAGAAGTCGGGTCCAACATCAGCAAAAACAGAACATTCTCCTGCATTAAAATGTCACTGGAGACTAAAAAAAGAATGGGCTGCATGAAATCTAGACTGATATTTATCAAGAATGATTCCAAAATGACTCTCAGGCCATCAAACAACGTCGTAGGGCTCCCAGTGGGCAGTCAGGAAGTGTACTGCGTAGCTTTATATATAACTTTCATTTGATCAAAAAACCTATAAAATGATTCTCTTTTAATTCTTGATGAAGCTCATACAATAACTGCACTGTCAAAATCTTTTTGTGTGGGAACCCTGACTGTACAGAAATGGTTCCACAAAAAGTGCTGCTCGAAAAATAGTTATCGGGTGTGACTTAAGTTCTATGAGTATGTGGGGAGCCCCCTAACGGGCTTCAACAGCGGCTGTGCGGGGTGGACAGAGGATTAATTTAATCTGTGCTGTTCACGGCCTTCCCTTGACTACTCCACTGCTTTCAAAGCATAAAAGAAAGTTAAAAAAAACACATAATTTGGTAACTTTGTATCAATGTTTCACCGGTGTTCATTCATGTATAGCATATGTCTGTGTAGGTTCTCAGTCATCCAGGTCATAGTAGTCTCTGGAGCTGCTTGCTGATGAATAAGCAGCACTGCCTTGAGTTTGAGAATCTTTTTGTACCTTATGGATTGATCGTGAATGTTTCTACAGATTTATTATGATGCCTTTATGTTTGGGAAGGCCTTTAACTGTGCACATAAAAGGCAGACATAAAAGAAAGAAATGAAGGGAAATGATGTTGAATATTTGTGTGAAACCTTGATCACTGACTGAGATAATGAAGAGCCAGATTAAGGTTTAAAATTTAAGGGAATTTGAGCCTTTAGAAAAGTCCTTTAGGCTCAGTCGAAGTCCAAACAAAGCCAGGAATGAGGAGACTGTGTCCCAACAGGTGGCCCTGTGCTTCGGTTTCAGATTTTGGGCTTTAAATCAGATGAGGCTGCAGCTCTGAGGTGTTTGTTGTCTAAAGCACTCTCTAACTGAGATAAAGCATTGGCACTGTCTGTACTTTAATTCTGGATTTTGTGTTTGAATCTGAGTATTAGCTGTAAAAACCACTTCCATTTACACAAGAAAATACATCACCATACTGTAGCTTAGGCTCTAAATCACATATCACACCCCGTACTGAATTCCCTGCCACAAAACGTTGTATAGGAATACTTAATCCCTTTTTAATCATACTTTTCTTCTCTCTTTCCTCCTTAATTAATTCCCCATTTCCTTTCACTTTCTCCTTTTTTCCCCTCATTCCAGAACATCAGTGGGTGGATGGATGCATCTTCGACATGCCTCATCAACAAAATTTTGCACCCACCCCGATCAGATCAGGGCGGGTGCTCCCCCACTTTTATCTTTTCTCCTGATCTCCCACTTTTATCTTTTCTTGATTCCCTGATAAGCTGCAGATTCATCTCCTCGTCATCAAACCTTTTCTAATCTCTATCCAAACCATTTTTCATCCCTCTGCCCCTCCCCTCAATTTCAGTGACCTACCAATAAACCTGCAAATGCATTTCAGAGTTAGTTCATCAGTATTGCTGCTGCACTCTCAGATTTTTCCCTTAGTCATGTGTATTATTCCTCAGCTGAAAATAGGTCGCAACAAATGCACTATATTGAGGTAAAGTCAGCTAAAAGCTACAGTGACCAGCTGTTCTAAGATCTGTCTTGCTTTGAAATATTATATCTTCAGTGGAAACAGAAGGAAACAGAGAGGCTGCAGGAGTGTGAAGACGTGTAAGAGTTGGAATTGTCTGTTTTAGTCTTTTGTGGCATTTGTTGGGAATAAGGAAAAAAGAAAGGGAGCTAGTTGTGAATATTTCTGAAGCCGAATGATTGCATGTATGAAGAACACAACAAGCCACTACATCATCACATTTTCTGTCACCTAGTTTCACCTACAGCACAGCCACAATGTGGAGCAGTAAATGTGAACCACTGTCGTGCCTTTTGGCTCTGCCCTGGCACTGTACATTTCTGAGTGATTCAATTACCTGATTTGGTAATTCTGGGTTATGATATATTAAGGTCACGTGGTGTGCGGTATTTAGATAACATGGAAGGAAATATTGGTTCAAGAGAAGACAGATATTTGTTCAAAATCTTTTTAGTAGCCTGTAACAAAGCCATCACAAAGAGATGGTACAAACCAGATGCACCAACACAAGATGAATGGCTGAAAATATGAGAATATGCTATCGAGCAACTGACTCACAAGATAAGACAAGAAAAATGGAAGAAATGTTCTAAATTCATAAATCAATGACAGGGTGAGTACTGAAATATTAAAGTGACATGAACAAACTTTGCTCTTGCACAAACTAAAAATGGCTTTAAACCTTTTTTTTTCCCATATTTAAACCTTTGCAATAAAGCAATGTCTTCTTGTAATTACAACTGTTAAGATATCAGATTTTTTTCTACACAATTATTTTAGCTAAAATAATTTAAGGTAATGATGCATCATCTATATAAAATTTGGAAGAAACAAAGTTAATCAAGTCAAATTAACTTTGTTACTGAGTGGTTTGTGCTTCCTGGAAGCTGAACTTGAAACACGAGTGCATCAAGGTGGAGAAAGAGGCTATAACCTTCAAAAAGCATACAAAAAGAACAATCACACTTAATGGATAGAAAAAAGGGAACCTCATGAACTGATTAAAGAGCCACAGGGCCTCACATCTTCTATCAATACAATGATAATTGAACCAAAGTCACTCCTGGGGAGCCAGGGCAGAGAGTTTGTTTGTGAGACCAGAGAATGACGCAGGCATTAAAGGATGCAGGGTCATTTAATGCCCACTGACCATAAACTGTATATTGAAGATTTTGGAGTCCAGAAACCAGTGGTTGACTCCTTAATTTAGAGTTTTGGATGCCATCACGTTTATTTTTGGAGCCAGAAATAAGTGTATCTGGATCAGAGAGTGGCCTGCTAAGTTATCAGCTAACATTAGCACGGGTACAAGACAGAAACACATACCTGATAACTAAGTAACAAAATATAATTCTAATAAAAATATAAACCTTACCGATATCTAAATGGATGATTTAAATAGTTTTTCCTTCACAACAACTTTCTATCTATGGAACTCTTTTTGTATCAGGCTGTAAGCATGTTTTTTTAAATACTGTTTGGTTCAGCATTTTAACATGGGAGTCTAAGGGGACTGCCAGCGGACAGTATAAAAGATGGATGCAGCCATCACTCATGTGAAAGCAGCATTGCTGTCTGCTGCTATGTTGAGTTTTTGGAGTCAGAAGTATCATCATATACTCATCGCATGCCAGATTGGGTGTGTACAATTGGGTGTTGGTTTTTTTTTTTGTTTTTTTTTTAAAAAACAAAAAACAGGGTCATTCCATTTCAAATCTTCGTGGGTCTTCTGCTCAACAATCTCCAGTTTGCCTACTTCTCAAGATTTGTTTTTGTTTTTGTTTTTTTAATGGTCCATCGATCCACTTCCAGCATATTTTTCCACATTTTGAAAAGCTGAGGCAATGTTAGAACATTAATATCTCAAAAAAAAAAAAGGCCAGTGAAACGGTTTAAACCATAAAACTTTCAGGCAAGTCAGAGTTGGCTGAGCAGAAAATGTTCTAATAATTTAAAGATTTGAGATCAAATGAACCAACATTTTTTTTTCTGTTCGAGCACAAATGTTATATGAAGTGCTGTCCATAATATATTTTTTGATGACCCTGATGAAAGTTACACATTTGAAAAGCGTTGGTGAAGTAATAAATTTGTTCTTCATAATACAAGTGGTGCTGGAGCTTTAAGCTCTTTAGGAGACGGGAATTTTAAGATGGGAGTCTATGGGGATGGGCTCATTTTTGGAGCCAAACTAGAGCAGCTGCAGTTTTGGCACTTCTGTGACCACTGTGAACACTTTAATCACAATTTTCCTCGTTTGAAGGATTTTTAGGGATGTTTTTTTTCTGTCTCACTAATATTCAATCCACATTCTTCCAATAACCTCCAAATCTGCCCCAAACACTGTCTGAGCTTCTGATCTTTAAACGTGGCATTTGCTAAAAGGGGAGCTACTGTCACTGTAAACAACTTTTCTCCCTGAAGGCAAAGCAGAAGAGAAGTTAAGCCTTGACTCTAATGAAATAAGGCTGGCCTTCACAGTGTAGGATTCAGACACATTATTGTGGACGCTTTAAAAACCTGTGGTGATGCCACAGACATCTGAACTAAGGCCGGACAGCAGTTAAAGGCTTGCATCAACCAGTTTATGCACATGGTGTATTTTAGTGGTTGCAGCGGATTTTCACGCAGTTTGGATTCCATCACTAACCTGCATCTACCGTGACCACAATCTTTCCATAACCCAGTGGTTCTCCAACATTTCTGGCATGCCCCTCTTCTAAAGTCAAAAGAGTTCATGCCCCACACCTCAATATTTTAATAAAGGATTTTAAAAAAAGGATCTAAGTTAAATTTTGTTGAAATATAGATCAGCACTGCAGCATCAGCAAAGCCTTTTTTTTTTTTTTTTAATTTTCCCAGTATAAATCACCTCCATTCAATTATACTCTGTCTATATTTTCCCCTGGTCCTTCATGCCCCATTTCTAGTCTTTAAATCCCCCAACTACCATCCACAGTTAAGTTGGTGAAAAGCAGGGAGGTAACAAGTGGATTTTAAAATAGTTTCTCCACAATCCGACTAACGCTCCTCTCCCGTCTGCAAGCACGGCGCAGCATTTTCCAGCATAATTGAAATAAAAACGCAGACTGAAGTATACGTTTCCTCGTCTAAAGGATTTTGTCCCGAGCTGTTCTGACACAGGGAGGCATTCATTAATGCTGTACACTATTAAACCAGTACAGGCGCTGAACAGCAGAGAGCCTGTTTATTCTGTTAGAGGGCACTCTTTGATGTGGCTGGGTCTGATATTGTCGGGGAATTCAGCCTGTTAAATCCTTACAGAA
This sequence comes from Cichlasoma orientale, assembly GCA_034780415.1. NCBI lineage: Eukaryota > Metazoa > Chordata > Actinopteri > Cichliformes > Cichlidae > Cichlasoma > Cichlasoma orientale. The sequence goes on from JAVDPK010000667.1 coordinate 115,998, forward strand.
TGATGCCATAACTCAGATCAGCAGCGCTTTGTGTCGCCTCTGCTTCAGATATAGACAAAGAGCCTGCGCTGCAGTGCCACAAAGGCTTTTCTCCACACTCCTTCCTAAAGCTCCTATTTCAAAGCTTTTCCCCTAGTTCCATTATATCAATTACAAACACCCCCTCACATTAAAATCCTGACTCAATTTACTGCTCTTGGATTTCAAAAATGCATAATTACAAATAGCAGCTGGAGTGCTGTTTCCAGCATCTATTTTCTTTGCTGCCTCGTGGCCAAATAGGCTGATTTATTGCGCTGAAATGTCTTTTTGATGCATAGGATTTTTTGAAAAGCAATTTGTAATATTACTGCTATTGTGTGGGTTTGTCTTTCTTTTGCGTGAATCATAGTTTACGATATTAAACAGCATGAAAAATGGGTCATTATTTCTGCTTTCTCTATTCAGAAAAACGCGGATAAAGACTCTGTTGTATGTTTTCATCCACATGCCAATCAGTCTGTCTCAGGCCTTTTTAAAAGTGTCACTTTACAAGCAGCGTCTGTGAAAACTGCGGTGAGGAAAATGTTGGCCAAACGAAGCCTGGAGTTTCCCCACACTGAGTCTCGTCCTTGTGTATCAAATACCTCTTAAATGACATCAAGTCATGTCATTAGTGAGGCTGGAAACTGAAGGGAGGCGGACCTCACAGAAATCAAACGGATCCCCGCGGTGACAGCTGTGGAAGCAGCACGAACCTGCAACACTTTGGCTGCTACATTAGGAGAGTTTTCTATTAGAGGAGCTGAGGGGAAGCCTCTTGCTTTGAGTTATGCCGGACTGTAACCGACACCAGAAATGTTCCCATCAGCAAACTGAACGAGAGCTTTAAGAGAAACAGTGAAAAGAAGATATTTTCTTGGCTTTATGATCCTGCGTTTTGTATTTTGGACTGTTAGATTCTCTTTTGTAACATTTGAGTGATTCTTAGTTTTCTGAAGTTGTTTTTTTTTCTTCTTTTTTTGCAGTTTTGTATTTTTTCAGAGTTATCTCCAAAGTTGGTTTCTTGTGTTTATATTCTCCAGCCTTTTAAGTTGTAGGGTTATGATTATAGTTGTGTATTTTATTCCTTCGTTCAGTTTTCACGCCTCCCCTGAGTTCTCTTTATCTGATTGCCAGGTCTATCTGTTGGATGTTTTAGTTACTTCCTGTTTTATTTTGTCAGCCGCTTGGCTCATGTTCATTGTGTTTGTTTTTGCTTCTTTGTGCTCGTATTCTGTGATTAGTTTCAGCTGTGTGTGTGTGTGTGTGTGTGTGTGTGTGCCCACCTGTTTCCCCTTCCCTCATCATTACTGTGTGTATTTAGGGCCTCAGTTCCTCGTTGTGTCTTCCCTCATCCCCGCTTCAGGATGACTGCCAGTAATTCTTTGTCTTTGATTATTAGTTTCCAGCTCAGCTGACACCTTTATTTTGTATTCTACTAATGAAGAGTTCTGTAATAAAACTGCCTTTGAGTTTGCGTTCAGCCTCCTGTGTGCTGTGTTTGGGTCCACGTCCTGCCTGCCGCGCTGCCAAACTATGACTGGCTTTGGGGGCCTTCAAATCTGGGGATAGTTTACATTTAAAATATCATAAAAGGAAGAAACCAACAAATTACCCCTGCTAGCAAGTGGCGCTTTCAGGGAATTGCCAGGAAAATCCTGTGGCTGCCAAAAAGCGGGTTCAGGGGAGGAAATGCTGCTTCAGACTGTAAACTATGAATAAGATAATTCAGTTTGTGGGTAAATTGATATCAGAATACATTTCTTGCATTATTTTAATGATGTTTACCACCAGACTAGAGCAGTACTCTTAAAAGAGGTTTTAATTTCAGTCTAATATTGCAGCATCTACAGTTTTGTACAGCTATTCCTGATCCTCAATACAGTGAATACCTGGAATTTTGTTTGGTGGATCTCTTCTGAGGACAGACTGGATGGGATGAACTGTAATTATGCTGGCAATCTCTTAACTTTAGCAGTGTCAAAACGAGAGTTTGTTCAGTACTTAACTGCAAAACTAATAGCTCTCATCCTCTGCTGTGGCCTGCTTTGTGTTCTGTGCCAGTTCAGTTAATGTCAGCATGCAAGCAATATAAAATACTTGCCAAACATAACAATCGTTGTGAGCATTTTAGCCCACAACATGGCAACAACAAAAATGCTCACCTCGCAGCTTTAAAACGGGACTTCACAAACCTGAGGCTATGTGCATCTTTTATACTGTCTAGGATATAAAATGACCATTATGTCACCACATTTGGGCAAAGTTATTAAATGATGCTAGCAAGCTTGGATAGCAAGGTGCATCCATAAGCTGTACAGGTGCAATGTACACATGCACATACCTGGTAACTGGAGCTGACAAACTAAAACAAACAAAAAACACTTGAATTTCACTCGTCAACACTACAGCACTGAATTCTTAGACGAGTTGTACTGCACAGTAGGCCATTTAATTTGTTTAATAATTGCATGAAAAATGCCCCAAAAGGCAAAAACACAACACAATGGTGGAGAAGTCCAGATTAGTATTGTATTGGACGAGCTGAAATTGGACTGTAGAGACCAAAATATTATTTTTTATACTATACTGTAGACCTGCTAAATTCATAGTTTAAATTGGGCAGTTTTACATGGAAGTCTTTGGGGATTGGGTCTAGTTTGGAGACACCCCCCCCCCCCCCCCCACACACACACACACTAAAAGACTGACTCACTGTCAGCTTTTACATACAGGATAACAGGTTTAAGGCTATGAATGAGTTTTTAATCAAACACAACCTGACAAGGATAAGCAGAAGAGAATGGATGGATGGATGGATGGATGGAATCGATTTTCCGCCAAGGAGAAATGGGTGGGGGCTCTTAAGGAAGGAAGGAAGTAAAGTAAGGTAACACTTGAGAATAGAGGGTTGAGTGTGTCCTTAAATCCTAAACAGCGTATGTGTACAATTCATCCACTGAGTGGGGCGAAATCTTTGGTATTGATTAAAAGTCACATGAAAAATTGTAATACGGTCATTTTGAAGTCACACACACACACACACACACACACACACACACACACACACACACACACACACACACAAAAGAAAAAAAACTTTCAGGTCTTCATTTTCTTTCTTTTTTTTGGTCAAGTGTTGCTGTTGCACTCATAAAGCCCTCTATAAAAGAATCCCTATTTTCTTTCACCTTGAGCCGTTGCAGAGAACAAACAAAATGTACTACAGAACAAGTGATCCCTTTTTAGAAGTTACCTGATCTGCCAGCTCTCTGGAAAATGATCTGATAATAGATACATCACCTGATATTTAACACTCAGACAAATCCCTTTGACTTGCATTGATATTATTAAAGTCCTAAAGCTAGACGTGACTCATTAGTTTTGCACATCTCGGTAAATTTTCTTGCACATTTATTTGCTCTGGCTGCAGGCACATGTTAGTAATAACTCTGCTGCGATGACTTGACACAGCATTTAAGCACAAAGCAGAAAGGTATTATATTACCACTATTTAAAATGTAGTGATGGTATAGTATAGGGAAAAAGGCAATTTGAGGCTCTACAACACTTTAATATAAAATGCATTTCCAGCTAATGGCTTCTCTTCAATAAAAATTAACCTGAAGTCATTCCAGGGACGATTATAGATTGAAAGCAGTCTCTAAGAAGGCCGAGGTCTGCGGATTACAGCCCATTATCCCTCCTAATAATGCTCATAATGCAAAAAAGTGACAGCCTTCAGCAGCAATACAAGAAGTGTGTTTTTTTATGTAGTGAGATGGAAAATCAGGGTGAGGATGAGGTTGCCAAACTGATTTCCCAAACCTTTGACATGTAGCTTCAGCATCTGGTACATCAGATTTTCCTCTGTTCAGAAATTGGCTCTGCAGCAAAGACTGGGTTTCTGGGCGTTTGGGATCTCCTACACTGTTTTACATTTTTTTCACAGCATTCAAAAACACCAGTACAGAAGATGATAGCAATCATAACCATAGCAAGAAATGCTTTTGAGAACAGTAACATTTGACAGAAAGCCAAAGGCTCGAGGAAAGGATTAGCGGATTTGAGGAAAGACGTCACAGCTGGATTTCTGCTCTGTTTAGAAACCCTCTAGTTTGTTTGAATTCTTTTTTCTTTTTTTTAATAACTTCAGTCATTTGAATTAAAACTCATAAAAAGTTTCCCACTCAAATGTCCACTCTCAGTGCATCCCAGAGGCTTCAACTTTCCACATCACATTTCCATAAGTTGCCTACTGGATATCGACTGGGTTCGAGAGTAGTTAATAATTCAAAATGCTCAAACATTAAACTTACATTTGATGCCTACCTTCTGCTGCCAAGAGGGCACATTCTTGAGTCCACAACACACTCATTCTACTTTTTCTGTTACAATTAATCCATTAATTCTACTTTTCTCTGCTGTCTGATTCAGGGGTTTCAAACTGTACATCCGAGTTAGAGCTCGAGTGACCAATAACATCATAGCATAATAACGCAAAGTGCTCTGCCAAAGTCTTTTTGACTTTTGCAGAGGAAAATGGGGCAGGTGCAGTGATTTATTGAAACATGTGCAAACATACATGGAAATGTTCATGTAACAGATGTGTGGAATGCAGCTGGACCCAATATGCAGGACTCAGAAAACAGGACTTAACTCAAAAGCCACTTTAATGCAGAAGTCTCTCCAAAATCCAAACAGAAGACATAAACAGGGCAGAGCTGGAACCCGGAATACCAAACTTCACAGGAACTGCACAGAACTCAGGATCACACAGCATGAGAGAGAACACAACAAGGAACTGAAGAAAACTGAGAGTTTAAATACACACATGAGGTAATTAGGGAAAACAAGACACAGGTGAACAGAATCGAACTAACGAGACAAGGGGAAGCAAAACTGAACACAACACACGAGACGCGAGACCAGCAAAATAAAACAGGAAGTAACTAAACACCAACAGAGACTGAGACTTGACAACAAGACACATGGGAGGCAGGATAGCTAGAACTCAAGGACCAAAGTCTTTAGGAACAGTTCTCCAGGCTTCTTCAAGGACATTTAAAGCTCTTCATTGGATGTTGGCTGCCGTGTGTTCCATTCTATGTTAAGATGATCCCAGACTGCTTCAATAATGTTGAGATCCGGGCTGTGAAGAGCCCAATCCATGACTTGGTGGTGTTCCATTGTGCTGGTATATGTTTACTGCATTGGCACTGTATTTGGGATCATTGTCATGCTGTAAGACCTGTTGCCGCTGATTTTCACTCCAGGTCTTGTGTAATTTGGCACACCTCCGCCTTTTCTCTCTGTTTCCCTTCCTTAAGAATGGCTTCTTAAGCCACCCTTCCACTGACAGCATTCCTGATGAGGCTTCAACAGACAGTAGATGGATCAGCTGAAGCATATGTACATTCTGAAAATGTTCACTTGGGCCACAGTCAGAATGTTATAAACGTTAAAACCACAGGCCCCAGTGAAAGACATCCCCTTCCCCCTTTCCCCTCAAATGTGCCAGACGACAAAAAGTATTATTTCTTAGTAAATGATTTTTCTCATTTGATAAGTGCTCCATTTACAAAACAGATGATAAACAGTCTAAGTGCTGTTTCCAAAAACATATTTCAGTTTTTCACATTCATTCAGTCTACTGTCATTACATTGTGCATTGCAATTTACAGATCACAGTGGAAGGTCACAAAACCTTCAACTATAGATTTTTTTGAGGCAATAGTATTTATCTTTACTATTAGAACCTGTAGACCTCTATAGAAATACTTTCTATAGAGGTCTACTATTCTGCTCAGAGTGTACCCTGCCTCTTGCCCTTTGACAGCTGGGACAGGCTGGATGGATTTTCACTCCTGTGTGATGCTAGAATCACCACAAAAGGAACAGTATTTCATTTACATTGGAAAATTTGAGTAATTAATGAGTTCGCTGCAATTTTCACACTGCTAAGTTTCTAGTGGGCCCGATTTGACCTTTTGGCTCCCAGGCTGCATGTTTGACGCCACGGTCTGATTGGTTTTCCGGCACCGTGATTGCAGCTGTAATTTCCAGCTGCTTTAATGTGAAATGTAATAGTCCTTTAATGTGAAAAATCTTTGAGAAGTGTTGAGTTTGCAGTGACAGAAATAGTGTGAACCATTCTGACATTATTGCATAAACGTGGTTATTGAATTGCAAAATCTGCTTAGCGTAATTTGAGGGATAAGAAAGTCACAGTAAAGATGGATGCAAAGAAAAAAAAAAGCAGATTAACATTTGTTTAAGCCCCTCGGAAAAGCCCTGGATATTTCAGTGATAAATCTTTAATTACATGTTTTCAGAAACACTGAAGGATTAAGTGTTCTTTTATGAGTTAAAACCGCCCACAAACTGTAGAAACGGAATGATTAATCCACTCAATCTCACCACAAACGGCAGCTTTATTGAAATATTGACTATTTATTGGTCATTATGAGGCAGGTAGGCCATGAGTCTTTCTCTGATGGAGGCGCACTGCAGTATTGATCTTAATTAGTCCCTCAGATTTGGACGTATAATATAATGATGACTCTTGTGTTGCGGGATTTTTTTTTTTTTTTTTTTATTGTGCATCAGTGTGATGATTCAGACAGATCTACATCAGCCAGTCGGGGAATGGGTTGTGGTTTCAGATGGGGATGTATTCAGCCTCACTGGTTCATAAAAGGGAACCTAAAGGGAGCTTCAGAGACGCAGATCGAGAGCTGCAGAGATCGAAGCGATGAAATGAGCGTGGCGCGCAGGGGAGCCATATCAATAATGTATAGATATTTCATCAGTATTTTGTCTCTGGGTAGTGGCGAGTGCTGCTTTATAGGAAGCACTATATAGCAAAAAGACTCTCCAAAGACAACAAAGCCTTTCTCCCGTGTCAGCTCTGTCATTACGATTGCAGTCTTGTTCAGGGAAACTTTGTTTATTTCCATTTACTGCTCCTCACTGGGCACACACCAACGCTCCCCGCATCTCACTGTTGCCTGAACATAATGAGGTGCGGCAAGGTGAGGCCTGTACCTTCTGGCATTTTTAGGATGAAACTTTAAGTTTATGGAAATGCCCAAGAAGCAGGGATTTGTGCCATTCCCCTCCATCATTTCTGTTCACAGCAGAAGCGGCAGCACACACTCCTGCAGCTATATCACATGAAAAAAAAAAGGCTTTTGCTGTGACAAAAACTGCCCCCCCCCCTCCTTCCTCACTTCCACCAAATCCAATTTAGTAGTCTTCAAATCACTCCGCTGCCTCTTTGAGTATGATCATCTGTAGGTCGAGGAGAAGCTCCCAGGTAGAATTTGGGGTTATTACAACTGTAAATTACATCGAAAAGAAAACAGTGCAGTTGTGTAGATGATGAATATTCAGATCAAATTGGGCGATATCAAACGTGCAAGTAAAAATGATGTTTTGTCCAGTGGGAAAGACTGTTGCTCCTATTTCCCACTGGATAAAACATCGTTTTTACCCAATTTGATCTTTTTATAGGTTTTACAAGATAACCCATAACTGGCAGCAATTTGGATGCAAATCCTTCAAAGAAATATCACAAATCATGTTAATGCAACAAATCTGTAGCCTATAGACCAAATCTACTGTACAGGCACATATAATCTTACACTTTCACAGGCTATTAGCTTTATTACGTTTCAGGAAAAACAAGCTAGGGTTGCTGCTCCACACTACAAACACCCCACCTGTGCTAAACTCCCCACCGCATATCAGCTATTCAGTGGGGATCCATTGTGTTTTTCCTTAGTTATTACCATATTTATTAAAATTTTTAAAGCAGATGTTTACACTGATCAAGCATAACATTACGACCACCTGCCTGATATTGTGTTGGTCCCTCTTTTGCTGCCAAAACAGCCCTGACCTGTCGAGGCATGGACTCCACGAGACCTCTGAAGGTGTGCTGTGGTATCTGCACCAAAATGTTAGCAACAGATTCTTTAAATCCTGTAAGTTATGAGGTGGGGCCTCCATGGATGGGACCTTTGTCCAGTACATCCCAAAGATGCTCGATTGGATTTAGCTCTGGGGAATTTGGAGGCCAAGTCATCGCCTCAAACTCATTGTTGTGCTCCTCACACCATTCCTGAACCATTTTTTCTTTGTGGCAGGTGCTGAAAGAGGCCACAGCCATCATGGTCTGCAACAGGGCTTAGGTAGGTAGTACGTGTCAGAGTAGTATCCACATGGTTGGATCCGAGGTTTCCAAAGCATCACCCTTCTTCTCATGGTGCATAGTGGTGCCAGGTGTTCCCCAGGTAAGCAAAACAAAATGCACCCAGCCATCCACATGATGTAAAAGAAAATGTGACTCACACCAGGCCATCTTCTTCCATTGCTCTCTGGTCCAGTTTTGATGATTATGTGTCCATTGTTGGCACTTTAGTGGTGGACAGCGATCACCATGGGCACCCTGACTGGCCTGCAGCCCCATAGACAACAAACTGTGATGCACTGTGTATTCTGACACCTTTCTATCAGAACCAGCATTAACATTTTCAGCAATGTGAGCTAAAATTTGAACTCATCTGCTGGATTGGACCACAGCCTTCACTATCCATATGCATCAGTGAGCCTTGGCCACCCATAACCCTGTCTCTGGCTCACCACTATTCCTTCCTTGGACCACTTCTGATAGATACTGACCACTGCAGACTGGGACACCCCACAAGAGCTGCAGTTTTGGAGATGCTCTGACCCTGATGTCGTCTAGCCATCACAGTTTGGCCCTTATCAAACTCGCTCAAATCCTTACGCCTGCCCATTTTTCCCGCTTCTAACACATCAACTGTGAGCAGAAAATGTTCACCAGCTCCCTAATATATCCCACCCGCTAACAGGTGCCAAGATGAAGAGATAATCAGTGCTATTCACTTCACCAGTCAGTGGTTATAATGTTATGCTTGATTGGTGTATATTATCATGGTCAAAGTTTTAAAATAAAGTGCTCAGCCTTTGGAGCTTGAAAAAATGGCAACTGGACTTCTTTAAGTTTCTTGAAGACGTTTCACCTCTCATCCAAAAGGCTTCTTCAGTTCTCGAACCAAAAGAGAAACTTTTTTTTTTTTACTATTGTCTACAGTGCAAAACGATACTGAAGACATCAGAGCTGTTTGCCTTAATGGCAGCTTTGCAGACTGCCTTAACCAGGTGCACGAGGTCCTCACCTGCAATGTTTTTGTTTAGCAGGTAAACCACAAACAGATTGGTTTTTTTTTTTGCCTTGTTAATGTATTTGAGACCATCTGTTGTGTTGTGCCAAGATAAATGGACTGACATTTATATAGCACTTTCCTCAAAGCACTCAAAGCACTTACACAGACATACACACTCATAGATTGCTTTATTCACACAGCGCTTTATCTGTCCCACACACATACACACACACATACACACACACACACACACTGATGGATGCATTAGAGGGCAATCTGGGTTTATTATTTTGCTCAGGGACACCTCAGCATGCAGACTGGAGGAGACAGGAATCAGAGCCCCAAAGTTCCAATTAATGGACTACCGTTTGCGCCACAGTTAACCCTGAGAAGGTAGTATTGACTACTGGTAGTACTAGTATACAGCTGATAAAGTGATGTGAAAAATAAAGAACACTCACTTTTATTTCTAAGGTTTCAGCAAATTCACCCAAAGGTCAGACCCCACAATAATCAGAGAAACTGCAGAAAACCCAGGAGCTACATCTCAGACTCTACAGGGCTCAGTTAGCATCAGAATGGCTGAAAATGAAAGAATCAAGGCATTGGAAAAGCCCAGTCAAAGTCCAGACCTCAACCTGATTGAAATGCTGTGGTGGGGTCTAAAGAGAGCTGTGAATAAGCAAATGGCTGCAAACCTCAGTGAACTGAAGCAACATCACAAAGAACAAAATTTCTCCACAATGAGAGACTCATAAAATAAGAAAAACATTATTTCATGTTATTGCTGCTACTGGATCACGGGGTGTACTTAGTTTTCACACACTGCTTGTGCATTTTGTTTGCTTGTTTTTTGACATTTGACTTTTGCAGTGATCAGAAGTCCGTTTTATGATGGGAACAACACATTAACAGCAGATAACCAGACTGCTCCGAAAGCAGCCGCAACCATCACCTATCAGGAAAACAAGACAAAAAGTTAGTGCTGCTGGAAAAGCAACTTTGTGGGTTCTGGACTGCAACGACTGCAGGATGAATATGAAGAAGCTGAGTACCTGCTAACCAAGCTGGGAGTGAGAATGTGTTGACCTTACAGCCTACATGTCGGACACATTACAGTGCATACAACTGAGCTCAATCTGCTTGTCCAGGGAATACAAGTCAGGATTAAATTTAAGAATTCCAGGACTTAAAATTGCATAAAAGGCTGCCAGCTTCACACAGCCAACATTTAGCAACCCAAATGACTGCTGAGAAAACAAAAGGCCCACAATATCAGCCTCGCCCAGCTTCCTGCGGACAAAGCTCTCCACGGATACTTTTTTAATTTGGAAAAAGTTTACATGTTTTACTTTCCGACAGTGGAAAGGAAGCTCCCCAGTGCTTTTTACAGTTCATGTGGACAGCAAACACCATCTCCCTCACTGTTGCAGCGCAGCTTTGTGAGTTATGCTGATAAGATGGCAATAAAGGGAAAAACCTGCTTAAAACTTGCTTCTGTTTCTAAATTTTAATACAGAGGACCAGTTTAAAGTCTGTAAAAAAAATCCCCCCAAAAAACAATGTGGTCAAAATGATGAGAGGAACAGCAGTAAAATGCAGGGAAATGATGGAAACATGAAGCTTTTGTGGGTTTAATCAAAAACAATGCAACAAGGTTTACTGTGGATGAAAGCAGACTCTTCAGACGCCTTCTCAAATGTGACTCCCGGCGTTGCAAATGCAACAGAGAAACACGGGAAAGCTCACCCAAAAACATAATTTATCCATCCATTAATTTTCCTAACCAATTATGAGGGTCACAGGGGGCCGGAGCCTACCCCAGCTGTCATGAGGTGAGAGGAGGGCTACACCCTGGACAGGTCACCAGTCCGTCACAAAAGCATCAGCACTGCAAGCTGAGGGAAGCATAATCTCTAGTTAGAGCTGTTTTTCTCTGCAGGGCTCTGAAGAGTGATTTTAATCCATGCTCTGCTTTTTACCCATTTAACTCCACCTGATAACGTCACAGAATGGGGGAAGCTAAACACTTGTTGGAGATGGAAGAGACACTGAGGAAACATCTGACCCAACTTTCTCCTGTTAAATACAATAATAGCAAAAAATTGAATCATCTCATGTCCCGGGGGGGGAAAAAAAGGTAATGTTCTCCTGAATAGGAAAATCACTGGTTTCATTTTCTGAAAAAAAAAAAAATCCTGATGTTAAAAGAGCACTTCAACAATTTAGAAGCTCACAAACTGAAAAAGAGAGAGGTCAAAATTGGTTGAGGCTGAGAAATCACGACTTTTACTCCCGAGTATGTGGGATAAGTATCAAACATTGTGTACTCTGTGCCCTTTGTGGCTCATTATTGTCACTTGCAGGCCTTTACAGTAAAGGTGAAAAAGTACAAAGGGTTTGAACTTCTCTCTCCCAGCACTCTTTTTTCATTCTTAGTGCAGTTATCTAGTCTGTATCATACATTTCATTGGACAGTTATCCTTGCATTAAATTGTAAGGCTTTCAGTCTGCCTTTAAGTCAGGCTGTTCTAAAGAACAATTTCCTTTCTATTGTCTGTGCACTGACGCACACTGTAGAACAGACTGTCCAGGTAAATTGTTTGAGAGGGCACCATCAAAAGAAACACTCCTTTTTCTTTTAGGACCCCCCTTCCCCCCCTCCATGGGGTCAACCTGCAGTCACTGTTAATAAATGAAAGATTTAAAAAAAATGTCAGTCATGAAAAGAAAAAAGAAAATTACTCCTACAGGTTGAATGCACCCCTCCACCTTTTGTCCTCGAGCGATGACATTCTCAGTCGCACCGAGTTAATGGAGTAAAGGAAAAAACACGAATCGCATCTCATTCTTTAATTTTCTGCGTTTTTACTCCTTTGTAGCCTGAGGGGAGGAAAATTCATTGACTTCATACAAACTTGGTGGAACTGCACAAAACTTATTGGTGAAGTGATTTGATGTTGATTACAGCAAATATTGGCCTGCTGGTGGGAGCAGTGCTCAGTGTTAGCCGCTGGAGAAATCCTTTGGAGAAAAAAAAGAAATCAATAAGAAAAAAAAAAGGCCTGACCTTTTTAGTATAAATGCAGGCAACCATTGCTGCTTTATTTGCTCCCACTTTACATCCAGTCACTGGCGTTTTGACCCTTTAACACCGACCACGTTGCGTGTGTGTGAAGAGTGTGTGCTAAGTAAACAATGCAATAAGGAGAAAGTGGCGGTAAATACTCTCCTAAATAAAAGGAAAATTCCCCATTATATCAGCCTGCAGTTACACTGGGGAGTTGCAGCCAACATGTATTAAACATGCTGGCTGCAACTTTGCAGTCGAACCTTCTCCACTACCAGTTTGCATTGCATTGCAAACTACAGGCAACCGCGGTAATCTGCTAGCAACCAAATCAATCACTAGGAGGTCATTGGTGCAGCACCTTCTTTGCAACCGATTTCATACAGTGAGAACCTCCAGAAACCGTTACCAACCAGTCAGCGAATACACACTGGCCCAGTAGCCAGTGTCTACCATGACCAATATGGTGGACAACTCTCAAGCAATGTATGCATGACATTACATGAGAAACCTCAATATGCAAACAACTTTTATTAAAGGAAAGAACAAGAAGCAGCCCATTTCACACATGCACAGAAGAAACTGGGTTTCCAGTATGGATTGGTGTCTATATGAGCACGGTCCCTCCCTGCGACTTTATGATACCAGTTCATAATTTCACATCTTACCCAACACAACCTGATGGTCATTTTGAACTTAACGGTTCCCAGGACACAAAACATGGTAATGGCCTACTTGGTGATTAAAAAGTCACTACAACAAAAGTGACTTTGTTGTCATTATATTCATTCGCAGGTACACAAAGCTTACATTATATAAGCTCAGCAACATAAATGATACACAACAGTGCAGGCCTGTGTATGTTGGATCAGTGTTTTATATGATGCTGATAAGCAAATGCAAACAACATGCTGACTGCAGTTCACTTAAAGGCTGTGGGTGTCTTTCTGGGATGCAACAAAGAAAACAAGGGTGACATCGAGCTAAGATAAATAAAATGTTCGTTTTTGCCGTGTCAGTTATTTCTAGATGGTTATGGTTTTAAGTAAGATCGGTTTATGCCTGAGAGTCAAGTAGTAATGAATGGTAGTTTTACTGGTATTTTAGTGGCTTGGGAGCCTTCACGAATGCACTAGCAGGCATAAGTGCAATTTCTCTGTGTCACATTCATTGAAAAAGTGATCACAGACTGGGTTGACACTAAACTGGCAGCCTCACTGTGCTGCCGTAACAATGTGCGCACAATAGCTGTATGGTATCACAAACAAAGCCCCTCCCCCTGATGGAGATGGAAGAACTGTGTTGCAGCTTCAGCACCCTACGCCCCAAATGGGAGTCATTTGTTACGGTATGGCATCAAGCCGAGAATCTGCCAGTAATAGATTTGGGCTGCAATGCCTCCTCGACTCCATCAGCTGAAAAATTTATGCAATTAAATTTTTAATTTCATCGGGGTAATCAGGTCAGGACTGTCTGACTTTATTATCAGAACCCAAGCTTATTATTAAAATCAGTCAGATGAAGACTTGATTCACAGTCGTGACTTTGGGGTTCACTGGTGTTGCTATGAAGTCCCAAAACTTTTCTTTTTTTTTAATGTTTCCAATATCATCAGCTTAAGCCTAATAACACATTCTGGAATTTGGAGGAAAGTCAATGAATGGCCTGCACTACCTAATCAGTATCTTAAGGAGGACTGTGCAGTCAGTAATGATACAAATTAAATGAAAATTTCAGAATAAAGTCAAGGTGATGATGCACAGGCTGAGAGGAGATGGAAAGAGATTGAGGAATGTGTTTAAATGATCTCTGATGGGTACACGGACCTGGACGCATGGTCTGATATTAGTGCTTCAAATACTGGCAATGCTGGGCCTAGTTTCACTATATGTGCAAAAGTAGTGGGCCACACCTCTTAATCTTTGAATTCAGGTGTTTTTAAGATGCCACCATTGCAACAAGTCAGTTTGCGAAATTTCTTCCCTCCTAGATATTCCACGATCAGCTGTAAGTGGTAGTAATGTAAAGTGGAAGTGTTCAGGAACCACCTCCAAACCTTCTCTGGCATTAACATCAGCACAAACATGCGCTGGGAGCTTCACGGCATCGATTTCGATGGCTAAGCAGACCCTGTAGGCGAAATGTGTACTGTAGGTGGCTTAGTGCTGTCGTCACGGGGTAGATGTGCTTGTTATACAAAAATGTAAAGGTGGATGGTACATGTAACAGTCCCAGTAAATTGTGATACTCTAGGTCTGTTAGCCATGGTTCAGTGCAAAACATTAAAACATAGAGGCAGAAAATAAAATCAGTTCAAAGCCTATAATGTTATAAAATATACATATATTTGCAAAACTTTTAGTTATTCTCGTTCTGTAAAAAACACGATTAAAGGCTGCAGAAGTAGACTGACAAATGAATGGTGGGAAACTACAGCTGGGGCCATAACTGGGCCTATTTCATCACTCAAAGTTTAAACTAAATTGTGACATGAATCCACGCCATGAGTTTACTGTCCAGATACATACAGGAAGGCACAAGGGGTCGTTTGATTATATAAAACTACCTCATTTCCTAGTATCCTTTAGATAGAATGATTCTTAATGTGAGCCGTGCATTGATGTTTGCAATACAACAAAAATGTGGTCTAACTGGCAACAGTGTCGGTACACACGCTGCAACATAAATCCACCTTTCTGCACTTCACAACAGGGAGAACCGCAGCGATGCATTATTCAAAACCCAGGTAATACTGAGACAATAATGACCCACAAGTCGTCTCTGCTGAATTAATATTGCAGTGAAGCTCGGTGGCTTTCATCCTGAGAGCATGATAATCTTTGCTACGCCACCTGTGCTCATACAGAGTGTCTTTGGATTTCCAGATCCATACACCTCCTCCACTCCGGGGCACAAACATACCCAGTGGAAGCACATTATTGACGTAGCCGGATCTGCCATTTCGTGGGTCTGTGTGTGTTTTCTCGTGCTTCTGTCTTAGCCATGTTTTCATGAGGAAAATGATGCAGAAGCCGCCGAAGGGGTTTGCAAAATAAAACAGGTTTTGGTCAATATTAAATCAGGTTTGCTAGAAGAACAGTTTGCAAGGATGGATTTTACTGAATTAAATTTAAGCCCATAGAAAAAAAATAAATAAAAACTGAAAAATAGGTACGAATCCTGCACCTGCTGCACGAGAGTGGTGGTGTCTCTGCGGCAGCAACCTCACGACAAAAAGGTGAGGAGGGGGCTTTGATGAAAATCAGCCAGCTTTCATGTGCAGCCGGAGGGAAAGAGAGCCCCGGGAGTGCAGCTCATCCATTTCTGCTATAAGGAGAACAGTCGCCTCGAGCACCGACCGACAGGAACTCAAAACGCACACGCATGATTTGTTACACTTGTGTGTTACACTCCCCTAACTTACATTCATTCCCTAACTCCTGATCTAAATTCTCCACGCTGCATGACTAACTGCTCAACGTCACCCTAATCTTAAAATAAGCACACAAATTCTGACTCTCGAGCCTAAAAAAGAAAAAAGAAAAAAAGAAAAAATCTCTTTCGCAGCATGGGGGTGCAGAAAGACACATTTCAAACAAAGTTCCACCACACAATTGTTCTGAAATGTTAACTTTTAGTCACACAGAAGCAGAAATATTCACTGAATGCTGAAATGGTATCATCCACTATGAGAGAGAGAGAGAGAGAGAGAGACTTATAATAAACAATTAAATATAACTGATTACATAGTCTGCTGTATAAATCCTTTCTACAAAAACAACAGTGGGCGATAAACACTGCAGATGGGAGTTACTCAAAGCAACAATGTGGGCAACGGGTTACGAAAATAATCCATATGTTTCCAACAAGGTTCACCAAAGGGATGAAAATAAACGATTGGTGATGAGCGTGTTTAATAATCAGAGGAGGAATTATCTCCATTTGCCTGCAGCTCTTTTTTTTTTAGGGTGGGGGTGTTCTGAGGTCAACCACAACACAATGAGTTATCAAGGTGATGCAAAACTGCTGCTAGAGGACCAGCGCATGTGTCCGTTTTGAAAAGGGTTGACGACTTGTTAATCATGCCAGACACCTCAACAGGGCACAAAATTAAAGAGATAAATATTTGTTTGTCTCGAGGCTGCTGATTAATCTTGTATGTTAAATGTTTTAATGAGCTTTTTCCGCTTGACCACAACCTGTGACTCGCTACGCTCACAGCATACAGATCAGGCACAAGCTTCCACTGAAATTTAACCAAACAAGACAGCTGCATTTGTTGTTCTAGTATGAACAGAAAGAATTAATTTTTTGCTGTAGTTTACATTAGAGCTTTTTTAACACCACTCATAGACAGACTGTGGTCCCGTGGTTGAAAAACAAGCCCAAATCATCACCCCCCCCCCCCCCCCCCCACAATCGTTCCTGACAGTTTGAGATGTTTGTGCTGTGCATTTGCGGTTTGCTAAGATGCAGCTTTGCAGACATAAACAATGCTGCCAGTTCTTTTTAGAGAGAAGAGGGTTTTTCCAGTCAACCTTTCCAAACAAGCCATACTTAGTCAGTCTTTTTCTGATTGTACTGTCATGAGGTTTAATATTTAACATGCTAACTGAGGCCTGTAGAGTCGGAGATGCAGCTCTTGGGTTTTTTTGCAGTTTCTCCAAGCACTGCACAGCCTGACCTTGGGGTGAATTTACTGGGGCGTCCACTCCTGGGAAGAATGCCAACTGTTTGGAACGCATTTCCACTTGTGAATAATTGTTTGGGAATGGCCGTATACCCTTCTCAGATTGATGGACAGCAACAATTGCTTCTCTACGATCATTGCTGAAGTCTTTCCTCCTACACGTGGTTTTAATACATTCTTCTGCACTTTTACTTACTTTCTGTTAAATAAATAATGACATGGTGTAATATGTCATGTGTTGTTGTTCATCTGAGACTGTACTTTCCTAATACTTGCTAAGGACCGGAATACTGTTTTTTTTTTTTGTAGTATTACGTCAAACCTTAGAATTGAAAAAGGGTGAATTTTCTGTTTTTATATGGAGAAATTTGGTCCATTTCTTAAATTAATGTAAGCAATGACTTATTTATGACTAAAACTGTAATTATTCAAATGTCTTCATCGTTTAAAAGGGACTATTAATGTAGTCCCGCAACCTTTTTAAAATTGCTACCGCTCACACCCCAGGGTTTCAGATTAAAAGCGCAGATGTTCAAATTTGTAGATGTACAAAAACAGATTTTTTTCCTTCCATTAAATCTTTGAGTTCTGATGATTTTTGGTGCATCTTACCTCAAACACATGCCCAAAAGATTCAATAATTTATCCCAGACGCCAGACTGATGCTTCACAGCATCACCTCTCAGGAGGCAGCACTACTGAACGGACAGCTGAACGCACATGAAACACCCTGAATGAACTTCAGATCTCTTTATCATGAAATAATGAGGGGGGGGGAACTACACCTGGCTATGAAACGGCTTTTCAGTCAATTGCCCAATCAATTCATAACCTGAAAAAATTAAGGGGCTGTAAAAAAATGGCTAAACTGTTATAATCCAATTTTGTTAAAGCTCTTGAATTAATGCTGGAAGTCTGCACTTCATCCACTGTTACAGTCCAAATACTTTAAAAAAAATGACTTAAAGGGTAGATTTCAAGTATCTCTACTCACATTTTTACATATGTTATGTCACTGGGACTACTTACATGAATCAGGTGACAGTTATTCTGTATGTGGCAGGTGTATGGTGGTTGAGTAATAATTAGTACAAACTTTAGTGTTTATTTGTAACTACAATCAGCATTTCTATTTTTTTAAGCTTCTGTTTGCTTTAACTATAATTTGTTGTGTTTTGTCCTCCTGCTCAGGGATTTCAGAGGGAAAGCAGTCCAATCTGGTTGAAGCTACTTTTCTATTGAACCTTTACTCGGTCCTTGACAAAACAAACTTAAAATGAAGATGTTTTTCATACAGATGTACCGCTTCATAGACAGGAAAGCGTTTAAGATTTCTCCCTTTTTGAAGCCATCTAGCATGGCAGGCAAGACATTTTTACAAACAGAATCCTATAGCATAAACCTTTTAGTTTATTAAGCCTCCTTTAATGCCACAGTGTGATGAAGATGTGGGAACAAAAAGCACATTGTGAATCAAAATCAAAGTCAAGCGATCTGAGGCTCTAATCTTCTGGAACAGTTGTATTTATCCCTCCATTTGAAGCTTCTTTACTTCTGTAAGACAATTTGTTGATTTTTGTTTCCTTTAGTGTGCCGCCCATCTGTAGCTCGACTTCACTGCTTTTACTTCTTTGTAGTTTGTTTGTAGAGACTGTGTACTCACATTGTCATCTCCCTGCCCACCCGTGTGGCCTTTAAAACAAAAGTCCACACAGATGGGCTGAGGCAGAGTGCTGAGATCTAATCCTGATATGAGATATGAAAACATTTGGAAACCCCCGGCTGAGCCTTACAGGTGGAACTCTACGAGGAACCTTAATCTGTTAAACGAGCATCCGAGCAGCTTTGTGTTAATCTCCATGAGACCTCTGATGGTGGAAACTATTCCTGAAGGGTGAAGACAGCAGACTGAGTTTTGAAGATGTTCACTCCTCTTTCAAATCAAATTAAGGAACTATTTGACAAAACATGAACAAGGTTACTCAGGTGGTATTTGTTGCTATAACAATTTCCAAGTAAATAAATACCAATTAGCTCATATGTTAAAAATTATAAACAGGAAAACAAAGAAAAAAAACCCCCTATGCATATTTTTTATTTTATTTTAATAAGAACACAGGCAATTAAAGCTACAAAGAGGTCTACAATGTAATTTAATGACATCGAGGTTTTCTAGCGCCCTGACATGTTCGGGCTAATAAAGCAAACGTGCTGCAGGTAAGAAAGCCTTGAAATGTCTTGAAATCTGTTGGGATGTGAGTGGCTGGTGATGTGGATGTACACTGTGACTGTGAAGCAGTCCCAAAGGTGTAGCTGTGGGCTACGGGATGGCCCGGTTGGGTCTCTTTGGAGGGGGAGGGGGCATTAGCTCAGAGTCTGGGTCTCGCGCGTGTTTCCGGTTTTGGGACTGGGCTCCCTGGGCACAGCGGTCCAGATACTCCAAAAGGATTTCCTTAGTGACGGGCTCCCGGATGCTTTGAAACACAGCTGGGAAAAGAAAAAACAAAGAGGAGAAAGGAAGTTACTACAGAGATGCTGACAGGCTTTTCCAGCAACACTGAACGGCTCTTTAGAGCACGTTCTCACACCCAGGTGATCAAATAATGCAGTCTGTCTCATCGCAATCTTCCTAAACATAACCAGTGAGTCAAAATAAAGCGTGAGTGTAAAAAGGCAAAACACAAAGGTCCATTCACACACTGTAACAATCATGCACACACTCACACTCTGATGGCTGTAATGGGACCAGTCTGGGGTTCAGTACCTTGTCAGTATGTGGACTAGAGGGGCTGGGAATTAAACCACCAACCTTTCGACTGGTTGACACACTGCTCTACTTCCTGAGCCGCACCCACCCCTAAGATATCCTGGTATAAACGCTACTTTCGGCTTCTCCCTTTTTCACGAGGCGACGCCACAGCGGGTAGCTCTGCATCTTTGATTTGGCAGATTTTTTTATGCAGGATGTCCTTCCTGACACAACCTCACAGAAGCTGGGATCTTTGACTTGTTAGGAGAATGTATAAACTACTACATCATGTAGCAACTCCCAGCTAGACAGTTCGAGATGACATACGTTTTTCGTTTTTTACACCAGCACATCTTTTATAACCTAACAATTACCGTCCAGCCTCCTTACATGGACTTTCTCGGTCTGTAAAGGCAAAAAACACCTTACGCATAACAAGAAAGATGCAGGCATTTGAAACAACTGAATCCTCTGACGTCCAAGGATGATGCAAAAACACCTAAATTAATGACTCATATTAATATGATTCAGAGATGATCTGATACCCATCCAAGCTGCAGAAGTACATCTTAACAAATAGCACCAACTTTGAATCACCTCATACTGTTCATGGGAACATGGTATGGACTTTTGGGACCTGGGTTGCTTGAAAAAAAAAAAACACACCTACTCCACAGCTCCCTCAGCACGGTTATGACAGCGCCATAACACTAGCAGCACACCAACGACTATATCCAGCTTCTAAATGGAACAAAATGTTATCAGCTTGGGGACAAATGTGTTACTATCTGTCCAGATTTTAGATAAAAGGCGCTTTTACCATCTGGGCTTGAAGGCTGTACAACAGCTCGCCTCGGGATCTAAAGCTCAATAATTCAGGGCCATCTTTTCTATCTTCTTAAATCAATTCAGTTCATTCTTTAAATGTATTCTCGCCCGCTTGTGCCTCTTGTTTTTATTGCTTCAATCTGTACCTTCATACTCGTTCTTGTAGAGCACTGTGAAGTCAGCATTTAGATTAAGTGCTTACACAAACATGTTTGTTTTTTTGCTGCGTTTACCTGTTATTTTTGCATTTTCTCTCTGTCGTCCTCTCCTTTTGTTTTTGTCTATTTGTTTTTCCTGTTGAGGCTGTTGTGCATTTTCACAAGATGTGGCGAAGAATTTATTTAAAGTTTAAAACAAAATGCCTAACTTTTTTTTTTCTGGTAATGAACTGTGAAATTAAAACCATTTTGATCCTATGATACCACATACTTGCTCATGTGATCCATTTTTGATGTAATCAACTTTGTAACATGCTTCCTCACTCCGTGCCTTTCCCACAATGAACTGGGATGCCTTTTTTTGCCCATTATTTGAAAATGTGCACTCTCTTTAAGACAGCCATTCATGTGGAGGTGAAATTAAATCCAATTATTGTACTTAACAGCATCAAAATGCAAGAGATTGTCTGAAAATATGCTGGATTTTCACTTCACCTTCCAGTGTGGTCGTTTGAATCGACTGTAAACGTACTGGATTTTTGACTAATGTGGCTGGACCGAAGTAGGTCTGAAAGACCATAACCTGGCCCAGACTAATGGTTACCTAAAGCCCTTGAGCTAATAAATTGGCCGACAGCTCTATGGCAGCATTTCTCCTCTCCCACATCCACCTCTTTACTGCTCTGCAAGTGCTGCTGGTTGTTAGGAGGAAGGGATGCTCTGTCAGAGTCCTAAAGTCTACTAGGTTTATGCTACCTTTAAGATGCATAGTTCATTAAAGACAAGAGAATTTACTGCCAACTGCACAAGACAAGCAAATCCTTGTATTGCTCACTCAAGTCAGTCACAGTCAAAGTTAAAAATGCTTATTTAAAGCACTAATGGACTAAATTATTGGCTCTCAAAGTGATGATCATTTTGTTAGATACACCAGTTCAGGTACTCATTCAAGCAAATATCTCATCAGCCAATCGCCTTACAGCAACTGACTGCATTTAAACATGTAGACGTGTTCCAAAACGACCTGCTGAAGTTCAAATTGAGCATCAGAATGTGGGAGAAAGGTGGTTTGAGTGACTTTGAAAGAGGCACGGTTATTTCAGAAACTGCTGAACCATCTCTAGGGTTTACAGAGAATGGCCTGAAAAACAGGGAATATCCAGTGAGTGGCAGAACGCTTTGTTACCACGGTATGCAGAAGAGCATCTCTGAACACAAAACACTTCAAAGCAAATGTGCTGCAGCAGCAGAAGACTACACTAGCTGCCACTCCTGCTGAAAACAGAAAACTAAGGCTACAATTCACAGCTGACCATGGCCATCCCTTTATGACAACAGTGTACCCATCTTCTAACGGCTGCTTCCAGCAGACACGACAATTAGTTCACAATACTCGAATGGCTTGCGCAGTCTCCAGATCTCAGTTCAATAGAGCACCTTTGGGATGTGAGATT
The DNA here is from genome assembly GCA_034780415.1 of Cichlasoma orientale. Classification (NCBI taxonomy): domain Eukaryota; kingdom Metazoa; phylum Chordata; class Actinopteri; order Cichliformes; family Cichlidae; genus Cichlasoma; species Cichlasoma orientale. Next base: position 138,162 of record JAVDPK010000667.1, read on the forward strand.
CACATCATGGATGTGCCACATTTTCGCCCACGTTATCTTTCAGCTGACAGAAACTCTGACTCCACGACTGTCACGCATCACGACACCGTATAATGAAGTCTTCACTCAAGAGTGCAATCAAAGCCCTTCGTGAAGCCAGTGCTGCCACTCTGCAGCCATTTTGGCTCTAGCAAGCAAGACCTGATTTAAATGAACAGGGAGAGAACCACAGGTCAAACCATGAACAATGAACAAAAACCTGCATTTATAGAAAAAAAAAAAACAGTCAAATCTGATGGGGAAAAAAGGTTTTAAAAGTGTGGTGACTTAGCCCCAAATCACCTCCATCTCTCCAGCTTACCCAGGGGAACACCAAGGCGTTCCCAGGCCAGCCAAGAAATATAATCTCTCCAGCATGTCCTGGGTCTGCCCCGGGGCCTCCTAACAGTAGGATACACCCACAACACCTCACCTAAGAGGCACCCAGGAGGCATCCTAGTCAGAGGCTTGAACCATTTCAACTGGCTCCTTTCTATGTGGAGGAGTGCGGCTCTACTTTGAGCCCCTCCCGAATGTCTGACCTCCCCACCATATCTCTAAGGGAGAAGCCAGCCACCCTTTGGAGGAAGCTCATTTCCACCGCTCGTATCCGCGATGTCATTCTTTCAGTCACTACTCAAAACTCATAACCATAGGTGAGAGCAGGGAAGAAGATCCACCAGCACAAACACGATCAACATTTCAAGCTCATTCCACCACTACAAAAGAATTCCATGTTCATTCATGTCGCAGACGCAATAAACAAAGCCAAATGGTAAGTCGTTTTACCCAGATCTTTACTGTGATAGATAACAGGTAGACATGGCTGCTCTTTGACCCTCTGCTGTGCGCACGCATCAGCACAACAACAAGCTTGAACATGCTTGAACAACAAGTTTGATAAACTGCTGGTGGAATTTATCAATAAATGAGTCCTGTCTAAAGTTTTTGTTCCTCTGCTCTATGCGAGGAGCTCAGCCTGCCCTGCGACAAGCAGAGAGTGGAAGGAGGGAGAAAGAAAAGCAAAGAAATGATTGCTAACAACCCCAGCATGCACCACATTATCAGATTTAATTAACAGCTGAACTTCCATTATTGAAACAGTAACAATGATTTCATTTTCTTGCTTATCAGCCAATAACATATCATGCATTCCCATTCACACCATCAAAACCTCTTAAAGACTGGAAATTGTGTGGCAAAATGTTAGCTGCTCTATTCAAAGTGAGGAACTGAAGAAAACAATTTGTCCTCAGCGCCAAAGACAAGGCCACCGTGTCAGTGTGCATTCTTAATGGAGAGCACACAACATAACATCTGCCCCCCCCCAACATGCACAGTCACATAATGCAGAAATCAAACTGAGGCGGGAGGCTGCTGTAAATAAAAAAAAAATACAGATAAAATAATCAATTAATCACAGGCTGACTGGTTGTTATTCCCTCAGATTCAGACAGAGAGAGAGGAGACAGTGAGACATAAATAAATAACTGCTGGAGGGAGGAGGACAAAGACTCACCAATAGCTGTATCATAGGAGTTGGGGAAGCTTTTGTCCACCCTCTGCCTCATGAAGACCCAGGTGGTGCCGGTAAAGGTGCACTCGATGATCTTGTTGTCGTATTGTTTCAGCTCTTTAGTGGCCTGCACAGACAGAGATGAGAGGCGGCAGGGCTTTTTAATGCGAGTAAAAAAATATATATATATATTTTCTCTTACTGCACATGAGGGATTCTGTCACAGTCAGAACCTGTGATGGTCTGCTTTACTACAGTTTAACTTTTTATCTTGAGCTCAGTCATTGTAGCAGCTTTCAGACACATGCTGTTCAACTGATCAATGCAGCTACTTTTGATAAATGGTACACATGACTGCAGTTTAATTATCATTATTAGCTTCACTTTTGCTATTACTGCTAATAATTAAGATACTTTTAGCAGACATTCAGGGGGGAATGATTTAAGCTTTAGGTTGCTCTACATCCAATATGTTAAATCCTACAAAAGGAAAGAAAATTGCAATGACTGAGTACTTAAATTAAGATTAAACTGAGCACAGTGTTACTTCATACAGGCCACAAAGTCAAGCAATGACAGATCAGCTGATCTCAGCGCCAGTCTAGTTGGTGGCTCAGCTGATGCCAATCTACGCATCCAATTGGCAATATAGGATGCAGTATTCAAAGAGGGCTTATTATACTTTTCCTTACACTCACTGACCACTTTTTTTTTTGGTATACCTGTTTAACTGCTCAGCAATGCAAATATCTAATCACACAGTGGAAACACATTTAAGTATGCAGATATGGTCCAGATGGCCTGCTGAATTTCAAACTGAGCATCATAATGGGAAAGAAAGATAACTGAAGTGACTCTGAATGTGGCATGGTTGTTCGTGCCAGACAGAGTATTTCTGAATTTTCCCACACAACCATCTCTAGGGTTTACAGAACGGTCCATAAAAGAGAAAATATCCAGCGAGTGGCAGTTCTCTGGCAGAAAATGCCTTGCTGAGGCCAGAGGTCAGAGGAGAATGACCAGACTGCTTTGAGCTGATAGGAAGGCAACAGTAACTCAATTAACCTCTCATTAAAATCAAAGTATGCAGAAGAACATCTCTGAATATACGGCACATTGAACCTTGAATCAGATGGGCTACAGCAGCAAAAGACAACAAGGGCTGCACCTCCTGCCAGCTACGAACAGGAAACTGAGGCTACAGTTCACACGGGTTCACCAAAATTGGACAATGGAAAAACATCTCCTGGTCTGTTGAGTCTCGATTTCTGCTATGGTGGTAGGGTCAGAGTTTGGCATAAACAACATCAAAGCGTGGATCCACCATGCCGTGTGTCACGATGATGATCACAGTGTACCTATTTTTTGATTAGTGTTTCCACCAGGACCAGGAGACCAGGAGAGTCCCATCATGGATGTGCAGCTGACACATCTACAGCTCTGACAAATGTTTCCAGCACCAAGTTTCAAATAATGAAGTTAGCGTATGTGCAAGTAATCCCTATGAGCCAAAAGCTCAGGTTACAGACTGCTCTAAACACTGTTTCGGACAGCTTCTTCTATCCATTGCTCTGTATGATGTTAAAGAGAGACAATATCCTTAATACGGTCACCTCAAGCTCTGGTTGTGAGCACAGAAGCCAAGCTCACCTGCAGTTCAAACCTCGTTGTGAGGGGCAGGTGAAATGGCTTGTTTCAGACAGAGGATGAACTAAGGGGGTGCCGCTAAGGCCCAGTATACGATAAATGTTTATTATTAATGAACTCTGAATCATGAAAGTTGCTCTATTAGACTCCCAAAATATGAATATGGGTTAGAAACTGTATAATAGACGCAATTTAAGCTGCTTTAGCATGTTGCTGCACTACTGCAAACCATCTCCACCTTTTCACGATGTTGACTTGATCACGTCTGCTGTCTGGTGACAGTGCTCTGTATGGAGGCGTTCATGAATGCACATAAGCTATGGCACCAAGTATAAATTAGTGCAGATGGAAATAATCTACTTTTGACAGTAGTGGTCCTCACTGAAATACAACAATATGAAGCTCACTATGCAGAATTACTCTATGTCTTATTTAAATATCAGCAAGGTTTGACTGCACCAAATACTGACATTTCCCGTGGGAATCTTCTGAGATCAAGGATCTCTTGATGAGAGAAAATACTCAAGGCGGCTCAGCTGTCATATTAGGGAAATATTTTATGGGCCTTTTCTGATATCAAGGAGAAAAGGATAAAAAAAAATACTATGAGTTAACATCCAATTATTTGATTAGTTTGACAAACAATTAAAAAAAGTAAGTAAATATGTTTAATTTAGATCAATAACAAACAGAAAATTTTCATATTTACATACATTTTACTCAATTATAAATGTTGGATTTCTATTGAATTAATTTATATTTATATTGCTATTGATGCTGGTGTTTAATATATGATAAAGGTTTATTTATGTTTAGTAGTTTAAGCTCAAGTTATTCTTCTAGTGTCACATTTACATTTTCCTGTCCAAGACCAATCAATTTGTTGTTTAGTGCTGTTAGTGTCAGCAATATCCAGCAATCTGGATAGCCTAATTCCTAATGGTTTCTTAGCCTTTCCGAATATAACTCACGGTCTCCAGCTAGGTTATTATTATGTGGAGAAAGGCCACATAATTCACGTAAAAGGGTGTGGAAAAACCAAGTGAGCAAGTTAAGATTATTTTGTCCAGCTTTAATTTACAAGATGAAAATATCACAATCAAAGTATGGTAGTGTGAATGTGGAAGGTTTAAAAGTAATAGATAAACAGATAAAAAAAAAAAAGCCTGCACATCAACCTGTGTTGTGACTTTAAGAAATATTCCTGTTTTCAGATAAAACGAGGCTCTGATGCTTCATGCAGAACTCTACCCAAGGATGAAAGAATCTACTCGTGCAGAAGAACAGTTAATCTTTATATTTGATCTTTAATTAAAGCAAACCTGCTTTGCTTCATGAGGACATGCACCAAAACACCAGCACATACAAATACTAACACAACACGAGTGTCGTGTTAGCATCATCTCTATCCTCTCTCAATAAAGCAGTGCAACAGCTCCTGCTCCACCTACTGAGCTACACAGGATCACTGACTTATTACATCATACTTTGCTTTGAAAACAAAATCAGCTCTACACACTGAGCACACTGTAACACTGCTGAAGTATAAGAAAATGGCACATGTACTGACGATCAAGTATGAGTCAAAGAAGACATTTGAGCATCTGTTGTTTATTTGTCGAGGGACTGTGTCTCACTGAGAGGATTGTCGAGACTTGGAAAATGCAAATCTTGTAGCTGCCGGGAACGTCGAAGACAAAAAGTGCAGCTGAGACGGTCATGTGCAATTACAAGCTTTTAAAATGAGCAATACGGTGACATGTGTCGCTATGACTCTACTATGACTTTTCACCTTGATTTCGCAGAGAGTAAAAATGCCGAATACCCCCGGGGTTCGGCGTGAACGCGTGCCCTCTAGTCGAGGTCAGAGAGTGACCGCTGTTGCCAGGAAAGCACCGGTGTTTGGCAAGACACTAAAACACATAGTGAGAGCTTATGTGATCCTGGAGCGTGGTGCATCTGGGCTAACAGTGGGGGTCGAATTCACACAGGAAGAAAGAAAGTGTGTGAGGAAGGAAGACAGAAAATGAGAGAAAGAATGCTGACTCGAAACAGACATTATTTAAGACGACAATGAGAAATCTAAATTTATTTGAATGTCGCCGTCGTAATTCTTACGTTTTTATAAAATGATCAAAATCAGTTTTGAAGATGGAAAAGTCGAACATTTTTTTTTATTATTTGGAGAAGAATTGCAGATGATGCAAAGCAGCGACAGAATCTCTAAGCTTTCCTAAAGCTCGACACATCAAACTGCCAGCAAGCTGTGAAGGGCAGTACAGGCAGGCGGGACGTGCTGCTACAGGCTGGATCTCTTCCTGCTGGTGAAGGGTGACATGTTGGCTGCCATTTTTCATCACCACTTGGTGCTTAATCCATCCAAATCTGTCTCATTATGGCAGCACACGTGTGCCACCAGTTATCAGGGACTTTGGCAGTCTAACTCTTTATCAGCCAATGATGCACTATTGCAGAGCAGAAGTGCTCTGCTGTCCACATTCTACTCAAATCCTGCAATTATCAGAAATACAGCGACTATAAAGCAAATGTAAACACGCCTGACAAGGAAGAAAACCCCCTTTTTTGTTAAGTACAATTTTGTCATTTTTACTAAAACATGATGACAGAGCTTTTGTATCTGCTTAGTTTGTTTAGACTTCTTTTTGAGTAAATGCCGGATCAAGGTTAAAGGAAAAATTGGTCGTACCGGAAAAATATACTGCAGGAATCGGCCCATCCAACCACTTATGTCAAGCAGACGTCCACAGCGTCCTGAGGCGTCTGAGGGAAACGACCTGAACTGTGGTGTGTGCCTTTGTCCCACTGTGTGTCGCACACAGCGCACTGAAACTTTTTTTTTTTTGGCCACAGCAATACAATCTCCACTCAAACATCAGATTTGTCCCCCCCTTCATCCACTTCCATAAAAAGAAAATCTCATTGAAGGTTCGCCATTCTGACACACTTGAAGACACTGCAGAAGCACAACTGCAGGAAAACAGAACAGGACTTCCAAGGAGTGATCTAAAGGCTGATTCCTGGAACTTCTCCACTGCACCAAGCATGCTGAACACCTAGAGTTTTCATGTCCATGAAAACAATAATTATTCCTGATGTAAGCATGTCTTAATGAATGCAGTCCCCATCATATTAGTGGTACAGTGCCAGTGTGTCATCCACTAAGGATTTCTTGTGACTGTACAATGATAATTGCCCGGTAATATATTATTCTTGGGATTATGTTTTCCACAGTTTAGAATTTCTGATTTTAAAAAGGAATAACAGATGCAGATTAAAATTTTAAGACATTATCATTTAATACATGCCGCAGTAAAACAATAGAACCAGCAGCCAATCATCAGCATGTGATTCTAACAGATTCAGAATATTTCAGTGTTACTATTTTATTTACATTTCAGTTGACAGGGAGGAGTTTATGTTCTCCTCCCTGTTTATGTTCTGATATAAATGATAGAGAAGAAATCATTTGGACCCCTCTGTAGCAAATCTTTTCAGACTAAAGCTTGTATCTGCTTAACAAGAGTATACCAAGGTTGGACTCTATACCTGCTGCATTGAAGTGCTAATGACTTTTCCAGACAACATCTATATTTCAGCATGCACAGTGTACAGTGCCTAATCCCTTTAGCGCATCCAGGCACACAAACGTTAAACCCCCCCCGGTGTTTTTCACAAATAAAGAAGCCGCTTTTGGCAGGAAATCGAGGAAAATATTGGCATATAAACTCCTGGCATTCAGTCCTCAACCTCACTGACAGGATGAGCAAACAGGGTCAGGGTATAACAATCTAGTTTCCTCTTACCAAACACGTACTGCATGATGTCTACTACATCATGAAAAAAAGTGGGTCCAAAACAAGCTCCAGAGTACCGGAATTTATGATATCTGACCTTTTACTACCCTGTACACAACCCACTATTAGCCTGCCTCCTTATCAAATACTGGATCCTGTGGGGACTGTTGTACCAGTGCATTGTGCTACAGTATGAAGACAGGCGAATAAACATTCAAAGTCTATAATTTCCTTGAATAGCTGTTTTATTTTCCCCATCACGGCTCCCTCTGACTGACCCTGCCTTTGTTTCATTCTACACTTAATCAGAAGCGGCCCGGAGGTCTGCAGCACCGCAGCACCCGGGCCCATTTTAATAACAAGAAACTAGATGAAATAATATATAAGTGGGGAGACGATATATAAGATGCAAAAGTATGAGTATGAGCAAACGCACCCTCGAAGGAAATAACATTTTGGATGGACTGTATCAATATTCAATTCTAATATGTTTCGCACTCAAAAAGAATACAGTAACATCTCCTCCCTATTAATATTCGCTCCCACCAAAACATACACAGTTCAACAGGATGACTCAGAAGGCAATCTTCAGTAGTAAAGTTAAAATATTTGTCACAAAGCCGCTGCATTATCTACTATGTAATTACAGCTATATGTGCCCTTGAATAGCTGTGCCAGAACAAACAAATGGGACTCCCAACCACCCCGCGACTCCTTGTGAATGCGTTAGATGACATCAGATAGAGGTCTCTGGTGAATATGTATAATAACGATCATTATCCCACGCATTCAGATTGGCTGCTGCATAAAAAAGAAAGATGAGAACAACAAGGTAATAATGTGTAAATGAGGCAAATTAGGGGAGAGCAGGCATACAGCACGCTGTCAAATCTGGCAGTTAAACAGCCACTCCAAAACTTCCCAAACTTCCAACTGATTAGTTTGTTTTGGTCTGCAGCGTGATTGAGTATTTTCCTGTGGGCAGCACTTTGAATTAGGCGATATTCATACTTTTTTAATTGCAAAATTCAGACTCAAAGTATCTGAACAATAAAAGTCTGAGAAAATGAAATCTCTTCAATAATAAAGTCCTGCCATAGATTCAAATGAAAAATATGTCTTCACTCGATTGTTGGCTTGATTAGAAATGCATAAGTCGTCATATAAATTGTATTTCAGCACCCAGTAGGTAAAAGTCCACACTGTCAAACTCATAGCTTCATCAAAGCCAGAGGCTGCTGGCAGTGTGTTGCTCTTATCTGTGATTCTGGTGGCTACATCTGTCAGGCAGCTTTCAAACGATTTATAATTAATCAGCTGTAAGCACAGGCCACATATAGTTCTGCGTAGGAAACTGACTCCATGAAGCGGTGAAACTACACCTAGATGAGGAAGCACCCAGAAGGACCGAAAACTCCTTTCACAGAAGTCGAGAAAATGATTTCAAGTCAAAACTTAAGGTTTGCGTTTAAAGATCTGACACCCACATACTGGTAGATGTTTTGATTAGACCTCGAGTCAGGAAATTAGGACATGTAACAAAACTCCGGAAACAAAAAAAATTAAGGGCGAGAAAACTCCAATCAAGTTCCAACAGAGTCAAAACTCATCACCATAAACCACATGAAAATGTGCTTATTGGAGAGATGTGTTTTGGGTACAGGAAGAAGATGCTGTGTTTTGGATTAGTGGATAACATGGAAAATGTACTTCATTTATTATGAAATATCGAGAGGTGCACAACTGACGGCAACGACGGCTAACGACAGCGGCTGTGGCGTCACTTTGACGTCAACTTTGTCGTCCGGTGCTGTTCGTGAGGCACTGCACGAACAGCAGTGCCTCACGAACATGTGGATATGTGGATATTCACATATCCACTGTGCTGGAATAATGAAGCTAGTGCAGAAGTGTAATATGACTGCCTTCAAACCATCTATGAATCCAACAGAGTCCCATGAATTTATATTTCCTAAAAGCGCTTTCATGAAATACTAAGTCAATATTTGTTTTCCCAGAAGCTACAATATCATTCAGTAGCTAAATGAATGATATTAGCTAAATACACTTCTTCTGGTCAGTGCGCTGGTGGTCCTATTGTGATAAATAATCATTAAGTAGATATCAGGGTTCAAATGTATGGAGTACATTTCTTCAATCAGGTTTTGAGTGTTACCCACCAGCTCCGTCCTTCTGGTTCAAAAATAAGATGGCAATGGCAGAAATACAAACTTGAGGCTTCAAAGGCTGACGTCACAGTGGAAATATTCTCTTTTTGCAAAGCCTATGAACAAAACCAACCTGAGAGTGTGAGTCAAGCCCAGTTTATGACCCTCCATCGCCCAAAGTACAGATCTAATTATGTAACACAAGTTAAACCAGCGATGTGGGTGGACTATTGATGAATTTACAGGAAAACTTGGGTTTTATTTCTGTAACACTAGCTATTGGTTCTGTCAATGGTGGCATCAGTGTATAAAAATAATTGTAGTGCTCTCCAGCTGCAGAAATACTGACAATGACACATGTAAGTAAAATGGTATAATGAGCAGCGGTACACCAAAGTATAATAAAGTGAAATACTGTGACATATTTAAGTATGAAGGCAACGTAAGATGCTGACTATGAAACATGTTGGGTTTTACTTTATTTTACTGTATTTTGAAAAACATGCACTCATACTGGATTTAATGCGAGCAACATGTTTCCAAAAAGTTAGGATGGAGACAAGAAAAGACTGGAAAAAGTTATTAAATGCTTAAGAAAAACAGGCAACACATCAGCAAGATAGGGAAGGTATGAATGGTTCACTACTTATTTTCTCAACTTGTAATTGCAATTTGTGGATTTCAAATAAAACATCTCACATGTTGTTTTTGTACTATTACCAAGTAGATCTCGGGCTTAAATAATTTGTAAAACATTACTTTCCGTTTTCATTTACATTTTACACGGCTCCAGTTAATTTGGGGGGAGTTGTATCTTTCTTCCTAAATTCTAATTACAACTATATAAAAAAACATTAGGTCACAAATAGGTCCAGACATCCTTATCATAATTAAACCATTTTCATGCTCATTAATTCCAACTGGAATTTGCAAACATAAACAGAGCCAGACAAATGGGTTTCAGCAGTTTGCTGTCTCACAATATTCATGAAACAGAAGACTTCTTTTTGAAAAGCTCAGCTGATAAATTCTCAGAACACAACACTTCCAAAATTCACTTTACTTATACCCTGTAGGTGCCAACAATGTAAGAAATTACAACAATAAGGAACTAAATTGGAAGATTGAGCCAATAAAATAGACTTTCATGAAGATTACAACATTTTTCCCCAATCACAAACAAAGTTGGTTTGATTTCCCTCACCAGCAGCCAAACTGATTTCAATATAGTGAAAATTGGATATGCCTCCAACTGCATCTAATAGGCATGTTGAAATTACTAGCATGGCCATGAGCAAGGCGATGAATGTCAAAACTATTGTGTGACAGAGCACAGCAGACAACAAACGCACACACGGGCTGCGCAGAGGTGTCAGATTTGTCAGGAACAGCCTTCTGACTAAAACCACAAGTCATCATGTCCTGTGATGACAAGTAATTACCATTTTTAGCATATTCACACTTGGATTTACTGTAAAACACATTTTTACAACAAAAACAACATGAAAGCTGACAGAGAATGACCCCAGGGCTACAGCTTTTGCTCCGACTCCCTGTGAGAAGCTTAGAGACTGAGCAGTAAACAGACTCTACCGTGTTCGGTGACAGAGCCCAAGGCTGATACATGGGAATCTGGCACAACACTGACAATACGAGGGGGAAAAGAAAAGCTTGTTTATGGTGTTTCTGAACCATGACTGTGCCATTGGAAAGGCTACAAATGCTGCCAATCAGATGAGAAATTTACAACAAAGTAGAACAAATGTAAACACGTGTTGCTCCTCAGCTCCCTCAGACTGGCAAATTTTCAGTATAACTTAATGGACCCTATCCTATATATGATGAAGATGAGATGTTAGTTATCATGGAACGCACAGGACTGTCTGCGCTGCTGTAGGTCAAACGTCTAATGATGTGACCTCAACTGTGTGTGTGCGCACATAGAAAATATGCAACTATAAAATCCTTGAACTGAACATCACTAAGTGCTAAGTGCACTAAGTGCAGCTTCCAAATGCATTTTTATTTTATCAGCTATTACAGTACCATGCACCAAAAAAAAGGGGACAAAATAAACTGTAATCTTCATGTAAGAAAAAAGAAAAAGACGATTATATGCAAGAAGATTTTCCAGTACTTCCAACTAGAAAAAGAATAAAGGGTAAGCGATTTTAAAATGGTCATTTCCACTTTTTGATAAAAACCAGCAATTTTCTCAATTAACTCTGTCACAGCCATCAGCTGTGTGAGCGGGATTAAAATTCTGCCTTAAAAAAAAAGCTTCGATTCAAACCATTTTAAGATAATACACTAAATGGTAGGTTTTCTGTCATTTAAAGCATGTTGAAACACTACACAGTGCATACTCATTCTGTAAGGGTAACTTGCCAACAACGCATTTGCTCTTCTTGTATCTACGTTGACATGCTCAACATCAACCAAGCATGCAATGATTAATTTTTGTTATATTTATTTTCCATTTTCAGTAGCACATCATAGTGCTGCACGTTTATTTTCATGCAATAAATTCCACAAAAAATGAACTGCTCCTATCGCATCAACCTAAGTGTTGATATTAAGGTATAATTAAATAAATAAATATGGTCTGATACAACTGCCATCTCTGATAGCTGATAGTAAAAGGAGACCATTTCTATTCCAGGTTTCAAAACAATTCATTATGAAAACTCCCAGGCTCAGCCCCACTTTATATTTGTCCAAATTCAGTAAAACAAAACAAAACAACAACAACAACAACAACAACAACAACAACAACAACAAAACAAACAAACAACTTATCAACTTATTATCTGGCTTTCAAGATTTCCAATGAACAAAATACTTATGAACTTTTAGCCAGAACGTTAACACTAAGAGGTAAATTGGTCATCCTATTAATCGTTCAGAATGACCTTAATAACCTTTTAGAGCCTGCATACAAAGTCAAATGCTTCACAGCTCAGATAAAACAAAGAAAAGGACCAGATTCTCATAGAGAGGTGTAAGCAGGGGATATTTGATATTTTGGCTTTTGCAAATAATCTAATAGATGAATAATTTATCAGTCAACTAATACTTTAATTGGTTATGAATATGCAGTTGCAAATTTATTAGACCAGCAGCTAATTTAAGGTTTATGCCACAGTATTGGCAATTATGTTTCTGTAATGGTTAATCCACCAGTATGCTCAAGCTCCTTAATCAAAATTACATTTTTAATGCAAAAATATAATTACTGTTGCTGTGAATTTTCAAATTTACTGTTTTACAAAAAAGCAGAAAAAATAGCACACAAATAACACATTATGTTTTGATTAAGATTCAATTCAATTAAATTGAGCCTATCCCAGCTGACATAGGGCGAGAGGCAGGGTACACCCTGTACACGTCGCCAGCCTGTCGCAGGGCCAACACAGAGAGACACATTCACACTCACATTCACACCTATGGGCAATTTAGAATCACCAATTAAGCTAACCCCGGTAACTGCATGTCTCTGGACTGCCTGGAGAAAACCCACGCAGACATGGGGAGAACATGCAAACTCCACACAGAGAGGCCCGGGCCAAGGTGGATTCCAACCCAGACCTTCTAGCTGTGAGGCAACAGTGCTAACCACCACACCACTGTGCTGCCTCCTGTGCACATACAATTGTGTTAAATTGTTTGGTAGTATAGAAAGGCAAAAACCAAACTTCATTTCCTCAAATGTGTATTTAAATTTACTGAAATTGTCAAATCTGTGCAAGATTGACCTTCACTAATGTCATTAGGTAGATTAAAAATGTGAGTACCAGGGCTGACATAAAGATTAGCTGATTAAATATACTAAATTTATGCAGTAACCATATGTAAACACATAAGAGATTTCGAAAATCAAGAAAAAAGAAGCTATTTTGGCTGCTCTCTTATTCACAGCGGGTTGCTCTGCAGATTTTTTACAACCTTACTCACGCAACCCAATGGGTATTTCTATCTCCCTCCAGGATTGAACCTGAGATTGTTTTTGCTTTTTAGGTGAATGTTTAACCATTACACTATGGAGCCACTGGAAATAAAAATAGCAGCCGACTGGAAATAGGGAGGTTTCTTACTAAAATACAATAAAATGTACTTATGGAAACCAAAACTTGAGATTAAAAAGATATTTTTCACAGTGGTTTGAGTTCTCCTTTGTTTAACAGCAGTGTTGACTAAACACACACATTTAAGAAAGCAGAAATTTTGTGCAACGCTAAATGCAAGTCGGAAGATCAAAGGGGGGGGGCTTTGGCTTTTTAGTACGATGATGAATTTAGCAAAACTAATTTATTTCTCACCTTCATCGTTGAGAAGGGCCTGTCGCAGTTGCCAACATAGAGGAGGCCGACAGTCTGTGGTAGCAGCCTGCAAAGACAAAAAGATCATGGTTAGCACCCACAGCACCCTCAGCACAGGATCTCAACAAGCGCTGCAAAGAAATCACTACGCTGCTTCCATTTTGCAGCTAGTAACAGAATGGTAGAGACGTGAGATTACACCTCTTGAAGCCCTGCTGTCACTCGGCACAGCTTGATGTTTTTTAAACTGCGGTATAGGCGTGTTTATAGTGCAAGGCAATAATAATTCTTTAAGACCGCACAGGCTAAACACATCATCACTGACATTATATGAAACTAATCTCCAGGTGACCGTCATCTCAGCAGGCCACTGGGGTTTTAAAGCGCGGGTTTTTATCTTGCGTTCGAACGAACATGTGTCGCAGAGCTCGCCAACAGATGTCTTAATCACACACTGTTCCCCAGCACCCTCCACCAAAAACACCCTCATGTGCCTGCAGTTATTTCCAGACACTCTGTCTGATGCTGTGTGCGCCACAAACTGCACATACAAGCACTGGCACCGGTTTCATATTAGTTAACCATTTTTAGAATGAAAATAAGGGGGCCGCTGTACAGAAGTGACGGCTAAACAACAGTGCAGCTACGCAGGCTGACGCAGCACAGAGATTTCAGTCGGAGCTGAAATTGGAGACCATCTTTCCATCCACTTCAACCCCCTCTGGTCTAATGATAGCAAGCAGAGGCAGGAAGGAAGCAGCAGTAGACATTAACGGAGCCAAATTGCCAGGCATGGACGGACACTGACCAGCGCCAAGATCTCACAACAGCATGTCCAGTCCCGTCATTACTTCAACTATTACTTCGGACCTACACATTGTGACCACTTTCCTAAACCTGTAGGACTCAAAAACAAGAAAAGTGCCCCTATTTTGTCACCATTTTCCTAAAGCATCCATGACATTTTCCCAGAGGCCATACGACAGATGCAGAAACAGATTAGATTGCAGTTCTCATCAGAGTCTCAAAAGAGTAGACTCTTTTGTTGTCGTTCACAGACTGTTGCACAGCTCTGAGCTGATGTTCCACTCACAGGGTCATGTTTAACCGCGAGTCTTGCTGTCTTAAATTACACTGCAGCGTCAATTTCCCTCCGAGTTGGGGTCAGACGAACAGCGCTACAACGAGAGAACTTAACAACACAGAAGACAAATAAAAGGTATTCAACACAAGGCGGGAGTTTCCGTAAAAACAACCAAGGTGCAGTTAAATGCCAACGCAGTCTGTGAACAGCATGATATCAGAACTACCTGATGGCTGAATACTACTTCAACAGATTTATTAATCTTTAGAAGTCAACAAATAAAAATAAATAAAAAGATGCAAATTAAGCAAGAAATTACAAATGGCTCAGTGTGTTATGTGTTTAAAAAAATGTTAATACTTGGCACCAGATTAGTTCATGGCGTTAGCAGACTACCATATGCCTCGGGGCTGAAAGTCAGTATCCCAGGTTCGGGCCAACAACTTGTAAGACCCACAAAGTCATTTTCGAACAAGCACTGCAGGGCTGCACTTTTCTGGACAACCCCTGGCAGAGGTGCAAATATCCCACTCAGCCAAACCACACATTAATATGTCTTTAACCCGCTAGCTACAAATGTCTGATTCCTCTTATGTGACAACAGTGTTTGCAACTGTCATAAAGTGGGCGTCACACGAACCACTCAGGCAGCTAGCTCACCTAAACTAAACAGAGTATTTCCAGCACCGAGCGTGAGTCTAATGCAAACGATCTCCTGCTGCGTGCTACATGTGAGAAAGAAAGATTTTGGAGCATGTCTCTACTGATTCTCTGAGTATTTTTCTTGAGTTCATGGCTGAAAATAACGCTGAATGTATGCTCCACTCTCATTATGAGATACTCCTTCTATTGAAACAATATCTAATGGTGTTACTGGAACATGATTCTAAAGCTCTTGTACATAAACCAACCTCAACCTTCACAAAAGCATTTTAAGAGAAAAAAAATCCCAATCTACTGTAACAATTTTTACATGCCTTAAAAGGAACTTAAAAGGAAATTTGCGATCATTAAACAGTATAGGGAAAAAAGACTGATAGAGGAAAAAGGATCAGTTGAGCTCAAGTATGATTAGTAACTCATTAACCTGCCACTCAGATACATCCCCAGGTGCACTACAGTTTATTTGGAGTCAATCCCATCCAGATGGTGAAAACAGTCACCACAAACGCAACATTTAATGTTGTCTTTTAATACAGCCCCTACCAATATTTAGAAATTACAGAGCCTTAAAAAATTAAGTATAAAAATGAATTTATTCAATCTCAATAAACCAAACACACCATGTAGGTACCCCTCAGTAACTTCAGGCATCTCTGGGAAACTGTAAAATGCTCTCTTTTTTTTTCTTTAACCCTTTGATGATCTTGAACTTGTCATTAAGCTTTATGGACATTTATATCACCTAATGGCTTGGGCCATTTTGTCATTTCTTTTTCTCTTATGTCTACAGGCTACCAACAGGCACCGCAAACTGACTTGTGCTGCACAGCAGATATAGCATATCACATCGGTGCAAGCCATATAAACTTGCAGCTATGAAAAAAAATATATATAAAGAGATGGACTAATGCATGATCATGAGTTTGTTTCAAACAACAAAAATATACCATACCACCAGCCTCCTTTTTTAAAATGCTAAAAATGAATGTTAAAGTGGACCTATTATTCTAATTTCCAGCTCCATATTTTATTCTTTATTCTTGTTAGAACTTTGCATGGTTCACAGTATAAAACAATGTTTATTGACCCTATACTGAGCCTTGGTGAAGCCCTGTAGTTCATCCACTGTCTGAAACAAGTGGCTTTAACTTGTCACTGTTTATTGTGTCAACTTTCTGCTGACTAGCTGCCTCTTGCAGAAGACCATATTGAGGACATCTATTCTCTGCGACATTCTCCAGATGCAACAGTAGAAAAATCTGTCCGTCTCAAAGGGAT
The DNA here is from genome assembly GCA_034780415.1 of Cichlasoma orientale. Classification (NCBI taxonomy): domain Eukaryota; kingdom Metazoa; phylum Chordata; class Actinopteri; order Cichliformes; family Cichlidae; genus Cichlasoma; species Cichlasoma orientale. Next base: position 154,670 of record JAVDPK010000667.1, read on the forward strand.
TACTTGCACATGCGCTGACCTCGTTATTTGAAACTTTGGCTGTGTTTGACAACATTGTTAGCATAATTATGGCATATAGTAAGCATCCACAACTGTAACAGTATATATCATATACAAGGCATGATACGACTTGAATAGTAATGAATGAATATTGCACAGTAAATGATATAACTGCTGCATAAACGTGCATGTCCTTGTGGTGTGGTGACAGCTGACCCATAGTGGCCTCCGCTCCAGACGTCTTTGTGTGCATATAGAGAAATCCATTCACTCTGGTTCAAAGACAGGCTCCACACTAGTCCTGCAGAATCCTTCATCTTTGTGCTGAAGTTTGAAATGCTCCAAGGTCACAGCAGACTGATTTATAGTGTACGTATATTCCACATCCTTCTCTGCTGCATCTAAAAAGCGGTGTATATTAATTGTTTGCACATAACTCAAATTCTGTGACACCAAGCTTGGCCTCCATTACAGTCTGAATCTTTTCTCTCTGGAGGCAAAGTGGATAGTTCTCAACAGTTTAGTAAGAGTAAAGTACAAAAACTCAGCATTGACTTTGTGTTGCTTTTGACTTTTCTGGGTGCATTTTTCAGGGCAGGTACTTGACTGAGGTCTGATTGCGGATCCTTCACACACAAAATACGGATTGCGATGCTGTGATGATACTCGACTCCCCAGAGTAGAAGAGTAGTAATGAGAAGCTCGGGCTCTTGGCTCTAGAGAGACAATCTAAGCCAGTTAGACTGGACCACTCTCTTTTTTTTCTTTTTGAGTCCTTAAAACCACAACACACCTAATAAGAGATGATGTAACCATTACTCATCCTGTCTTCAGAGAGAATACTGACTCAAATTATCCATAATTCAAGCAATCTATACAATAGTCGAGACTGTTCAGTTCCATGCTTGGGAGGGGCACTGGTAATGTCAACCACACAACTGCTTCATCTTTCCATTTCCTTCTTTTCCACCTCTCCTTTCACACAATAATCATCGTCTGCCTCTATGCTTGCTTTCAGAGAAGGCAATAAAACTTGCAAGGCTGTATGCCTCTGTGGTACGCAAAGATGTGCTCAAAGATTGATTGTGTGGGCTGATGAATAAACAGTTGTTACCTCCTTACGTGCCTCTCTCTCTCTCTCTCTCTCGCTCACTCTCAGTGACTAAAAGATTTGAAAAGCTACACTGAGACTGAGCGAGGTCTGTTGAGAGCTCATCTGCCAGCAAAAATTCATCTTTTGGGGAAATATCAGAACATTCTCAAATGGCAACAATAACCGTCTGTGTTCTCCCACACACAGGGAGGAGTCAACGCGCTGACTAGTGGGCCTGCTGGCTGAATTTGGAGTATAATGAGTGACTGGGCCCTGCTGCCGTCCTGTCAGTCTGCTGTAGGTGAATGGTGGCAGGCTTGTGGCTATAAAGCTGGGACAGTCACTAAGGTCAGCTGGCTCTCTGAGGAAAAGGCAGCATTTGCAGAAAGCTGACAGCGACTCAGATAGCACTCACAGAGTGGACAGCAGAAAATAACACAGAGCTGAAGGATGTGCAGAAAAAAACAAAAAACAAAAAAGAAAAACAGCACTAGATCTTACAGCCAAGCTAGCAGCTCTGTGAGACTGGCCCAGCAGCGCTTTGATCGACTGCAACTGCCAAGTCAAAGTTACAAGGCAAACAAGCTGATGTTTCCGCAGGGTTAGTGTTTGATAAACAGCAAAAACTGGGGCAGAAGCTGTTGAGAATGCCATTACTTTTGGACACAATAAAATTTTGACCTGATGATTAGTGAGAGAAAAAAAAAAAATCACTAAAGTAATGACATTTTCTCCTGGAGGGAACTTGAGTGTAAGATTTCAAGGTAATCCATCCAATAATATTTAAACTCCCTCCAAAGCACAAAATGCCAACCGCATAATGGCGCAAGAGGACAAACTGAAAAGATAACCGTAAGTTATTTGAATGCGTCCTCCAGCAACAAATAACCACAACATTTCGTGCAAATCTACCCAGTACATGCTGAGGTCTATCACAGCTGCCGGTGCAGGATTAGATTTTGTTTTATAACAAAGTGTAAATTGGTGTTCTCTTGATAAATTTACTTCAAAATGAACTGCATGAGACTTGAAGACAACAATTAAGCAGCAGCATCCTGTTTCACAAGGGAAACACATTCCGTTCATTCATTTTCTTAAAGGGGATCTATCACCCGTGTCTGCGTGGGTGTCCCTCTAGGTACTCTGGCTTCCTCCTATAGTCCAAATACATGCAATTCGTGGGGTTAGGTTAACTGGTAATTCTAAAGTGCCCATAGGTGTGAAAATGAGTGCGAATGATTGTGTCTCTCTGTGCTAGTCCTGCAAAAGACTGGTGACCTGTCCAGGGTGTAGTCTGCCTCTCGCCCCAAGGCAGCTGGGATAGGCTCCAGCCCACCCCACGACCCTGAAAATGATAAGCGGAAGAGGATGGACGGATGGATGTTGTTGCAATGATGAATGTTCATGTTAAATAATTAGGTCAGTGTATGTGCTCGCAATTGCTTTGAATCTAAAACACAAGCTCCAGATTGCTCTAAATTCTCTATTTTAAACTGGTCTTTTCTACTTCTGCCTTTGCATGGTGGTAAAGAGAGCCGCTATCCCTAATATGGTCATCACAGGAACACAGCTCAGTGACCACAGAAGCTCCAACCACCTGCTGTCTGAACAGTCTGTTTGGAAAGGGCAGCCAATCAGAAGGAAGAGTGCTTAAAGGAAGCCTGGCATTAGAGACAGAGGAGATAAAAACTGCTTTTTCAGACAAAAGATGAACTACGGCACTTCACTGAGGTCATGTATTTTGAACTGTGAATCATACAATTTTACTCCTTTAGTCCAAGAATAAAATACTGAGCTGGCGATGAACATAAGTCCCTTTTAAATACTTATCCAACTAGAAAGACCAGAGCCCATCTCAGATGACATTTCGTGAGAAGCATGGTAATTCCTAGACAGCGATTTTGAATCACCAGAATGAATTAACCTAACGTAAGCCATTTTCACACATGCTCTGCAGCCCAGAACTTATCCAGACATTACCAGATGGAAGTGCAAATGTCTGATGAAGTCAGATGTGACATCAGACGGTCTTTAACCTGTCAGCTCCCTCAACACAAAGTCAGTATGATGTGAGAATATAGCAGGTACTTCATAATGTGCAAATGGCCATCATATACCTTGTTTCCTGCCCTTCTACCTTAAACCAAAGGGAGTACTTCAAGTAGTGAGAACATACGAGAATCTCCAGACGTGGTGTCCAGAGTTCTTGTGTGAAAAACTGCTCTGCCTGTCTTTGGGAGAGAACCAGCGCAAACTGGCACAGGGAAAACATACAAACTACACACAGGAAGGCCCTGGCCCATCCCCGAACCTTTTTACTGTGAGTTGTCAGTGCTTATCACGGCACCACCCTGCCTCCCAAGAAAAACATTTTTAAGCCCTCATTACCTGCCAATGTTTTCCCCCCTAGCATAGAACTGTCTTTCTGCAAAGTTGTAACATATACTTAGGTGATGGTTAGAGTGAAACATTTATCTAGCAGAGGATCATAAAAATAAAAAAGCAAGAAAAAGAGGAGCACAAAGCACGTACAGCATATAAGAAATTTCTGGCACTACAGAAAAAAAATTGCGCCTAGGCAAAATGGAAAAAGAAATGAACTTTTCACATAGTAGCTGTGCTGCTGTAAGAGGAAGTGAACCCTCAGGCAGAAAAGAAATCTAAGATGAAAAAAAGGGAAAAAAAAACAAAAAAAAAACAGGGTTGAAATAGAAACTGAAAGATGAATGTCAAGGAAATTCAGTGTGCGCGCTTTGGAAAGCAATACACAGCCACTATGTTGTACATGTATGCACAGGCGGTGGTCTCTGAGTACTCCAGTGTCACAAAATCATAGGTGCTATTAGATTCCTCAGGCAGAGCGTTTCCCTGGCAACAGTGACGTACCCCTCTCCTCCGATTTTGGAGATCTTGAGGCGAAAGTCTACGGAGTTGAGGTTGGGGGGCTTCCACTTGAGGATGTCATCACACCTCCCAGGCTTGTATCTCTGCAGAGAAACCCAAACCCCAACAAAATTACAATATGAAAGATGTATTAGGATAAAATACATGAAATGTGCTTTTAAAGAAAGTGGCACAGTGGTTCCACGTGGAGTTAATTCATGTGTTAATTTATCAAACAGGAGAATTAATGGTTGAATAATTCATGAGCTGAGCAGAATTTTTCACACAGCTAATGAGTTGAAAACCCTCATACAAATAAAGCTCTATTAAGATGCACTGTTGGTATCCAACTAATTGATCTCGGATTAAAAATCAGTCACCGAGTATCAAAAACGTCATGAAAAAAGTGAAGAAAAAACCCCAAAACAAAACAGAACTAATTACAGAATTTACAAGCTCTCCAAATTTGAAAGGAAATTATTAAATATGATAATTTTATGGTGGGAATACCAGAATAGATGTGTAAATATAATCATGACAAATTATTATGCAGTGATTCGAGATGATTACATTTTTCACATCACTGCTGTGTTTCGCTGCGCAGCAACATATGACACACGCCAAACAACATGCTTCCCTCCATCGCGTCGATTATTCATGCATGCCTGACATTTTAGAAGGACATGAATCAAGAGAAGTGAAACATGAGAAATGTAAAGGCATGACGGGTGGAGGCGGGAACAGATGACCAGATTCTGTCACTGTCAGGTTGCCCAGTAACAGAAGTCTACTCCAAGGAAATGTGTGGAAAACAGACAGGATTCCTCAGGAGAGCCTGCACCGTCACAGCGCACGACTAAACAAGGAGTTCCTGTTCAACCCACATTGTGCCCCCATGGCAGTACTATAGAAAAGAAATGTAAATCAACGCAGTATGAAAGAATCATCAGGAAAACCTACTGTGTTCCTCGATGTACAAGGATAAGAAGCCTGGTGACTGAGTTCGGCAAGCTGACACTTTTCAATCAAGCCAACCCAGTATCTCTAGTACAGACGTATACCTGAATTGTGCGACTCTGCAGCCCACGTCTTGTGTCTAGTGTTCAAGGCCACTGCTAGAAGTAACCGGTTGTACAATACGTTTCTGAGCGTGTGCAAAGGCAAAAATATTTATGCCAGTTCCAAATAATGACGCCTCGTGGATCTTTCTTCAAGAACTATGTCTTTTATGTCTCCATTATGTAATTTGATAAATGTGCAAAAGGGGGTCACATGATCAGAGATTTGGACAGTCTCTATTTTCATAAACATTGTTATACATACAGAAAGTGACACAAGCACTATTTTATTTGTCGTTTGAAGAATGAAAAAACAAAACAACAAAAAAAAAAGAAAAAAAAAACAGTCTGAAGCACATCCGTAGGTCTGTGGTTAAGATTCTGACCATTAACTGCAAATTCTTAACTCTGGTCAGGGTCATTTGTGTCTCTTTAAAGGTGGAACACGAACCAATTATCTTTTTATGTTCTGCAAGAGAAAGACACGTATAAAGGCTAGAAAGGCTTGAAAGTTTGCATAACATGTACGTTAAAGGCCTGCTCACAAGACAAGACAAATTCTGTGCAATTCTGCCATGTTCGTGATTTGGACAGCTAAAGAACTCCGCCTCAAATTACCTGCTATAATTTATGACACACAGAGATCCTGCGCTTATATTAGTCCTGTGGGAGTCAGCATCTCTGTGATATGGGGTCTATTTTCCAAAGACATTTTTTTTTTTAATCTCTGCGTCTTGCTTCTGAAACTTTTCCAGTCGAGAATTACAGAAGCTCTGCTGGCAATTATAAATGAAAGCTGTGATATCATTATGGGTGCAAATTCGTGAGGGCTCATGTCACAGAGCAAGGGGGCACATTCAGAGAGAGAATAAGCTCAAATGTACCACAATTGTAAAATCTCACATGGACGGTGAAATGGATAACTTGGATTCTATCCCAGCTGGCATTCAGTGAGAACCGGGGTACACCCTGGACAGTTTGTACAGTATATATAAATATGGCCAGAATTTTTCAGCTTTCTTTTGGCTGCTCCATTAGAGCAACTATGACCTCAGTAAACACTTCGCATTCACTAGTTTAAACTCTTGATTAACTCTTGATATGAACCTTGCGACCTTATTTCATCTAGAAACAAATAAATGATAAAGCAGGGTATGCTTTACAGTGGGACCACTTTGTGACTACTGTATGAATGCACTATGGGGCTAACACGGAGAAAAGCCATTTAGCACACAGACTACTAAAATTTTTGGGGATATTTTGGTCGGGTACTTTTGTGACAGAAAAAGCCTAAGCACATGTTCTGTCACAGTGCCCGGAACTTAATGTAACGTACTGTGTGGGCATCATTATAAGATTCCTGCACTGATAGAAAATTCTGAAGTTAACTTTATAAACTGGTTGAGTTGAGGTCAGATTGACTTTGTCGTGTCTGGTGTAAAGAGAAGGGACCACAAGTGTTGGGTGTCCTTCAGCTTTGTCCGCTGCGGAGCTGTCAGTGTGGGAGGCGGCCTTCGTGTGCCTTTGAAACCAGCACATGCTACAAAAGCCTTTCATGGTATTGAACTAGACAGGAGGAAAAAAAAAGGTATGTCTCTTGCAGGACCTCAATTGAGTACATCTTTTCTTCTGAAATTGTGGTTGTGGAAAGGAACATTCTTCAGTATAATTAATTATGCTGTGCAGTACAGGTATCAAAAATAACCATTAGAAAATAACTTATACCACTTATGAAAAATAAAACACGAATCTAATGACTGCACAGTCAACAAATGACTTTATAAGTGAGGTCAAAAAAGGAGAAATAAATATGGTGCTAACTTGCAAAGAGCTAGAAGATATAAGGGCAAGCATGGGTCCTCAAGCTGGCAGAACCTGCCTAGTTAATGAATAGTCAGACCCCCGTAAAACTCGACTCCCTTGGGATCCATTGTCGCATATTCTCAACTCTGCATACTAAAACGTGCGCTAACATTTTCAATCGAAGTGATATTTGCTTTAAATGAATGCATGCCGGCAGAGCCATAGCAACAACCTCATGAAAGCCCAATCAAAATAAACAGTCAACCTTTAAATTCATTTCTAAATGGAAGAAGTGCTGCCTGCTGAACTTGTGCTTTCATTACTATTGTCAGCCTCGTCAACAAGTGACTGCACATGCAAAACAAGAGCTTTATTATTGAAGTGCAAAACAGACCTTCAGAGGCGACCGTACGTTCAGGAACACATCTCTCATCTATCAAATTCATTTTCAGGTAATGATGTTCCATTGCGTAGAAAGTGCCTGCTGTTTCAAGTTAGAAATTCAGAGGCTGCCAGTGTCAGAGTGAAGGGAAGAAAAAAATGGAGGGAGCTGCACAGCTTGAAAGCAGACATGTGGCTGTATAGTGTCATTAATTTTTAAAAAGGACAGAATAATACCAAAACAAGTGTCTATACTGAGTGTATAACAAACGAATTACTTTAATATTTACGCCAGGAATATCTAACATCATGACAGCCGACACATTGCACAAAAAAAACAACCTAAGTTGAGTGTTTACAAGCCCAAAAAACACTTCCAAGGTTGTGTATGAGGTTTTTTCTCACATATAATGCCAACACCTTTTTTCATTTCTTTGCACTGGTGCCCTTTTCATGTCATAGAGGCTCACACCGGAAAGCGAGGTGGCATCAAAGCAGTTTTCAGACATGAATACTCATCACTGTCTGGATTTGCTCTTCCTCACTCTTTTAGCGAGGTATGGCGCCTGGAATTCAGAAGGCACAGCATATGATGCGCACTCGCTCATTGTAAATTTTCTGAAAAATCTCTTCTGTCCTAATCACACACTGGTGCAATCAGACATCACGCTGCCTTTCCACTAGGAAGCTGGCAGCTGCTGTTACAGTCACACTAGGGAAAACAGTGGCAGGAGACCACAGTAAGACCAAAACTATTGAGACCAAGTGCAGTGAACTTGGAATCTCGCTGCTTTTGAAATGGTTTCTTCGAAGGCACGGACCAGGTCTGCAACCACTGACAGTCAGCTGCCATCCTCAAAGTAAATTTGGTGTGTCAAGATGGCAATAAAACAGCGATGGCACAGAGTTTGTCTCCTATCAGCTTGCTACTAAATGGGGTCCATAGCAACTCTGTCATCGTCTACATACAGAGAAAGAGTCCACAGCCAGGATCTCATAGGTCTGAATCAGAAATTCTGACAGTGACTGCAGTGAGTCCGCTAATCAGCAAAAAAAGTTCAATGCAATCACCGGGCAACCACCGATCTTTCTGAGTCGCAAAGAAGCTGCTGTCCTATTTTAACTCTAATGTATCTGAGCCATTGAAGACCATTTCTGACAGTTTTGGACAATTGTGTTGGCGAAAGTTGAGAAAAGTTAAGAGCTGCATTGCATGCTTTCAGTTCTTCATGCTGGAGCAAGTTTGTTGTGTAGGCACCGCAAGCATGAATGGACTGCTCTTAGACCTTTTGACCTTCTTTCTTTGTTGCTAGCTCGTCTGACCTTCATCGACATACTTGAATAATAGCCAGTAACCCATATGTCTCCAAGAAAATTATGTAACTTTTGATCCTAAAGGATTATCATTTTGTTGTTTAACAAATTGTAGAGAAATATGATGAAGCAAATGAAAATACCTCTAATGTGCAAAAACAATATATAGCATTGTCTATAGCTCATGTGTTGCCATCTCATTTGAATGTGATTTGGTTTATTCTTTAAACTCACCTACACCTCAGTGCCCTAGACTCTGTCTCCTTATCTCTTGTTTGAAGGCTCAGGATAAAAATACTCAACATTATAATTGGGCCAGCTTTTGGAAATCCCAGCATGATGACACTGCAGACAGCAATGCAGCCAGGTTTGCTTACTCTGCATTTTCCACTTCTACTTTAACAAACTTCAGCTTTTTCGGGGACCAAGATAAATAATTAAATGGAGGCCACAAAACTGCCACAGAAATCTTTTTAACTTCAAGAGCAAATTAAAGAACATAAAAAAAAAAAGACAGACAGAAGGAAAGACAACTCATAAAATGCATCTGCAGTCTTTACCCAAGCATGAAAGGTACATTTCAGCTCCATGATGACAGTGAGTCACCAGAAAAAATATGATTAAACAGTACTCATTAAAAGAGCTTGGCAGGTTATGAAAAAATATTTTTCTGGATGCTATTGTGACAAAGCTACTTTTGGCATCAATTAAACACTTTGTTGTGACTGTTAGGACTTAACTGTCGACCTTCACTGATGTCAGTAAATATAATAAATAAATAAGACGGGGGGAGGGAAACCACATGAGAATCTAGGGGAAAGAACAGCAAACAGACAATGTGACAAGTTATTGAATGGCTGCATATCAGAGATTTGTTACCCTTTCAAAGTCTGAAAATAAATGTTTGTATTTGATCTAGTGCAATCCATATTTTCACTGGGAGAAATGTAGCTCTGTCATTTTCACTGTCAAAGTACTGTGAGATAAACAGTAAAGCTGAATTCTAACATTTAAAACCACTGCATATATTATATATATATATATATATATTTTCATTCCCTGCAGAGAATTGTTTTTATATATAAAAGGATAACAACTGATTAAAAATCCATCCATCCATTTTCTTCCGCTTATATAATTAAAATTTTATTGCAGCCCTTAAACACATTTTCCCCAAAGAAAATAAAACTGTTGTAAAACTAATTTATAGTCAATTCTCTTCTTTCAAGGTTTTACGTTCAGGACATAAAAATTATCTGATACTTACCGAGTCTTAAAATTAGGTAAAGCCAACCTCAAATGAACATGAGGTTGGCTTTACCTCATGTTCACCATTCAATAACTTGTCACATTGTCTGTTTGCTGTTCTTTCCATTAGACAGTGTCCCTATTTATTTAACCAAGTGCAAATGTAGAAGCAGAGTAACCCTATGATCCAATAGCTTGTTGAACCACCTTTAACAGCAGGCATTTTTCTATGCAAAGCTTTCTTAAGGTCCCGCCTCAGCCTTTCAGGTTGAAGGCTGGACCTTGACTGGACCATTGAAATGCCTTGTTTCTTTTTTTTCTGAGCCATTCTGTTGTAGATTTGCTGCTGGACTTGGGGTCATTGTCATATTGCATGACTCAATTTCAGCCAAGCTTTAGCTGTGGGACAGATGTCCTCATATCTGACTCTAGAATACTGTGGTATACAGAGTTGTTCATGGTCAACTCAGTGGCCGCAAGGTCCCCAGGTCTTGTAGTGCAAAACAAGCCAAAAATCATAGTTCCACCACCGTGCTTGACCACTGATATGCAGTGTTGTCAAATGTGGTGCTGAGCATTATGGCCAAATATTGCCATGCGGCCATGCTCCTTTGCCAAGAACTGCCAAGAGAAGAGGTTTTCTCCTAGCAACCCTCAACAAGCCATACTTGTTTAGTATATGACCCCATGTACCAAATCCACTTCAATGTTTTTAGAAAGTTTCTGAGTTAATATCATTGGATTGCTATTAAAATGAACATACTGCAAAGTATTCTTCTACAAGTTATATTTATTAAACAAACAAATGCATTATCCTCACAAATTTGAAATGACGTTTTATGTATGAACTGATTATTTGACAATTACATAAAATAAAAAACAAATCCAATCTCAGATTGCAACTCAATTATCCATTAATTTGATTGTCTATGCTTTGAGAAACATCACCATAATCAGTGAAGTGAAGATGCCAACAGAAATCATTCATAATTAATAAAACATAAATTTATGTATGATGCCTAATTTAGTGTAAAAGGAAGCTTATTGACGGGTTCGCCTACGTACGCTGATTACAGTATTTATTTTTTTTTAAACATCTCAATTCAATAACAGCTTTTTGCATCGAGGCAGACTTACTGTTTAAGTGTTCTATGGATTACAGACAAACGGCGGGACATGTCCAATCAATCTGCTCTCAAGAGTAAAGCTCCCTCTGTTGCAGCCCTGACACAATGGTCTGTTTCTTTGAAAGTCACATTGATGCTGTGCGTGTCTGTGTTTTAAAGGGTTCTGGTGTTGATATGCAAAATGGTGCAGTGGCATTAAAAAAAACAAAAAAACAAAAAAACTGTCTTGGGATAAACAGGCTTGAGGAATAAAAGCCGGGGGAAAATCCTGAGGTGAACTGTCTGCGGATATGGCACAGACTGAAGAATAGGATAGTCCACAGAAACTGATTATACTGATTTATGGAGCAAATAAAATACACACTGATGAAAGCTGTGCCCTCCAGTGCCAGATCTATATAAAATCTTTAGCAACATGATTCAAAAGCTTCAACGTCATAGGTCCAAACTGTTTAGGAATCACACTATTTGCACTGCCTTAAATTTTTGAGTACAGTTTAAATAATATGATTTAAAAAAAAAAAAAAAAAAAAAAACAGAAGAAAAAAAAAGAAGAAGAGACAAACATTTTTCTTTGTACTCTTTTCACCAAGATCACCATCTGGAGTGTTCCCATAAGCAATTCTGCCATCTGTGGCAATTCTGTTCAAAATCTTTTAATTCAAACTCTTTCGATGTTCCTTAAACAAAGAAAACATATCCCAAGGACACCATGTGCTGGGTGAGATAACGCAACCAGTGACTTATAGCTGCTGTGGTGCTAACCTTTGTGCTAACATTAATGGGCATTCACTGAAGTAAGACCCTGCTGAGATTAACCCCGAGACCACCCTAATCCCATTCGCACAAGAAGCGATTAACGTTGCACAGAGTGGTGTAGATACTGACATAAATCAATGACTTGGAAAAACAATTTCAATATGAAGCAGTGTTACTGGCTCCCTACATACTAATGATTTCTGGTGCTGTTGGTAATAAAAGCATTTGCTTAAAACCTCTGAATGTGTCTTTATTGAATGACTAATTACTTGAATGACCATGAACTTTGAGGATGAAGCTGACCAAAGATCAGAAGTCTTGTGCATAACTTAAACTCTTCGCCTTCTATTATTTAAGGGAATTTCACAGCCCATAATGTGATTGTATCTGGAGGCAACAAGCACACGAGACAACAATGCTCTCTTTGTCGCATTGCGACTGTATTATTATTTTTTTCCTTTTTACAAACTGTTGCAAATAACGTTAGATAACTCCTCCAAAGTGCTTCTCTCCAGTCATTAATCTTTAATAACTGTAATGGCAGTCTTCCTTGTCTGACCCACTCTTCTTACTTGAACTTCAAGGTGGAGGAGGTGCACTTTGAGCAAAATGCCTATGAAATCATTCTAAAAAAAGGGCGTCCACTCAGGAAAACACCAGCATGTGGTAACCAGAGAACAGCGATGCAGGAATGTCAATAAAACTGAGTGACTTTTAGCGACGATGTTACCCAAAAGTACACAAAAGTGGGCACACACTTTAAAGATATCTCAAATTTAATGCAAAACACTGAAGCAACTACAAATGGGAGCAATGAATATTGCTGAATAACAAATGACAGGATGGCAAGTGGAAGAAAGTTACCCAAGTAAACGGAGCTGGGGATGTCCTCTAGCAACCAACCGCCAGCTACAAAGCAAAGCATGATGCACAAATTGCTTCATGCACAGGTGGGGCTTAAAAAGGATAATGCTAAGTTTAGCAGGTTCAATGGTCACCATCTTCATGTGAATGGTACCAATTCTACAAGTACTTGACTGGGATGTGAATCAATTTTACATTTTGGGTCTGATGGTAGAAAGAAAAGGTATCACCAAAGTGACTACAATTCAATTATTTTTTTTTTTTTTTAACATTTCTGATTGGGCAGTAATATAGACATAAGAATTGTGTACTGTATTGTTTTATGTCACCTTATTGTATAGTTTTTTGGGACCTGCCTAGGAACTACGGAAGAAAATTAACAGTTTTGCTAAACTCTGACATGTTTACGTTACATTTTTAAACCGATCACCATTGACTGACTGACTGAAAGAAATAGCACCCCCAGAGGAATGCTGCTAGCATGTCTAAAGCACTTAATGTAAATGATGCAAAAAGACTTCTCTACAAAAAGTGGAGAATTTGTACTCAAAACACGAATGAATTGCTTTTGTTTGACATTAGAAAACCATAAATGGAACTTCTAGCACTGCTTCCTAGTTACAGAATTCACATAAATATATTGTATATGAGTATCAGCTGTTGCTTTATTAGTCAAATGGCAAACAAACCTCTTGCTAAAGCAGACTGGTCACATCTGGCCAGCATGCAATCCACTAAATAAGATTAGTCCTGGAGCGAATGTGTGCACCCCCACTATAAATGTGACTATTGTGCAAGTGGTCAGTTCCTGGTTTGCAACACTCATGTCAAAATGAGATAGACGAAAAAAGCATTAATGCCAGAGTTTCTCTGCTTTTTTGTTTGTTTGTTTTTAAACACACAATGAATTTATATAAATTAAAAGTACTAAATAATATTTTCTACAAAAGGGAAAGAATAGAACTCTGTCTCTAAAACAGAATCTGCATCTAAATGGTGAACAACGAGTCTACCCAGTAAGGTAGTAGTAAGGTGGTAGTAAAGTGATTTTTACAGCAGTGGCTTTTTTTCTTCTTTTTTTTTTAAACAACATGCTGACTATGCATTATTCATTGTTGCTGCTTAACTGAGTCACTTAATTTTCCTCTTTTTTCATGAAAATTTATTTCAAACTGAAAAGGTTGCCAAGTAGCAGCTATCCCAATCACAACATACGCTATATGGACAAAAGCATTGGGCCATACCTCTTAATCATTGAATTCAGATGTTATGAGTCCCATTGCCACACAGGTGTATAAAATCAAGCACCTTCAATAGGCTTTCACAAACATTTGTGAAAGAATTGGTCATCTTAAGGAGCTCACTGAATTTGAGTGTAGTACTGTAATAGGTTGTCACCACTGCAGCAAGTTAGTTTATGAAATGTCTTCCCCCGTAGATATATCTCTATTAAATATAAGTAGCATTATTGCATAGTTACCACAGCAACAGGCCACTTTACACGGTCTACTGCATCATGTGATGAGGTGCATAGTGTATACAACTCGCCAACATGCTGCTGACTCAATAACTATAGAGCTCTAAACCTCCCCATCATCAGTACAAAAACTGTGCGCCAGGAGCTTCGTGACACGAGTTTCTATGGCCAAGCAGTTCCTGTAGGTGTAGTTTTGTCCATATAACGTTATCTGCCATTACCAAATGTCTTGATACTTGATTCTTCACTGTAAACATCTGGAAAATCCTTCTCAGGTAGCAAGTTTCATTTAGTGCAGGCCATCACATAATATTATCGACTTCCACCTTGATGTTAGATTGCCATTTAGACTACAGAAAGGACTCTTCTGTTATCCAAAATCTAAGTACAGCAACATGGAACTTTTATTCTAATAAAACAAACAAAAACAAAAACAGAAAGACATGCAGCTGCACATGGGATTACTTTTTTTTTGGCACTGTAATTTCTGTTCTAGGGTGCTATAATAAGGTGAAACTGAGACCTATAGTACTTTCATCACATAGTAAGACGTCAGCAAACTATTTTCAAATAGGCCTCAAAACAGCAGGTGCACATTATTCCTATTTACATTATTGGGGCATTTCCATTTGGGACGGCTCGGAGCGGGCCGCGTCGTATCGCAGCTATTCCCTACGGTCGTTATGTGTTTCCATTACAATTGAGGACCACCACAGTGTGGGTGGAGTCGATATAGGCGCCGGCAGTAGTATGCAGCTCAAAACAACACAATAATGGA
>JAVDPK010000667.1:175778-223080 GCA_034780415.1 Cichlasoma orientale
TCCTCTCTACACCTGCAGATGTAGCTCCAATCGTTGCCACTAATGACAATAGTTTGTACACCTGAGGCATTGCACTGCCCAACTCCACGTCTTTCAGAAACAGCAAGAAATCACAATGTGAAGATGCCAGCCAGGGTTAGCTGGCATCTTCAGTGATATTTGAAAAAGTAAAACTGAAACTGCAAGGCCTTCAAATAAATGTTTCAAGAGTGAACAGGAGAAACTAGATGAAACTGCAACTATGTGGCAATTCAACCTTCCACAAAAATAAAACTTTAATGTTATGTTGGAATGTTTGCGTTGTGCTCACCGTGAAATATTGCCAATATAAAGCAAGTGTTTGCAGTGGCAGGAAGAGAAACCTACTAATGCTGCTGCTGCTGCTACTGCTGGGAATGGGAGAAATCAATATAGAAACGTGTCACATGCCATGGAAAATGCTGTGATGTAACACCAGTTGTCAAAACTAATACATGACTGCACAGCTACACACTGCAGAATTGAACGTAAGCATTTCAAGGGGGTAAACAGTAACAGAAAATGCAGAACAACAGATCATCAACTGAGAAAGAGGGCTCAAAAGCAAAAAAAATGCCACGTTCTCGATCGAAAAAAATACCCATTATTTGAACGATCAGTTACTTGACTATTTATGAAAGGCGTGACTCATACAGATGAACCCACAGGGAATTATTTGCAGTTCCTCTCAGCTCAACATGGCCCGCATCTTTGTGTCAGTACTATTGTGTAATTCACTGTGCTAAAAAATGTGGAAATATCAGATTTTCTTTTTAAGGAAATACCCTAAAAATGAATAATGAAATTGTAAAATGAAAAATCAACAACAACAACAACAACAACAACAAAACAAACAAACAAAAAAACTGCATCATCAGTTATGTGAGAGGAAGCTTCCTTTACAACACTATTTTCGCAAAACGTTACACATCTTTGGCATTCGGCACATTCATGCACAGGGTAGATATATTTAGGCAAGCAGGAAATGGCATTGGTCAATAAAACAGAAAGTGAATGCATTAGTGGACTGCAGTGGATATCAGGTATCATATCGAAAGCCATCAAGATGAAAAGCAATGCATTTTAGCCATACAGGAAGGTACTGGAAGGAGGAACATCAGTATTGCAGAGTGGCCTTTTATAATATATTCTATGTTGTCTTCATTGTAATGACAGACAATAAAGTGTGGTGATTAAATTTTAATTAACATTGCCTGTATATATCTCCACTTACTGTCCAGCTCTGACATTTCAATAAGCAGGCATGGACATTGTAATGTGCCTGTTGACTAGGAGATAGCAAAGTGTTCCGCAGATATGAAGACTGCCAACTATCGTTAGAGCCAAGATGAGCTAACACACACTCGTAGTACAGGAGATGAGAGATTGTCATCTGTCCTGGTGCTGCTTGGAGACAAACCAAATTAGAACCTCAATCACAAATAAAAATGTGTGGAATGAGACATAACTCAATTTCTACTCAATTTCAGGGCTCAAAAAGCCTGCTATAAACCAAAGATCATAAAATTCTTATATAGACGGTCTCTTCTGTTAAGGTGCCTCTGACCTGAGTATTTTGTCCAGCATTAAACCAACAGATTTGCCTCAGATGCTCTGTGGTTTATGATGATACAGTCTGTCGCAAAAATTCTCTTTGAAGAGAGCAGATTCTGCTGTATAATACATCAGAAAAAAAATCTGCTGCAAAGGAGGACTTATTCATATTTTTTAAAAGGAAACGGGGATACAAAGAGACTGATATTAACACACAAATGTGGTGAATTATCAGACAGAATATATCACGTGTAGGCTAGCCTTTCCCCCCCTAATTTGTTTCAACTGAAAGGCTTTTGTCACATTTTATTTACTGAAAAAAAGAAATGTATTCATGGCGCTAAAACATTCTGACATCCACTATAGTGCTTGCTATTAGAAGTTAAAGGTTTAAAATAACATTTAGCTTTATATTCAGTGTTTGCCCTTGAGATGTTTTCTTTCCAACAGAATATATGCAAAGCCAGTTTCATTTATTTTTTTCTTCTCTATTGCTTGCATATTGCTATGATTCTTTGCACACCCCTGCAACCAGCAGTCAGAATAGTAGAGTATGTAAAGCTGGAAGCAGGCGCCCACTTTCACACACTTGTATGCACGGTGCAAACGAAATGGGGGCCCACTCACAAAGAAAAATGTTCTATAGTACTACTTGTGCTCAAAAGACTCCACAGTCAAAATTATCCATTTTATAGCATTAAAAAAAAAAAAAAGATCTGACAGCTTTCATGAAATTTTACCAGCATGGCAGACTGAAAATATGTCATCATGACTTCTATCAGTATTCGCCTCTTGGGTTATCTATTCTTATGCTCATTCTCTGATTTCTGTCCTACTGTTATACTACTCGATTCATGCAAGAACTCATCACCTTTATTGAAATGGTTAGCTCAATGATATGGATGCTATGCAAAATAGTATAATCCTGTTCTGGGTTTAAAAAAAAAACAAAACTCTTAAAGAAGATGAATTTACATTAAAGTACCATGTCTATTATGCCACTAGAGGAGTTCACATTTCCACAAAAATACTGCATGGCTAAACATAACTATTTTTCAGACAATGTGGTCTAGGAAAGTAAGAGAAGTCATTAGCCCTTAGAGGAGCGCAGAACGCATTTACCTAAAGCAACAGCAAAGTGTTCACTCCCTGCTGTATCTGCAAAGAAAGCAGAGCAACATCGGTGCTCTCCAGAATGATGAATGAGTCACAGCAGATCACACAAAGCTTGACAACCATGCTGACATGGAGAAGGCAGATAGCCAGACTAAAAAGAAATGGTGTCTTTATGAGGGAACGGCACGTAGGCGGTAAGATCTGGGAGTTCCATTTCAGTTCTCTTGCCATCTTAGCACACCCACCCACCACCTTCGGCAAGCACAGTGAACCCTGGATGGAGTGATGAGCAGAAAAGAAGACTTCCACTCACACATACTCCTACAGTAAGGAAGTTCCTTGGAGTGATAATGCAGAGAGGGGGCAGCAACCCTGCTTTTATGGCTAAACCTCTTTAGGAAGGAAGCACAAAGCTGAGCCCGGCACAAGTAGGCGGAGGCAAACAGCAAAGCCCCATTAAGAGATCAAGCCTTCATTGTAGACTCCAGGGCAGAGACAGGACAATGAAGGCGCTTGGGGAGACAAATGAACCAGTAACATACAGAGCGGTGCCTCTCCCCTCGAGAGAGAGTGAGTGACAGGGTGATGGAAGTCTGACCATTTTCTTCTCCAGTGTTTCATGTTCGGACTCATTTCAGAAAGGGACACAGTGATGAATGATATCCAGCTAATAGTCTGATAGCACTGAAATGGCATGAAGTATGCCACTCTCCTTCCCTCTTTCTCCTACTGTGATTTGTCTTCAATAAAGGAAAGGCATATTTTCATAAGCCAGGCAAAAAGGACAAAGCCACTTCAGCTATCTGAATATATACACAACTTCAACAAAATAAAAAAAGATACGCAGGAAAAATGCCATAATGGCCATGCCAAGGATGTTTAATAAAAGCTATACGCTCACAGCTAAAAGATTAAATCACTGCCAGATGAAATGAATAACATTGCTCTCTGGTGCAGAATGCAATGTTTTGCTGGGAGTCCTGGCAGACCAACCACAACCCCCATGACAATGACACTTTCAGACGGCAGCAAGCTGCCCCAGCATGCCATTAAGCCATGCCTTACCTCAAAAACTGCTCAGAAACTGGCGAGGAGCACAACCAGGAGCCCAGAGCAGTAATAGGCCAGGTCCATGGAGACCTCACCCTGAAACCTATCCATCCAAAGGATCAACTGTAAATATCCCAGTGTAAGACAGCACAGGACACCCCATAGGTCTCTGTTAATGCCTTGATGGCTAGAGTGGTTTTGGGAACACAAAGATCATGTCAGACAACTCTATCTCAGTTTGTTAGAACTAGGATTCAACTATTATTTTTTGTGAGTAATTTAATAATCATTGTTGTCTACAATAAAAAAAACAAAAACAAAAAAAAACAACCTCATAATTAACACATACACCTTTAAATAACTGGTCTTCCAGTCCATCAAGATATTCACCATATGATGAAATAAAAAATAATAAAAAATAAATCAAATAAAAAGCACCAAATTTTCACATCAGAGAAAATGGACCAAAGGAATACCGGGCCTTTGGCCTTTGGAAGCATGCGTAAGTGTTGCGGATTGATTTTGTTTCGATCTACTGATCCTTTTAGCTCTAGTGACAGCTGGTGACAGCCAGCTAGGTAATAGCCCTGACGGTGTGATGACTTGATGCATGAGGAGAAAAATGACAGTGACAGAAAAATAAGTGCGCAAATGCCGCCAGTCAACTGAGAAGAACAAACAAATTTATCAAAAACATTTGAAGTCTGTGCTGATATTGGACTGCTCTGACCTATGTTGCCATAATTTTTCATCCATATACCAGCAGTAAAGCCAGATTCACCTTCAAAAACTAACCTAAAATGAAACCTTCACAAACGTTATGAAAGGGACTTCAGTCCTTTTCTCTGGGGGATTTTTGTCTGACACAGGACGAATCACAACTGTGGTAAAGCCAATTAACTTTTTATTGTTATTAAATCCAATTGTCTTGTCCAGTCCGCACCATTTACAGCTGTTCTGCTCCTTTTCTGTTTGGAGACTATGTTGTGTTTTGCTCCCACAAAAAATCCCATCTGTAGAAATTATAGCTTTGAATAAGAACATGACTTTGAATGACCCTTCCCTGTGTGGCTAGGAATAATGGATTTTATTGGGCTGAACTGCAAATGCTTGTGTGGAATACAAAATAAGCTGAAATGGGCAAAATGTAGAATACGTTTTTTACCAAAAATACAGCCTACCAACATAAAATCAAACCAGGAGTAATAAAAGGTGTACTGAATAATAGACTTTCTATTCATCTGTGTTTTATTAACAAAACCCAATGAATGGATGTCCCTACTGCAAAAGTTGCAAGTAAAAAAACACAGCTGTGTGCAAAAATATCCCACTGTGAGCAAGGAATCTGTTCCAGAATGAGATTTGTAAAGTAAAGAAGAATATCTGCAGTGATGAGATGTGAACATTTTATCAAATGTACAAACAGCATACTGTATGCAAAATACTTTTTACGGTATGTTTATATAAACATACTGTAAGCATGCAGGATAATATATTACATTCTATTAACAAAGTAACATTGTGGCTTATTGTTTGTGCAATATCACCATCTCTTCCTCAGCACAGCTGGACTGTT
The DNA here is from genome assembly GCA_034780415.1 of Cichlasoma orientale. Classification (NCBI taxonomy): domain Eukaryota; kingdom Metazoa; phylum Chordata; class Actinopteri; order Cichliformes; family Cichlidae; genus Cichlasoma; species Cichlasoma orientale. Next base: position 181,093 of record JAVDPK010000667.1, read on the forward strand.
ATTATGCAGTTTCTTTTCTTGAAGCCTTTGTATTTTCCTGCAGTCTGCTCATCCTCTTTACTCTAAGGAGGTCTAGGTGCGGGGGCTGAATCAAAGGTAGAAGGGATGGATTGATATTCCAGTCAGACTGTGGGGCTGTTGCTAGAGGCTCCTTTCAACCCTAATGTGAATGGTTCTCTAAGGCTGTGTGCAGTTGCCTATTAGATGAAAAGCCCACATCAGAGTGTGCAAGGCTGCTAAGCCACTGGCTGGCCTGGAGTTAAACAAGGTTATGCATTCTGAAAAATTTAGGTGTCGTCCAAAAAAAAAAAAAAAAAAAAGGTCTTTTGATTGTATTTGACACTTGCAAAAAACCATTATCAAGATAAAAATTTTACATAATCATTTGTTGTGACAGAGCAAAGATGAACCGAAATATTAACACTTGGAGGATTAAACCAATATTGGATGGGATGAAACTAGAACAGGCCAAGATGATGAGAAATCACAGGGCACAGCGTGAAATTAAACTGTGTTATGAAGGGAATTTGGTTAAACCAGACAGGTGTCTTGCTGACTGATGAACATACCATAAAATTAGAAAAAGTTTTTGCAAGATCATAAAAACTTGAGGATAATAATGAATAATATTAAGTTCAGCACCACTATAGACTAAAACATTAACAACACACAGCTCCGTCAACACCTTTCTGACGGCATATTTCTGACTCGGCCGAGCTCTCGCATTGGACTGCATTCTATTTTCGAGATACAGGTTGCCATGGTCTGTTTATCAGGCTTTACTATAAATAATGGCTCAAAGATGTTCAAGAATTTATTATTCAGCAGTTTTCTATTTAAATGTAATCACAGGGGAAAATAAAATACTGAGAGAAAAAAATTAATAAGCCCATGTAGCACAAATAAGCATTTAGAATGTAACATAACCTTTCCTTTCCTCCATCAATGACTCACCAACTGGTTGGGAAATACGCATTTTTCCCCCCTTGTGGTTACCAGGAAGTCACTGACTGGTCAAAATTAGGCCTGTGTGACTGAGGCCTAACAATGTGAAAACTGTTGTGTTGCTTTGGACCCGAGTAAGTGCAGTGGATGAGTCGTTCTTACATTTTGGCTAAAAGTTTTTCTGTTACCAGTGCTATATGGGGGCTATAACAAATTATCTAAGCACACTGTGCGAGTCATAAAAAGCCATCAAGACGAAATAACTTATTACAGGTATTATTGGTGTTTAAGTTATGCGGTAACTGCATATTAATTGCTACTCTAAAAAAAATGTTAAACCTACTTGTGTATTTAAATTAGGAGAAAACATGGAAGACTAGGCTGTAGCCAAAAAAAGCAAATTACACAATAATACAACCAATAGAAATCTTTGCAAAGAGACAGTAAAAATGTCAACATCTGGGCAATATCAATATTTTGGGCATTAATTAAGTGATCATAGATGAGACTTTAGCCAGTCTGAGTCTGTGCTGAAGCTACACCACTGCCAGTAAGACACATCACCGGCCTGCCTCCAGGAGAGGAAAGATAAACTGACTACTGCAAACGCACAGCAGTGCTGAACACAACCCACATACTCAGACACATTCATACAGACAGCAGACAGAGTGTCAGTGTGAAGAGGCAATGACCAGGAGGCAGCCTTTTACTGGGCTCCAACAGCATGCTGCTGATTTTGTGCTGTCAGTAGGAGAGGAGAATGTGTCTGTCTTGGAGTTGGCTACATATCTGAAAGATAAATCTGACTTTGTGCAGAAGGGTTCAAAGGATTTCGATGTCAGGATTTCGATATGGTTTGGGTATGCTATTATTGACCTTAAACGTTCACATTAAACTAAAACATCACATAGCAATGACATGCTGTAATGCATCAAAAACTTTAACACAACTTTTAAAAGATAAAGACTTATTTAAGCTAAGTAATAGTCCCCTTTATTTAACAGCTGAGAGTCTGTTACCAGATGTCCCCCATGCCAGGAATCAAACCCAAGCCACTGGAATTAGAGTATCTGGTATATCCTAACAATTAGACAAGCAGATCACCCCTGGCAAATAATCCCTGTTAACTAAAAAATAATTCCATTGTGTGTCCAATGACTATTAAAACTGCAATATATTCAGCTACAGTTCCTATCACATAAACTGAAGAGAAGTAGCAACACCACAACAGAGAGGTCTTATTTCTTTGTCAGCCAAAAAACTAATAAATAAAAACAGTTCTAATCAATTAAAATATTTGAAGGTCCTTTTTTCTCCTGCTTACTAATTGATCATTAGTTGATGAAATTCCCTGCTCCACTCTACAGAATCCATATTTTAGACCACCCTTCCAAGTGAGGAAAAACAATTGCACTAGCTCTCTCTGCGTAATTGGGAGAAAATGTATATATACACACTTCAGTATGAGAATGCATCGTACTTAAAATGTGCATGCATAAACTCACATAGGTCTCTAAAATACTTCTATAATGGGTGAACTGGGTAATAACTGATTTTTTGTGTCACAGGTTTTCTTAATTGTTTACTTTTAAACATGCAAATTATGTAGTATGTTTGTAAATATGCATTAATCTGCATACTTTTCTGAATATGAATATTGAATAGAGCGGTTTCAAAAATCTTCATTTTATTGACGTAATTATTGTTTTTGTTCTCTTATCTTTTATCATTCAATGAATCAGAAAACACTTAAACAACCAGAAAGATAGCCTTTCTATGTTTTTATGAATAAAATGTTCTACAACTCAGCCTCGGAATAATACATAAAAAAAAAATGTTGTAAGATGTTGTAAAATTTCACACATTTTTACTGAAAATCAGAACTTTTGAGTAAAAATGTAAGGCCCGAGTTACACGGGCTTAAAGACCAGTTGGCGACCTCCTGGTACCAAAGGTTGCTGGTGAAAAGCGTGTATTCCCAGACAGGTTGGTGAGTGATTGCTGCAGGTTGCTTCCAGCTGCTATGGTTAGTATAGTTATGTAGGTAATCATCCAGGGATGTTTCAAGGTGAAATATATTTATGCTGGAATATGCAAATGAGGTGTCATCTTATTAAACATGCAATAATTCATATACATATACAACAGATAAAAGATTAAGACTTGTTTACAGAAGCATCTCAAAACTGGCCAGTACATTTAATTAAAAAAAATTAAAAAGGCAAAAACATTTGACTCTGATGAAGAGTGGAAGTTTTAATCAAACAGGGAGGGTCTACTGGCTGCTACTCATCTCCTGCTGATCATCTTATCTGATGAAATTGCTTATTACATAAGTCATTTAAACAAGACATTATTGACATTTACCCTTGTATAGGTCCTCTTTCTGAAACAGACAAACTTAATGGGATCATGTCTCCTCCCAAAAGCCACATTTATCAAGAGACTGTTAGCTGTAACTGTTAATACTGATAGTTTTGGACCTAATAGAAAATAGAGTGAAAAACATTCTCTATACGGACACACTGTGTGACATTTTTGAGTCCATAGGGCCTTACAGGAATTTATAGTGTGTCTGTAATAATTTCACCTTTCCGGTTCTAGCTAGCCAGCAGCTGCCATGGGAAATGTCAACTTTGAGCTCGAAGCTTAGATGCTGTTTCCATGGTTATGTTCAAAAACAGTTTTTTCCTCTTTTGTGAAATGAAACAATGCAATAACTGCAGTATCGCTTGAGTTTTTATGCCTTTGTACAAAACATGAGAACTTTATTTTGACTTTCACAGCACATAAATAATTATAAATTTAAATCACGTAGGAGAAAGAAACAAAGATTCAGATTTTTAATGTGCCGCCTACTTGATAAGGACTTTCTATTAGCAGGGATGGTGGCGAGGATGTCCTAAAACCACCACGGTTTAAAAAGAAGCCAGCAGACTAAAAGCAGAGTAGTGAAATGCAAAAACACCTGCTGACCCGACCCAGAGGACACATGTTTCGTCATCAACCCTGAGCCTGGAAGGCACAAGGAGAGCAGGCAAGCAGAACAAATAAAAGAAGCTGCCTCAGGTCGATACTGCCACATATTCAGCTGCTTTCTCACCAGCGAGTGCAACCCTTACTGTATAGATATGCCGTGCATCATCAGTTGTTGCATAATGTCTTGGAGGCTTTGAAGAAAACTAAAAAATCTCAAAGCAACTGAGGTAAACAAATATTAGTCATCCAGTCCATGTTGTGTGTTCTTCCATGCAGCATAAGCCCTTATACAACAGTCAACATGTTTCCCTCCGTGAGTGGGTGCAGCAGCAGCCACAGCAGGAAGAGAGAGAGTGAGGACGCAGGTTATAAAGTGCAGCATGTTCTTGAACCTAACCATGAAGGATGTAGTACCATGGCCTTAGGTGCAAGCTGACAAATGAGTTTTTTTGTAGTGCATTTCATAAACTAGATGGGACATGCAGCTGACCCCCAAAGGATTTTCATAATTAATTCATCTTAATTAGGACAAATACATTTCGTAGATATGAAGGTCAGTAATTTAGATTTTACCTCAATATTTTATCCAATATTTTGGGTTGATCGCCACAGGGAAACTTTAACATCAAGCTGTGATTAACAAAGTGTTTTGGGTTGTTGTTTTTTTTTACCGAGTTAAAACACCCACATAAAGGAGATGAAAAAAGACTGAGACCTGGGTACTTGCTTCTCAAGCACCAACAGCTGGAGACTCGACTGACCGAGGCGTGAGGTCAGAGAGCAACAGGAAACCAGCCAACTGACAGCCTTCAGCTAATAAGACACACTGCTCAGGAGGAGCTACTTTCCTCCAGCCCCACCACCGTATACCTGCACCAACTAAAAAACAAGGACTCTGACTCAGGAGTCGGGAAAATGCAACAACAGGATGATGACGGGAGGACATTTACACAAAACCAAGAACTGTTAATCTCACTGGAGTGGAAGGAGAGACAGGAAAGAATAAAAAGGCTTCTCATCACACTTTGGCCTTCAGCTATCTGGAACTCTGGCCTTCTACATGATCAATTGGTTTTATTTGACAAGAGGAACATCGGTGTACCTTACTCCAGTCTTGTACAGCTACCGCACTACATTCAAGGATTAACTTTTTCCAACTGACTTTTTCAGAGTGCATCCATTTAGTTAACTCCTTCCGTAGAAACTCAGTCTCCGTCTGGCATTGCAGAGATAAATGACTGGTATAATTTAAAACATATACGAGTTTCGTGTTCACAACCTAAAGTATAAAGTATACAGCAGACAACTCAAATTATGTTAGGTTAAACTCTCAGCACAGATTCTGCAGCTGCTTATCAGGTGTAGGCAGCCTCAATGCCATATGACAGCCCCCGCTGACAATCAATGCACTACTAATTTATACTCACTGACCATTTAATAGGAACACCATTGAAATCTAAAGTAATACACAATGTTGCCAACAGGGGAAACTAAACATGAATAGACTGCACACAAACCAACAGAAATAAACTAATGCACTCTAGGAATATAAGTTTTTTTTTTTTTTTTTTTTTTTTAGACTATTTTAAATACTTTGGGTCCAACTTTTCAGCTTATTTTGTTGTCAGAAAACTGCAGCATAAAAGCAGCCATTAGAGCAGCATACAAACAAAAGCCTACCAAACAAAATATCTGCCTTAATGCAAATCATCCTTTGCGATTTCATAGTGCAGTCACCCTAAAATCTATTTCACTTCACGACTTACATTTTAAAGGGAAGTCAATTTCATTGCCTATTTTATATTCAGCATGTTACTCTAAACCTTAATCTCACCCAGTGTGATTAGGTTCATGCTCTGTGAAAAGACTGCAATCTCAGAAAAGTATCTAGATAACTACTTTTCAGGTCTCTATCCAAATTCAATCTCAGTACAAAAAAGGTGTTTCAAGATGACATCTACTCTGAGGTAGGAAAGCTGGTTCAAAGTTTTCTTCTCCCTATTCATGACTTTCTGGACTCCATGGAGAAGATGTTCCTCCTTTAAAGGCCTACTTTTTTTGAGCATTGTTCCCATTTATTTAGTTAAAACTATGAAAAAGCTAATAACACAGTTTGACAGGCATAAAATTTTATTTTTGCACCAAAAAGGTGCTTCCCAAAGAGCTATTAGGGAAAACCTGGCAGATCTCAGTATGGTGTCCTTTTAAAAAAAATGATTACAATGATACAAACACAGTTTGTATCATTGTAATGCATTTCTACTTATGGTTGCATGTTTCAGTAAATCATGGCCATTTCCCATTTTCCTAGCAAAACACATGAGGGATGAGGGTTGGTTAAGTTTATGTATACTGTATTTATACATATAAAATATTGATTATCTAAATTGTTTTACTAGTCCTCAACCCTTAAAAATTTTATGCTGAATCCCATACCCCCAAAATGTGGAGTGGCAGGGCATGGGGGTGTAGCAACCCCCCCAAAATCAGCACTGTTTTGCTGAGTTTCTGGACTGAGTTCTAACATTTGCTCATCAAGGTTGAAAACCACATGTATGCAAAAGTTTTGTCCTACACCAAAAACTTAATAAAAGTTAGGCTTGTTTGAGTTTTTTGATTAGTTCACTCTCTAGGGAAACTTGCAAATATCATCCCCAGCTTTCAGTGGGCTGAGACTGTAACACTCATTTCTGTAATCCAGGAAGGAATATGAATTTCTACCTAGTAAACTGTTCCTTTGTGGAAATTGCCAATACTCTTAAACTCAGCAAGCAAGAAAATGACCAGACATTCCAGTCTTGACTTGATTTGTAATTCCACGAAGGGAATATTAATATCTCTGCCAAATACATTCTCCGGCCAATTTAGCAGCACCTATTATCAATGTGTGTGTGCGTGTGTGCATGTATATTTTGTACAAGTGTAGAGAACAAACTAATTTACTTGTTGACAGTCACTGGTAAGTTTATATAAGAGCTTATTTGACAGCAAGTACACTTGCTTAAGGCCTTGCTCATGAAAAACAGGGAAAACAACTGCAGCAAGAGCTGCGGTATAAGTGAAGAAATTGAAGGAATATCAATAAACACTGCAGCTATTACTGCCTGTCGGAAGGTGGTTATTATCACCGATGTGAGGCTGTGATTGGAGTTTGATGTACTTTGTACATTTCTATGGAAGATTTAAAATAAAAGGCATATTGCTACATGTACTTCAATTTCATGTATATTTACATATTTTAAAAATCATACACAGGGTATCTGTCTGTGAACTCAGCCTCCTCTCACTCAAGAGTTGAGCAACCAAACTTGGCAGACAAGTACATCTTAGGACACTGAAGTTTCATATCTATATGAATATTATATCATCATAATGCCTAGCAACTGCCTACCAACAGGCTAAAATGACCGATTTCTAGTGTTTATACACCTAAAACACCTTATAAAAGCATCAAATTAATTTTAGTTTCAGGATAACAACATCTAATTTATATCCATGAAACTTTATGCATGCATGATATATTATATGATGTCATCACATTAGCCTTGTAGCCACCTGCCACCAGGCTAAAAATGACCCATTTGCAGGCTTTAACATAAAATACATTTATTAAAGATTTAAATTATGATGATATTTTAGAGTTTCTTGTTGCCGTGCTTTATGGTTTTCATTTAATATTAATGAAAAACAAATTATACGCTTTATCTCTTTTCACAATCTTTGCAGATATTGTATGTGAAGGGCCTGTGTTATATCAGATGCATGAAAGCAAATTTGATTTGGCCAGTTTTTCTTCAGGTAATAAAGATGCAGTGTGTATTACATCAAGCTAAATTAAACATGCTATAAATACAATTAATTGTAGAGCAAGTTCAGAATTATTGGCTGTTGCCAGCCAAGTCCACTCAATCCTCATAAGAGGGAAATTCCAAAAATATATTATCTGGTTACTCTGATGGACAAATTCTGTAAAAACTAAAAGGGTTCTTTGTAAGATAATTGGAAAATTGGAGGAAGCAAAAAGAATAAATGCTCGCAATTGGTGGGGAAATGGCGGCATGAATGTGTTAAAAAAAAAACAAAAAAACAGCAGCCTAGCAACAGACAAAAGCTATCATACAACTCCAGCCTGTGACTGAAATATCCCCAAAATGGAATTTCTGGTTGATATGCAATGAAGTAGATGGTTATGCCGCTATGAATTAATGAGACAGATTCCAGTTTCTCCCTCTTAATGTCCCATACAACAGAGATATGACTGTATAGGGAGCAGATGGCCAGTGAAAAACACAATAGAGCAGTCAGAAACCAGACAGCTCCACTGACTTCATTTCTAGAAAATCTCCATCCGCATGAACCCCAAAGCTTGCAGGGGCTAGCCCTTACAAAGGTTCTTAGAATAGAGGATAGCAAAGGGTTAGACCAGAGGAACCACCACCATTCATTCTAGGAATTTTATAAAGCACAAAAACACCAAGATATCAGTGTTGGCAGTGGCAAAAGCAGAAGAAATGTCAAAACTTCACCCCCTCCAAACACTTTGATCGTCTGCAAGTATGCAGCGCCAACGTTTCCGACTGATCTTTGTCCGAGCAAAACATCAAATTAATTGTGCTCTGACCTCCCACAGACCTGATTGTAGGGCACAAGTGCAGGCCTTTGAGGGAGGTTTAACAGCTTTTGAGAGGATAAAATCTCTGCCATTTGCAGCCTGTGAACAGCACAGTACTATAAACTGAGTCATGAAAGTGTATGATATGGCAAATGCAGAAAAATATCACCCAAAACAGACAGGAAATATAATGGACTTTAAATAAAAATCACATTTTATATTTATTCTTGGAATTAATTAGCAAATGAAAGCAATGCCAGAAGATGGGCATTCACTCTGTAAAATGAGGTTTTCTCCTATACTCAGTTTGCATGATACTGACCAACATCAGCAGTGTATTGTTATGCTGACAGGTACCACGCACCTGAGACTTATTATGAGGAGTCCCAGTCTAGATAACTGTGAGTTCCCTCCCTCAGGCTCAACCTCAAGAGGGTGCCCGTTTCCTTACGTAAGACTGCGTTAGCTATAAGAAGCCAGTGTATTAATGTGTTTCAGCTGCTCTTGCTCAATTTGCTCATGAATAACTGTTGCCCTGGAAAACAGCTTCCAGGGATATAACTGGGACACAACTGGCTCAATAAATTCATTTTAGGATATAATATGTGAGGAATTTAGGTCGTCCGTGTTTGTATATCTTTGTTTGAAAAGCAGGATTTTGCTTTGACTGCGCGCCATCTGTCTAAGAAATGGAGAGGGAAATGAACTGGAAAGGGAAAAGAGCGTGTTTGATTACAATACCTTGCGTGAAGCATGAATGTCAAAGAACGGCTTATTTCGGACACTGAAGGGCTCCTTGGTTTTGTCAATCTGTCCAGTCTTCATCTTTTCCATCCTGGGAGAAATTATTTCCTTTTCTATGCACAACAGCCGGATATTGAAATCACACTGGCCAACAGGCTGTCCCTGAAACACAAAACAAAATCAGTTATTCAAATGTACTCTCTTTCAAACATGTACAGATTATTCTATGCTTTGCTAAACACAGCAAACAACAACAATTAATTTCCATATGAATTTAATAAATAAAGCGGTACTTATTTGGATTTAATTTCACAATCCCTCCAACGGTAGATTAGCTAGATTTTCAAATGCATATATATTACAGATATGTTAAGATTATTGAACGACCAGTTCCACTCCCATAGCAATACTGGTAATCTTACTTGTAAAAAAATCTTTTTTTTTTTTTTTTTTATACTGATCGATGATCAGGTGATGACCAAGTCCCCTGACTGACAGCAAATGAACTCATAGGTACATTCAGAGGCCATTTAATCAGAAAACAATACCCCAGAAATGAGTAAATGCAATTAAATATCTCACCAATATTTGGCCTTTACATACAAAATATACATAAAAGTATCAAATCACATACACATTACACCTACAACAGTTTTATGACATCCCATTTAAGATCCATAGACACATGGAGCTGGTTCCCCTCTTTGCTGCTATGACAGCTTCCACTCTTTTAGGAAGGCTTTCTACAAGATTTTGGAACGTGTCTGTGGAATTTTTTTGGCCCGTTTATCCAGAAAAGCACATCGCAATCTCCGTTCTAGTTCATCCCAAAAATGTTTCATGGGGTTGAAATCAGGGCTCTATGCGTGCCAGTCAATCGCTTGCACACCAAACCCACCCAACCATGGCTTTATGGAACTTGCTTTGCACACAGGGGCACAGTCATGCTGGGACAGAAAATGATCTGCAAAATAAAGTCGGAAGGTAAGCTGAAGCAATAAGATTTCCCTCCACTGGAACTAAAGGGCCGACCCCAGGAAAACAACCCCACCCCTCCATCACTGCACTTTACGGGAACAATCTAGTGAGGAAGGTAATGTTCTATTTGGCATCTCTGCTAAAGCCAGACTCATCTATTAGACTGCTAGATAGAAAAGCGTGAGTTTTTCACTGCACAGAACACGTTTTCACTGTTTCAGAGTTCAGCGGCGGTGTGCTTTACACCACTCCATCCAACGCTTGGCATTGTGCTTGGTGATTTAAGGCTTGCATGCTGCTGCTTGGCCATGGAAATCCATGCCATAAAGCTCCTGAGTCAGCAGAGCGTTGGCGACTTGAACTCATTATGTGCCCGAGCGCTTCAGTAACTTTACGTCTTCTACCACTTTGTGGCTGAGGTGCTGCGATTCCTAAAAGCTTGCACATTGCAATAATACCGCTTACAGTTGATCGTGGAGGGAAGAAATTTCACAAGCTGACTTATTGGAACAAATTCAGATGAACTCTTTAGAACTCACTCTTTCACAAAGGCAGACTGCATGACTGGCACTTGATTTTTTTATAGATTTGATTAGATTAAACATTATTAATCCCTTTAGGAAGATTCCATCAGGGAAATTAAAGTACACCTGTGGCAAGATTAAGAGCTGTGGCCCAATACCTTTGTCCATATAGTGTATACTGGTGCATAGATAAGCACACGTAAAGGCTGTGACAATGTTACCTTGACATCAGCTGAGCTCGTGGGAATATCATCACCAAAAGTACACAGTACAGCTAAATCAGCTTTTCTTTGTCACTATGACAACAGTTTTTATCCATCATCGGCCAGACACACAGTTGTTCTACACAGATAAGCACATCACCCTGAGCCATTACTGCCTTTACACAGACAGGGGACACTAAGGCAGAGCAAAGGTGCCACCACACCCATCTGGCGATCCACTGTGACTTTGGCAGGAAAAAGTAAAACAAAGCTCGAGTTCCTGCCCTGGGTTATTAACACTAAAGCTCAGGTGGAAAATTTAAAAAGCCACATTAAAGTGTTAAATGATACAGAGGAGTTGTGATGAAACCAGCCTGATACAGAGCTTGGTCGTTTGACAGTTACCATCACATATTTCTGTTGTTCAGCTGACAAAGTGATTAAAAACAATGACTCACAGACATTTTTATCAGCACAAAAAAAAAGAAAAGAAAACTGCTGATGTTATTAAAAAAAAAAGACAACAATTTGACATTTAATAGAAAAAATAAAAAAGCTCAAACTCCAATTAAGCTGCAATTTATCTGGTGCCAAAACACATCATAAATCAAGGACAGCTATTTTTTTTTTTTTAATTACCTGGCTGTGATGTGAAGCACAGAAATACTTTCTAATCTCTAACCCAAACATTTCTTTGATTGGCAAAATTGGTATTTAAGGAGAAAAAAAAAATAAAATAAAAGCAGACAACCCATTTTCAAACCGTTTTATGATTTGCCAGAGAACTACATACTTTGGCAAGATAAACTTGTTTTTAAGCGAGCAGTTACACAACAGTATTCTCTATGCTAATCACTGGCTCTGGTACAGCCACTAAATAAAAAGAATAATGGAACTGAATTTAAAAATGTGTCTGGCAGTGATAACTGCAACATGTTATTCCAAATATCATTCTATCTGCTTATGGAAATTTAATAAGTGTTCCTCTGGAGGGCTTAAGTAGGCAATCTTAAAACCCCTAATTGTTCTTATTTAGGCAGATGATCCTGACTACATTAAAACTACTTATGTTTTATTAATTACTTAATTATTTTTTATTTAAATTTGTGAGGGGGAAAAAAGGGCCAACATGTTTTTGGATTTTAATGCAAAAACAGATCAAATAAATGAAGGAATCTGACTGTGGCAGGTCTACTGTAAAGCCTAGTGCAGGGCCAGAAAATCTGATTGCTTTTCTGTTTCTAACAAGTGATTATTTGAGCATTTGAACATTTCACAATGTTTTAGCTTGTTAGACACAGAACATCAATTTATCAAAACAATATGTTGAAACATTAGCAGTTTTTACAGCTCTTACGCCAGCAGGATGGATCAATATTCTCTGATGTGTATCGAGAGGCCCAGAGGCTTAGGGCCTAAACATTTGTATTCTGCTCCGAGTGTTTGGTAAAGGCCACTTCTCTTCTCAACAGCTTTCTAAGGAATTACTGGAAATGGCAGGGGAAAAGATTTCTGAATAAAAGGACGAGACAGTGAATGACAAAGAATTAGCTATGATTAGATGAAATACTAGAGCACCATTTTCTGAGTCATGTAGATTTTCAGCAAAACAGAAAAAAAGATCAGAGCCCTCTTCAAAGTATGCCTTCTCACATAAATATGCGCTTTGCAAAGCCTCCTGAAGCCTCTCTGGGAGAAACAAAATTGACATGGCAAAACATCTTACACTTGCGTTAAATATCAATGTGCTTATTAAACATGCAGGTTTTCTAAATAGGTTCCACCACCAATCTGACTCATGGTGGCGCTTATAAAAGGAAAGGGGGTGAAGTGAATGAAGGTAACCAAGTTGGGAAGAAGAAACTCACCAGGCAGAAAATTGATTGATATTTTTTAAAAGTCTTTTTTCTCTCAGTTACAAACAGTGTGATGTACTGTAAGTATCACAGAATTGGATACCATAATTAAAATGAGTAACAGTTTGCGATAGTATTAAAATTTGAATTACTGATTATCGATTCCCGCCTGTATTCATATGTAACCACACAGACTGAGGCTATACTGAATGTTTTGATAGTAGAGTGTGTTTATGAAGGTGTGCCTGATAAGAATTTTACTCATTATAAGAAGATCTGACTTCTTATACCAAGGATTTACTGTGATGCACATGCCTTTAGAAATACAGACAAAACCTGAGCCACAGAATCCACTTTATCAGGTTCAACTCCTCATTACCACAAATATCTAATCAGTTAATCATATGACAGCAGCTCAAATCATTTAGGCATATAAACATGGTTAAGACAACCTGCCGAAGTTCCAACTGAGCAGCTGAATGTGGACGGAGGATGATTTAAGTGACTGAAAGTGGCTTGGTTGTTGGTGCCAGACAGGCTGGTCTAAGTGTTTCAGACACTGGTGATCTACTGGGATTTTCCCGCACAGCCAGCTCTAAGGGTTGAAGAACGGTGCCAAAATGAAAATATCCAGTGTTGATATCAGAGGTCAGAGGAGAATGGACAGACTGCATTGAGCTGACACAAAAGCAACAATCACTCTAATAGACTTAAAATCGGGAATAAAATACAGTCAGTTTTTGAGTTACCAAAGCAAATTTTACTGCTCACAAATATTGGCTCTATGAAGTCCTTCACACTCAACAAAGTAGAGATTAGAAAATGGTCTGATCACAGTCTAGGCAATGTAAACCAGTCAGTCAAGGAAAACAATCTTGGACAGTTGAAAAGTGAGTTCAATCTCCCCAGGTCAGATTTCTATAGATATGTTCAATTAAGAAGCTTCCTGATACAACATAGGGACTGGGGTAAACTTATAAGCCCCACACCTATAGAAAAGTCCCTAATAAACGGGGACTAGAGGGAAGAAAATAATCAGCAAATGATAAGATAAATTATTTTCTATGAATTATACAGAACTCCCTAAAGATAAAGCAGAGGTGAGAAACAGATGAATGAGGTTAAAGCAGAAGATACCTGGAAGAAGATGTGCACTGGAGTACATTTGGGCACAAATAGAGTTCAACTGGAAAACAATAACCTGATTTTTTTAGAACACCAGAAATAACAGCTAAGATGGGTCCAGTGCACCCTGGCTCGTGCTGGAGGAACTGCAGATGCTAGACTGCCAATCATACTCATATTTTCTGGCTGTGTCCTACGCTCATTGTATCTTGGAGGGAGATATTTGAAGCCCCTAAAGCAGTTTTTAAAAAGGACATTATGAAAAACCCTATGGTGGCATTATTGGGAGAAATGTCTGAGGGAAGGGACAGGAAAGCCAAGAAATATCTCTTAAATATACTGCACAGCAGCATTAAAATGCATAACCATTAGATTGTTGAAAGCAGATCCTCCCACATATAACATATGGATCCAAAAAGTATGAGACATTTACCTTACTGAAAGATGGACTCTATTATAGTGAAGTATATAAGTTCTTTCTACCGACAATCTATAAATCTATAAATCACATCACGCCAGGTGCCACTCCAGTCAGCCATGAACAGGAAACTGAGGCTACAGTTCACATGGGCTCACTAAAATTGGACAATGAAAGATCTGAAAAACCTTGTCTGGTCTGATGAGTCTCAATTTCTGCTGTGCCATTTGGTTGGTAGGGTCAGAGTTTGATGTAAATAATAACATAATAATAACAATAACAACAACATAAATCCTGCATTGTATCAATGTGGGGGATATTTTCTCGGCACATTTGGCAGTCCTTAGTGTCAAATTGCCATTTAAACACCACAGCCTGCATGAGTACTGTTGCAGACCATGTTCACAGTGTATCCGTCTCCTGATGGCTCCTGATGGCCACTAAAGGTGGATTAGCATTGTTTGGGTAAGCTGCGCTCAATAAAGGCAGCCAGGGGCTGTGGTCCCTGCAGAGCGGATGTGATTTATGAGCAAATTATAACACGTGAGGTCAACTGAGAAGGCAGACTTATCAAGTGGCAGCTATTACTAGCTAGAGGCCAACGCTAACCCAGCAGTGGATCTTGTGTTAATCTGTCAACTTGCACCTCTTCATTTCCGTTGCAATGAGCAGTCATTATCAGTATAGGTGTATGGAGTGTGGCTGTTAATGCAGTACAATTTTCAAGTAACTACCCCAAAAAAAAAACAACTGGAAGTTATCAGTGTGATCCAACAGAATAAGTCACCGTGTCACAAAGCTGGATATCATCTCAAACTGCTTTCTTGAATTACAATGAATTCACTGCACTCAAATGACCTCCACAGGCACCAGATCTCAATCCAATAGAGCACCTTTGGGACGTGGTGGAATGGGAGATTTGCATCATGGATGTGGAGCCAACAAATCAGCAGCAACTGTGCGATACTATTATGTCAATATGGACCAAAATCTCTGAGCTCCTTGTTGAATCTATGCCAAGTAGAATTAAGACAGTTCTGAAGCCAAAAGGGGATCCAACCCAGTACTAGCAAAGTGTAACTAATAAAGTGACCAGTGAATGTAAATTACAGTCTCACACTGGCCAGGAAATTAAGCTGATTCCAAGTTTGTCAGTGACTCCACAAACCATCACATTTACAGAACAAACACAGATTCTTGAAGGTGTAGATCAACGGCTGGCCAAGATGGTATTTCAAGTGCTTTTATTCTGCCTCCTGATTCAGTAGACCAATGTCTTAATTAAATCGGGAATGTTTAGCTGATTGTTAGAAATTTAAAAGCAAAGTATTTAGAGAATTTATCAAATAATTAGTTAATGTCTGCATTCATTCTGTGCTTATTTCTTGCATTTAAGGCCTTTTTACATATTTCTCTTTCACACACGATGCATAGGCGGCATTCTGGGTTTCAGTATCTTGCCCAAGGACACTTTGACAAGTGGACTGGAGGAGATGGGGATTGAACCACTGACCATCTGATTAGCAGACGAGCTGCTCCACCTCCTGAACACAATTTGATAAGATGAGCTGGGAATCTAATAGTTAATAATGACATTTTCAACACTAATTAGTTGATTATTTGGGGAAACAATGAGATAAATAATTAAAAAAAAACATTTACTGCAGGTCCAAACAAAAAAAAAAAAATTAATAAAAGGAAATAAAGTAAAAATTGGTTTTGCATTCATCAGGTGGTGACTACATTGGAATGCCCATGTTGCTCTGTGTGTGCAGGATACTTCAGCTGCCAACTGTCTGCTAACAGATTAGCTATAACAACTCGGGAAATGAGAAGCGAGTCATGCTGTGTCCTTGTGATAGACTCTTTGATTTGCTTAATGTAGCCTTAACAATGTTATAAGGGCAATTTCAGAACTTCAAATAAGGTCACAGACAGATTGATCAAGATACTCTTGTTTAAACATTTCTTTTTCAAGACTTATTTTTCTTTTAGGGTGACTGCAGTAAACTGCACTACATCCTCCTGGAGCAACAGCTGGTATCATGTCCCACACATTCAGCACCATCTGTCAGCCGTGTCAACGGGACAGAACAAGATGTAAGTGTGGATGATTCAAGGCATGTGCTGTCCACGACTGTTCAACAGGGAAACACATCAGATTAAAAAAAATCTTGTTAACCAAACATTTCTGGGACTAAATATCATTTGAGGCTGTGATTCTAGGGGATGATCTGTCAATGTGGATAACTTAGATGTAAATATGCCATTTATTATGCTGCTCCATATTGATACTGCTGTCACACTAATGAAAGTGGTTCGGAGTGGCACACAATGTAATTCAGTATTCCTGACAAGCAGTAGCCATGCATCAAGTTTGACAAGACAAACTCAAATCTGCTAAGAAGCTATTAGCTCTGATAATGCTTCCACAGATCACCTCAGGACACCTTGGCTCTTATAGCGGGCATATACTACACACATCCTGTAAAGCTCAAATTTCAGTGATTGTAATACATTTTTAAGGTGACTAATAATTTGTTCATTTCTAATATATCCAACAGTCAGTGGATTTAGCTATACCAACTTCAGTTTTCCTTAGTTGAATACTTTGGGCTTGAGCTTTCATAAAGGGTTTGCAAAAATATTATCCATCCATCCATCCATGGGTCGCAGGGGGGCTGGAGCCTATCCCAGCTCCCATAGAGCGAAAGGCGGTGCACAATCTTTTTGAACTTGTATTCACCAATAAAAGTTCAAAAACAGAGAGCTAAAACACC
This sequence comes from Cichlasoma orientale, assembly GCA_034780415.1. Taxonomy (NCBI): domain Eukaryota; kingdom Metazoa; phylum Chordata; class Actinopteri; order Cichliformes; family Cichlidae; genus Cichlasoma; species Cichlasoma orientale. The sequence goes on from JAVDPK010000667.1 coordinate 198,257, forward strand.
AAAAAGTGAACTGAGTGCAAAAAGAAACCATATACGATATGTACACATATACACACATTATAAACACATTAAATTTTAAACACCAGAGAGCAACATAATGAGAAATAAAGTCTCTAATAGCATGAAGTTGACAAGACTAAAATAATACAGCAATAACAGCGACAGTGTTTGAAATCCTGTTAAAAGCACTAAGACCGTCTCGGATAATTTGGGATAAATTACATTAAACATCGGTGACAAAATAAGAGATGTCAAAACAGGTTTAATGCTCAGCTTCCCTGGGGATATCGGTAACAAAAACATAGAGGCTTTCAGGGTGTTTTGGACTAAAACTGTTAGTAAAAACATTCAGTGTCCTGTTTGATAACAGCACTATTTGATTAAAGAAAAAAACAACAACAATATTTTAGTACTGGAACAAGGTATTTAAAAAAACTAATTTAACCCTTAATGATTTTAACTCAGGCAACATCAATTATTGCTGATACAATCTATCAGTTTGATGTCAAGCAGTATGAGCAATACTTTAAAATTCCTCCATATATTTTTCTGGGGTGGGAAGCAGTCAGATTAATAAGCGAACACTTAATATAAAAAAGAAAAGGCACAAGTTTTTGCTCTGAGTATTCAGGCTTTATGTCCACATCTCAACATACGTGGGCAGATTTGATCTCAATCTTGAACACACAAAAGCCTCCAGTTCCCGAAAATTTATTTCCTGTCATCCACCTCCATCATTAAGAGCCGGGGTTGCTCCCTCTGGCTTCGGGAGTGCATTTGTGTCTAAATTTGGAGACTGGCGGGTCTTAGGCCAGATTTTATGACGACATTCGATTCCAGTGTACTAGAAGAGTCCCTGAAGCATACAGTCCCCGCTCCTTTATGAGTCACTGCAGTACTGTCATGAGCTTACCTCTCAGACTGAGTTCAAAAACAGGGAGAAAAAAAATGCATCTCAGATACAGCAAAGAGCTACCAGATTACTGTGTTTTGCAAACAGTTATTAGGAGGTATTTCTACAATATATTTCTATTTATGAGAAATAATCTTAATATACTGCATTATCCACTTATAATTAGCACATGAGAACAACATGAAAAGGTGGATTAGCATTGTTTGGGTAAGCTGCGCTCAATAAAGGCAGCCAGGGGCTGTGGTCCCTGCAGAGCGGATGTGATTTATGAGCAAATTATAACACGTGAGGTCAACTGAGAAGGCAGAGTTATCAAGTGGCAGCTATTACTAGCTAGACGCCAACACTAACCCAGCAGTGGCTCTTGTGTTAATCTGTCAACTTGCACCTCTTCATTTCTGTTGCAATGAGCAGTCATTATCAGTATAGGTGTATGGAGCGTGGCTGTTAATGCAGGTACAATTTTCAAGTAACTACACAAGAAAAGACTGGAAGTTATCAGTGTGATGCTGCAGCTCTGAAAGATGATGGAGCAGATTCAATAGCCACAGAGTGCACCTGCAGATTAACTTTTCGAGCAGAAGTAAACGGAACTGACAGCTATAAAACCTGCCCATGCCTTCACAGATGAGGTGGATGCTATAAGCGCTCCTTTCTGCTCAACTGTTAATCAAGTTAAGCCAATTATCTTGTCTACTTATGCACCTAAAGCAAGATTATTTTAACAACATAAAAGATAATGAGGTCAATCAAAGTGTCAGCACACAGGCGGTGATGTCAACCGCAAACCCCCATGCTTTTATTTCAAAATAACAGCTTTCAGCAAAAATTAGAAAATTGGGGGGCACATATGTAAATGTTGTTGTCTTGTCTGTTCCCCCACTGTGGGGGAGCTGACAGTGACTGACAAGCAGCAACAACTTTTAAGAAAGACAAAAAATGATTTTTTTAAATTATCTACAGCAAGTGCAGAAAAATAACTCCCCATCTTAGGGTGACAATAAGGGTCAGCTGGTTATTATATTTGAGAGTACAAACAGGCATAACTACCTTTTCCAATCAAACTCCAAAAAAAGTCAGTAAACTCATTATTCTGATGCTGTGAAATTACCCAACAAGGTGCAAGGGCACATTCTTCTCTTTACACTAAAATCAAAAGGATCCTCTATTGTGCTGCAACCCAACTTTAAATACAAGCAGGGGGTCACATTAGGCCATGGGACAAGCAGGTGGTGTGTTCTCTCCCTTGCTGCATTTCCACCCTCGATCTCAGAATGGAGCCTCAGTGCCAAGGAGCAGTCCACCCCAGGTAATAGAGAAGGCCAGTATGGATCAATACAGCGCTCTACCGATGGCAGGGTGAGGAGTCATGCGGAGCTGCTAACCTACACAACATCTCACACAGACGTTCCCTTCGCCACTGGAGCCTCTATCGAGCCGCTTGCCCGTGTGATCCTCTGATCGATGAAGAAAGGGAGGCGACAGACAAACACTTCATCCCGAATTGTTCATCAAGTTCTTTTTAAAGGAAGACACCAGAGATCTCCAAAGGGTATATACTGTGACTGCCTGCATGCCATTAGCAACACGTGGACTGGTTGAAGGGACGAATTAATTTAGAGCCCGGAAGAGCATTTAGCAGTTAACAGCCTCATAGTGTTGTCCCTGGACTGTTCAAGAAAAAGGTCAAAATAATCTAACAGCAGAAGCATGCTGTTAGACATATAAAAGAACACACAGATGCACCAGGCAGTCACTGCCACATTAAAGAAAATAATGAAATGCTCATCAGGTCAATCCTGTACAATGCTCGGGACTGACAATGTTAAAGGTTAATATTTAATAACATTTGTCTAAGTGGTTATCAAAAACAGGCCAGTGTAGCTGGCAAAACCAATTTCAAGTGAAAGCACAAAAAAAAAAAACCTAGCTTATAAATATTCATTCACAGGTCAAAGGCAGTTCAGCCCCAGCTTTGTTGTTAAGGTCAGGCTTTAGTCGTGACATGTTGCGGGGTCAAACAGAGCCACGTTTTTCCCACTCAGCATGCAGAATGATGAAGCGCTGTCATCTCTATGCAAATACTGCAAAGCCTGGATCAACACTGCTCTGCTGCCTGCTGCATTATAGCACTGAAGGAACCCAACTGGAAGTTTGAATTTTCAGGTATAAGGGATAAGCAAATCCCATCCCGTGTCAGTGCTTCTTCACATAACACAGCACCCTGTTTGGATTATATACAGCCTGCCACCAGCTACTGAGTGTGACCACAAAAATCAGAAACCCTTCTGCTGAACCTTAAGTAAACGCTAAGTAAAAAGCAGAGGGCACGAGCAGCTGCAGGCAGACCACAGCATTAATGGAATGTATCCATTGTCCTTTTGGTTTATTCGACCCGACATCTTGACCTTGCACTTTTTTGGCAATACAAGTCATAAGAAAATATGATGCAGTCTCATACTCACATTGAATTTGATGATGTCATATATCAAATAGCGAGGGACCGGGTGGCCGTTCACCTTGTCGATGATCATCTCCTGCGGGGATGAAGACAAAGATCCGGTCAGGGGGATGGAAAACAAACAAGGGAAGGAGAAAGATGCAGAAAATGGACTGAAAGGAAAGTTCTGAATTACGTGAGGTCTTAACATTACAGCATAATGAAAGAGGTGCCTGTTTGAAACACGTTATGGAGGAAGGGACACAAGAGTATGGCAACTCTCCAGAGGATGCGTGTTGAGAGAGGGAGATGCCTACGGCAGTCCAGAAGATAACAAGGCAGGTGTGTAGGTGTGTAGGTGTGTGCATATGGGTGTGTCTGTGTGGTGAAGAAGGATATAAAGCAGAAATGGCACTGCACATTTATAATGCAAGGCTGTCAGTTGAAGTCAGGTGCAGTCACGATGGTTGACACCCATAAGAAACACATGATTAGTGCTACACAACAATGTGAAGCGGTAACAGTAACGATGAGGTTAAAGTAGCAGAAGTGGAAGTAGAGCTTTAACTCTTTGCCTTACATAAATTTGAGATTGACGCACTACATTTAGAGAACTATATTCATTCCCTTGCCCCTCATAAAACATTAATGCACCTAACTGTGCTCTAGTGTTGTACCTGACAGATAAACGAGTAGCAGGTAAGACATCACTCAAGGACTCGGCTATTACGCAAATGGAGTATTTTTGGAGGCTGGAAGACTCATATCCAGCCTGACCAACAGCATGAAGATGGTGAAATTTGCCCATTTATGTGTGCTTTGAAGTCCATGAAGAAAAATAAATAAGCTATTTTGGGTAATTTAAGTCATGCGGTATATCAGCAATCTCCTGTGTATGTCAACAATTTTGGCACCAGCGCCGAGCTTCAGTTACTGAGATCAAAAACTAGCTTCCATTAGCCTTGAAGGAATAGTTTGATAGTCTAGTGTCTGTGCGGTAAATAGTCCTTCATTCATTATGCATTATTTAGCATAAAAAAATGGCAACAAGTGGGGAAAACATACCAAAATAACAAATTCCAACAATCAAAGTGTATCAGTATAAAAACACGAGGTTGTGGTTTTGCCTGGGATTTTGTGAGGTGCTTGTTTTATGGTGAAGAGCAAGCCACTTCCTGCAGTCTCCACAGGAGAGACTCTGTACCCTGGCTATTCTGAATCAATTAACTAGTCCAGTGCCTCTGGGGGGAATGGACAAATTTTTTCAATAATAGTCACGGGCTCTCTATATGGACTGTTTACCAAAGCTGGTTCAAACCTGGCCGGTCAATAGAACCTGGATTACAGAAACCAACAAATCGAACATCTGCCCCCTTTAGGCAATTGCCGGTTAATTTCCAACCCTCTTAGCAGTAACAGCAATCTCTGTGACGAGCTGAGCAAAATGCCTGTTAATGGTACTCTGTATAGTTACATACTACACAGACATGGGAGTGTTATTTCTTGTTGTTTTACTCTTGGCAGAAACTATTTCTCCACGACATGTCAAAACTTTTCCTTTAACATATATTTGACTAAAAAGAGCCCCAAACCATGGATTTCTTTACATTTCACCATGGAAGAGCAGCCTTCAGTGCAATGGTAAATTGTTATAGACCTGTCATCTAGCAGCCACTTTTCCAAAATGAGAGACTGCTACTTGAGTACCTGCATCTTAATGACTACTAGAAGTGTGTTACAATAAAAATTCCCTTGCTGGCTGATGTAATTTTACTTCACATCTCACAGGATGAAGGACCATACAACAAAACTAAATTTCCACAGCTAGATTGGTGGAGTGGAAGAAAAGGAGTGAATGCGAGGCATGCACAGCACTGGAGGAGGATTTGGAGAGTAGAAATGATGTAATTCCAGGAGGCTGCCATCATTATGCATCTGGTGCACTGAACCATGGCACAGACAGACAGCAGCGCATGAATACATTAATGTGACCAACGAAAACTGCCAGGAATTCAATCTACACTGTGCATTCATCCAAAATTGGAACCTGAGTTGATGTAAAGCTCATTAAAAACTGTACCACAAAACAGCATGTAAAGACAAAGTCCAGAGGCTCTGGGCTAAAGATGAAGAATATCGGGCTACACAGCTGGGCTTCTAAAGGACTCATCGTAAAAAGCAAAATACAGCCTCTATCAGCTAAGAGCCAGAAGCATCAACAGATTAATAAACACAAGTCAAAACAAACCTTGTAGCAATCTAAACACAGCAGCAGCACTGCTTCTTCAAAGCAACACTTAACACGCTGCAATTAGATGTCCTGCCTGAGTGAGGAAGCTAAATTCACCGCATCAATCAGCAACTGTTAAGCCAAGAGGAAGCACATACCTAGTGTTTGCATATAAACTTTGAAGAAAACAAAGCTGGGAGCAAGACATAAAGAATGACAGGCAACTTGTCTATAATCTTCATTATCTGAAAGCCAGAAACAAACCGTGGCTGCCAGAAATTTATAAATCGCTGATGACATGAACGTGCAGCAATTTCCTATGTGTTCAGAGGGGGCTGTGACGATGACTCATGCATGTGCACCTGCTGGAATGGAGCGGCTGGGACCTGCATGACCTACACTGCACAAACATGCCAGTGGAAGTCTGGCATTACAGTGGAGGGATAAGTCACCGACCCCTGCTGCCAATCCGGGGAGCGCACAGCAGAGCGTAACAACAAAAACACAACACAACACAGAACAAAGACTGAAAACTGCAACATTTCATTAGTGCTTTCCCCGAGATGTGAATGACTGGACGCTGCTGTTTCAAACTGAAATGTGCTCACCTTTCACCCAAGGTTTGACAACGGGTGTCAATTATTTTGCAAGACTACGCAGCAGGGGCTGGATAAGAACAAATGTGGGATTGGAGGAGACACTGGACAATCCAAAACAATCCAAAAGAAAGCGACGGGAAGAAGAATAACTCACCCCATCCAGTAGAGTATTTGATAAGTGGACACGTGGATCCTTCCGGAAGGGAAACTCTAGGTTTGCTATGTGGAAGATAGTGTTGTCTCTGTCAACCATGAACACCTCATTTTTTCCATTGATGAGCATCATGTACCTGTGGAGAAACAGGTTGCATCATCAGCTAGTTGTAAGTACAGGTTAACAAGTTTTATTTGTGTTAATCACTGTGATAGCAATGAATGAAAAGAGCTGCGGAATCCCAATGTTGATTGAGCCCCAAATTCAAATAGTAAAAATAATATATTGAAAATCGTAGCACTGTAATATGTACAATAAAATCTTGGCTACAAATCTTACAATTTCAAAAATGCTATCGGGTAGTACTCGGTCAGGATCTTCATAAATGGAGAAAATCCTCATCAGAACTGTGAGGGGGAGCTTGGATTAGATTAGAGTTCATTAACAGCAATTAAACAGCATCCCAGCTGTCACCCATGTCTGATTTAAATATTATAAAATCCTTGCTTTTGCTGTTCTTCCAAGGCTCGGCTCTCAAAAGCCAATAAGTAAAATTTAAAGATTAATGGGCAACCCATAAAAGCTCAACTACGGGTGCGTACTGCAAACTAGCCTAAAGTATAAATACCTGAGTGTGTAGCACTTTACATTTAGCATACTTGGCCCTACAAAAATACTTTAAATAAAGGATTAAAAAAAAGAAAAAAGAAGGAGATTAATTAACTAACTGAGTTTTATCTGTAGTGATTTTCAGTCAAGTGTTCATTCAAGTGCTTTCACTGATAGCTATCATTGTCTACAGACCAAGTGGATGAAACCCAAGAAGTCTATCCAAAAGTAACCTACTAGAGACGATCAAAGCAAACAAATGTCCCTATTGGCTGACACTGGCCTATTGTAGACTCGCCTATTGGCTACATTATTCCCATTAGCCTAGAATCAACTAATCAGTGAATCTTTACAAATGAAACAACACATTCACTGAACAGAAACAGATTGGATTAGGAAAAAACAGCATCTTAGAATAACTGCTTCAACATGTAAAAATTTTCCATTTCAGTCACAGTATATTTAATTGTTTCTTTGGGGTAATCACCAACTATTACAGCCTTTGTGACACTTTATTAAAACGTTTAGCATTGCTCGTTTACATGCAATTTCTCCAGACAAACAATGAGGCCTATAATTTTCTTTAATAAGCTTATTTGGATGATTAAATATGGTAATAATAATAATACTTTAAAGCCGAATTGCTGTGAGCAAAGAGAAACAACACGACAAGTCTGTGCATGCCTCTAATGTGCAAATAAAAAAAAAAAGAAAAGAAAAAAAAAATCATACAAGGTGAAGGTGCAAGAGCTTTTATCATGTCTGAAAAAGGGAAGGTCACCAAAATGATACTTATTAATTACCAAAGCACCTACTTTTCCTTTTATCTAGCTGTGTTTAATGGGAACTATCATTGCAAACAAGAAGTCGTTATTTTTATATTCAGTGTGGCTAAAACTGAAGAGACCCACTACAAACTACTTACTTTTACTTCTGACAACAATAAAAGGTGGCTCATATCAGGAAACATTTTCTAAGTTTTACAAAAAGTACCATAATAAAGCCATGTCAATAAAATGTTTACTCAGTGGTAAACAAATTCTCTTTCCTATTACAGAAGCCCCTTGGCGCCTTCCACTAACACAAAAACACTTTCTTAGCTCTTAGGTTATTACTCCATCTTCAAATTGCACACATCGCCAGTGCGCCATGCTCAACTAATCCACAGTCTGCCCTTGCAGGTGAGATAAAGAGGCACAAAATAACATTTTCACAATCTGCCTTCCATGAGTTCAACTTTTGCAGGAAGAAAACAATATACATCGTGCAATTCAATGTAGTAGTTTCGACAGTATATATTCATCACTGTTACCATTTTTAAAGTTTTTTTTTTTTTTTTTTTTTGAAAGAAAACTGATATGGTCATTCTGGGGCCATACACTGTTTGTGTTATTGGATTAAACAGCATTACACTGCAAGGGATTTGCTGGTATTTTGTCCATCATAAGCTTTATTTTTCCCGGGTTTTGGATCCGACAAAAGTAAAATGAAGTAAAAGCATAACAGAAACTGAAATGACAAGCTACTGCTGGAAAATTACTTTTTCATCCTTGAGTACACCAATCTGGGAGATTCAACAACTTGAGAGCAGAGACTGTTGGACTGTTAAAAGCTGTTAAAACAGACCAGCTTTCAAGCACGGGTCACGCTATGAGCATATGGCTGGTATTAATTTGACTCTCACCATCCTCATAGGTGTGCCAGGTTGCCAATGCATGAAGGATAAAGATATCTTACACTTTGCCTTTTAGATTTTTATCACCTTTATTCCTCCCTCTCCACTGTAAGAATACTATAACTGAAGGGGGGCAACTTTAAATAACCTAAAAAAAAAACAAAACACTACATCTGAACTAAGACTAAGACTTTCTTCTCACACATTTTCTCTAGAGGTTTGGGGCTATAAAAGTAACTCAATAAGGGTTCTCACAGCATATAAGTTAATTATTCTGTAAAAGACCTCATCTGGAAAATAAGTCGTCCAAATTATTTAGATCCCGGTTAAGGATCTATCCTTCTGCTGGCTAATTTAGAAAAAATTGATCTAATGTATTGCATGTAATGGGATGTTTTCTTCTCACTGGGGCTAATTGAACTATGCTAAGTGAATTATGTGTATCGGGTCAGGTTGTTTCATCAGTTGTTTCATTAAGAAACATAAAATCTAATCAAATAAATAATAAAGTACTGTCTTGAGCCACCCCCCCCCCCTTTTTTTTTCCCCCTTTAGATTTTGTAGGAAAACGGGAAATGGGTGGAATGATCTACTGAAACACATGCAAACATACATGTTAGCAAATTGAGTTTGTACATTTCTTGTGAGCTTGAAAGTCAATATCTGGTATGACCGCCTTTATTCTTTAACGCCTGAACTCTTTCAGGAAAGCTTTCTGCTGATTTCATTAAGTAGTCTTTGGGAATAGTTCTCCAGGCTTCTTGAAGGACATTCAAAGGTCTTCTTTGGATGATGGCTGCCTTTTGTTCCCTCTCTGTCAATATGATCCCACAATGCTTCAATAATGTTGAGGTCTGGGCTCTGGGGAGGCCAATCTATGACTGATAGTGGTCAACTGTGTTTTCTTCTATCCAAGTAAGCTTTTACTGCACTGACAGTATGCTTTGTATCATTGTCATGCTGAAAAACGAAGCGGCTGCAAATCAGATGCTTTCCAGATGGTATTGCATGGTCGATCAAAATCTCACGGCACTCTTCTGCGTTCATAATTCCATAAATTTTTTTACAGATGACTGTAGACACTCGTTATTACACCTCTCTCCTGACCTCCTCCATACATACTGACGACAAATTGAGCCAGAAATTTCTAATGTGGATGCATCCATAAGATCTTTTGCAACTGATTTTCAGTAGGTGGTATATGTGTGTACCTCAAGCTGGGGTCCTCTAACGGAGGTCTGGCCGTTTAAGGGTTCTGTGCAGTATCCTAGCTGTTCCAAGGATTGTACTCCTCTGGACAAACACTTCCAGTTTGGGGGTTATAGCTCCTAATATTGTCATTAAACCAATATTATATTTCAGTAGCAAAAAGTACCTTAAGAATACCCAGATAGACACACTTGTGCTCACTGCCTTATCAATAAACACAACAATCACTGACTTGGCAAACAATTTAAGGCAGTATCAAAACAGGGACATTAAACAGACTTGAATCCTTGATCCTCCCTTCTGTTGGTTCCCAAAGATGAGCTAAATAAAGACGGGCCACACCCAAAAACACAGGCACTGTTGTTGCCTTTCTGTTTGCTCCCGAACAGTCTTCAAGTCGAAGAGCAGCTGTAAGCATTCAGCGTTGTCTTCACCCAACTCATTTGATTTCATTTTCCATGTCAAACACCATTTAACTGCTCTACTCTTTTTTCCTAAACACAATATTTACAGTATTATAAAACCCAGAAACATGCCATTACTGTCACTGTCATCTTATTTTTGTTGTTTGACTTACATCCATCCATCCGCATGACAATATTCTGTTTAATGGTTGATTAGTTAAGAGTCAAGTGGGCTTGTCTTTGTTAATTCCACTGAGAGAGACAATCCGGTGGCTTCATTACACACCTCTGATGAACTCAATTATACTCTGCGGTCTGCTGGCTGCTCTTTAAAACAAAATACCAAGTGCTGAATAAAGCAGAACTAATATGTCGTAATGAGCAACTAAAGCTCTGCTGTATTTGGAAAGGTTAAGTATCCTAATCAATGTAACTAAAAACTCCAGCAAATTATCTTGTATTTCAAACCAAAAGGAAATGGGTGGAAGGCTTTCATGTGGTACCAATTTACAGCTAGTACACACCTTGAAAGTGTGTATGCAGTGTAGGAAAGCCAATTCGGATGACAGAGATGAATTTGAGATTAATGACTTCCCAAAGGACAAAGTGATGAATTTCTCATACCTGATGCGACTCTCCGCCATTATAAACAACAGGATTAGACATAATAAATGTGCCACCAATACCAGCTGGTTCAAAAAGGGAAACTTGACAACATGCCGAGAGCGAGGGTGTGTGGAACTTGATAAAGCTGACCGCAGTCAGTAATGTGTCATTTACCAGGACTGTGCTAATGTTGGGCTCAGTTTTAGGCGTTTTGGGCCACTTTACCCCTCCTGACTTTAAAAGAAGATATCTATTCCAGGACCTTGGACTCTGATATATTTTTTTGTTTTGTTTTTTATTTTGGTCGTCAGCCAATTTACTAGTTGATAATCCCCAAGCTAACCTTAGCCCTTCATTTGTTTCCCAAATGCCTTATACTCCACTGCGGACACAGACGTGGACAGATGGAGACCTGACAGCCAAGTAGTCATTTCTGTTATATTTCTTTGAACTCCACCAGCTGGGGCACATGTGCAGTTTGTACACTGTAATGTATGAACTACATATGGAACTTATCTACCTACTTAGGACTAGGACTACCTACTCCTGAGATATAACTGTCCTCAGCAGAGTCCGCACGGTGCGTCTTAAAGGCAGGCTGATGGGAAATTGTTGTGGTGACCATATGCCTCTCCACTCCTGCAGTCAGATGGATTCCACCTTCACCATACTGCTCCACACCTGGCAAGTAGTTGCTCAGCTCTAAAAGGTCTGATGCAAGTTGGAGTGCCACTCTAAAAAGAATCATAAGCACTTGAGTTGAAGGCAACTGGACTTTTTTAGGTTCTTGAAGAGGTTACATCTCTCATCCAATAGGCTTCTCTATCACCTTCAACAAAAAAAAAACAAGTCCAGCTTCCTTCAACTCAAGCACTTAAGATTACCATGACCTGGATGGCTGACAACCTACACCGTGACACCAACCACAACTTCTTACAGCTGAAGATCTGGTTCACATAACTCTTAGGCAAGTTCACAGAGACTGCAGAGCAGGCCATGGACTACCAGTGGAGTTGGCTTCTGACTGCAGATTATTGTCCTGTTTATTTGTCGCAATATGAGCCTACTCATATTTCTAGAAGACTACCTTTTACAAGGCATTATAATCTTTCAACAAAGCGTGGATTGCCTCTTTTAATGTGTAGACACCTGCGTCTCAATAAATAAATTAAATTACTGTCTATGACGTGACAGAAAAAAGTCAAAATGCCTATTAAAATATCTTGTAAATTCTAGGATATTATTAACATGGTTAATCAAATGGTTGATAATACCGCACAGACGAAGCCATACTTACTTTTAATTCCCTACAACATTGTTCTTTGAAATTATGTACACAGACACATTTATGTTTGCTTTGAAATAATGCTATGAAGATAAATACAAGACTCTGTGCTTTTTTTTTAATAAGACGGCAGTTCTTTCTTAGTATTCTCAGCTTTATTGAGATAGTGTAAATCACTATCCAGGTTTAAAGAAGTCAATATTCAAAGTGGCTAACTGGACAGCAGAGTTTTACAAATATAAAACCAGTTAGAGATTAAAAGAAGGAAAGTATCAAAAATATACTATATTGCCAAAAGTATTCACTCACCCATCCAAATCATTGAATTCAGGTGTTCCAATCATTTCCATGGACACAGGTGCATTTAAAAAATAAAATAAAATGGAAAAATAAATAAATCAAGCACCTAGGCATACAGACTGCTTCTGCAAACATTTGTGAAACAATGGGTCATTCTCAGAAGCTCAGTGAATTCCAGCATGGTGCTGTGCAACAAGTCCAGTTGTGGAATTTCCTCGCTACTAAATATTTCACAGTCAACTGTTAGTGATATTATAACAAAGTGGAAGCAATTGGGAATGACATCAACTCAGCCACGAAATGGCAGGCCACGTAAAAATGACAGAGCAGGGTCAGCTGATGCTGAGGCGCACAGTGCGCAGAGGTCACCAGCTTTTTGCAGAATCAAGCTACAGACCTCCAAACTTCATATGGCCTTCAGATTGGCTCAAGAACAGTGTGTAGAGAGCTTCATGGAATAAGTCTCCATGGCTGAGCCAAGGTAATGCCATCCAGAGTAAGCATCTGGTTAGACACCATGTTTTTAAGTTTTGCGGGTATCATCTGCATAACAATGAAAATGTATGCAATGCTTTCTAATAATACTGCCTAAGGGAGGCGTGTATAGTGTAAATAAAACTGGTCCTAGTACAGAACCCTGTGGAACTCCACAATTAACCTCAGTGCGTGAAGAAGTGACCTTGGAGAAAACCTTCCCAGAAGAGCCGTTACAGCTGCAAAGTGTGGGCCGACATCATACTAAACCCCATGGATTAAGAATGGGATGTCACTCAAGTTTGTGTGTGTGTGAAGGCAGATGAGCAAATACTTTTGGCAATATAGTGTAGCACCAATCCCTTTTTTTGTAAATCTGTAAACTAGTTCATTTTGAGGGAAGGGAATGAGAAGCTAGAACTACAACGTGGTCCCATCGCAGTCAAGTGCTTCTCAAGCACGCTGGACAAGAAAAGTGGCCAACATAAGATGCTGTTAAGTGAAAAGAGATCACTGGAGAGCTCTGAGTGAAGAGTATGACCCCCACCCCCTCCTGTCATGACAGGAGAAAGCATAAAAACACACTAGTCCTGAGATATAAATCACAACTGTAGTTTCTGGTGGAAACTACAGGGGGGGAAGAAATGTGGGTGGAGAAGGAAAGAATGGCGAGTGGGCTAGATATTGCTGCACTTAGATTTTTTTTGGGTGGGAGTAGACACACAATGAAAGCATTAAAAAGATACAGAGGCATTCCATTCTCAGCCCCACTGAGGATGGAGCTGTAGCTGGATAAGAAAGGAAACAGGAAATGTCTGGATTGCTTAGTTTAGGCAAAATGATGATTCTCGCAGAGAGAAAGATCTTGTGCACAGGGATCATATCTTTTATCTCAGAAAAGGAACAATGGCTAAAATGATCGAGCAGAGTGTCGCAACAGAGAAGATCTGTCAACCAGTGGAGACACAACAGGTCTGCAAAGAGCAGACGAGGTTCCCCTGCTGTCTAATTGGCCAACTAGCCACGGCTGTCAAGTACGTTCAGAGGAAAAGTAGAGACCATTAGCTCTGTGCATCTCCCAGCGGTCCTCCTCTTCATCACAGTCACACCTTCATACCAATACAATTCATCCCCTCCACATTTCTATTAAATTATGGCGGCAGCAGACACGTTATTCTGTTCTCATGGACTACTGGAAATTATTTAATACAATACGTTCCTTTGTTCAGACAAGTGGACGTTTCTTCCTGCCTCCTCCTCGGCTCTCTGGGTGCTTCACATATTATGCACATCCCCGAACCACGTCCCCCCCCCAAGCTCTTTAGCCCTAATGAGGCACAGACGGTCATTGTATCGGCGCTGCCAGTCTACAAGGCATGACTGACAGCAGCTGATTTCCAGGGGAGGGTTTAGATCAGATCCAACAGCTTTGCACATCATTAGTGACGCGTCAAGGGGCTTCGCTCTCTTCCCCCCCAGGGACGGCAGGGTGATTTCTCATTTTAGACAGAAAAAAGAGGCAAAACAGGAGCTTGTACATACTGTATTTGTCTGCTTGATGCAGTACTCTTCTGACTCAAAAATTATTTCAATACACTCAAATTTAAACTTTTGTAAATAAAGAGACTTTAGCCCTCTTGCCCACTACCTGGGAGATGGCCTCCAATGCTATGAGGTCACAAAATACACACTTCAATTGTATAAACAATGTTAACTGCGCTCACTTTTTCAACTGGTCAAACCTTTTTGGTGCATTTAATTGACTAGGCAACTAATTGTGAGGAGCAGCCCTACTTTAAAGCTTACAGAGCACTAATAAGCATAAGTTCCAGTTATCCAATCTATAAGTTCCCTGCTGAATCACTTCAACTGCTGTCAGGATGAAGTTCAATAACAATATTGACTTACAAGACAGAATTTTGTGGAGTCTGTTGCAAGCACCATTATAGACTCTAGTACATGCCCTTGCTACAGTATTGTTTGGCCTGTTCACTGTTTGCAGTGAAATGAAAAGGTGTATAAATGTTAAAATGGGCAATTTCAGCCTATTGCTAGGTGGTTTACTATACAACATGATGCTATAATATATCATGCATAATTCAGCTTTTGTGGATAGAAATTAGATGGTCTTATTATCGTGAAATAAAAACAACAGAATGCACCTCACGCTTCCATAACTAACTGCCATGCCAGTAAACCAACTTTGAATTGCATTGAAATGACCTGAAATGTAAAACACTAGCAATCATACTGTGAAAATAAGTGGCCAAAAAAATATTGGAAAGATGGCACTGAAGTCGCTTACTGAAAATATATAATCTGGGATGTGAAAGAAAACACTGGAGAGTTGATTCCTCTGTTTAAATAAAAATCACTGAAGTGGAAGTCAGGGATTGGACAGGACTTTAAAGATAAAATTAAGAAAGTCAGGGACTTTCTCAAATCCAATTTCTTTATTAAAGTCCAAATTGAGCAGCATTGTTTGTTTAAATTCCCAAGGACATAATTGGCCCTCTCCCTCCTCCTCCTCTTCATCTTTGGGGCACAAACCAATCTAGTCCTAACAGCAGGCTGTACAAGAAAAGAGAGACAAAAAAATAATAAATAAACCACACAACTCAGTTTATGTCTCCCCAGTTTTACCAAAGTCTGTTAGAAGCGTCCCCCCCCCCTCCCCTCCCCTCCCCACAGTTGTTCCATGCATCAGGAAGGGCTAAATAATATTTTTAGGTAAGACGGGAAGCATTAGTACTTTGTCACAATCATGCCGGTTATTGTGGTACTGAGTGAGGTAGTTTAACTGTCACAATTGTTGATGTGTTGCCCTGCAGTCATAAGAAGAGACTGCCAGAACCACCAATTTGGGTCTGAGAGCAACTCTGTCAGAGCATTACAGACTGCTGAAAATTAACATTTTTGCTCACTTAACCTTTTCCTGTAAAAAAAAAAAAAAAAAAAAAATTATACTTGCATGTGATATAAAAAAGAAGAAGAAATTACTCATTTAAAAGTAAAAATGGCTTTCATTAGAATTGGAAACTTTCTTTTCCTCACCAGAGTAACAAAAGGATTAAGAATATGTAAAACTTAAGTGAGGACCTCTGGCAATATGTAAAGCGAAAAATCTTTCTCGGCCACCTTGGAGAGACAAATTTCCTATTAAAAATCCATCTCAGGTCTTAAAAATGCCACTGGATAAATGTGGGACATTTAATAAGAAATACTCTGCACATTTCATGCAATGCATTGAGAGAATGACGAATTAACATCACTCTGCCACTGCCATCCAAATGAAAACACACAAACTCAAACTTCCCACCGCGAGTCCTTACTGTTATACAGCTGTTGTCTATGGACACTTTTTTTATCCTTCGAGGGATTTTAGGATTGGAGGCCTCCATCATTGCTACAACTAGAGCTACAACAACAGCAGCAGCAGCAATGGCTGGAATAAATGACCATCTGATTATATCTGTGCTAATTTTGGAAAGACCAAAACCCCTAATAGAAACATCTGGAATTCAATATGTACGGGATGCTAAGTATAAAAATAAAATATTAAAGGGCCCCTTGAACACTTGAGGACCCTCATTTCATACTACTCAATTTGATTCCATTTTATTTATATAGCGCCAAATCACAACAACAGCTGCCTCGAGGCGCTTTATATTGTAAGGTAAAGACCCTACAATAATACCAGGGATTACCAGAAATTTAGCAGTATCTATAGGAGTATAATTACATGATTCATGATGCCCTGCGACAGGTCTTGCGACCTGTACAGGGCGTACCCTGCTTCTCACCCTATGACAGCTGAGATAGCAGCCCCCCTGCAACCCTGAACAGGATAAGTGGGGGTGGATGGATGGATGGATGGATGGATGGATGGATGGATGGATGGATGGATGGATGGATGGATGGACGGACCTAATTTCACACTGGCAGTGCGAACTGTCTCAAACAAAACAGTAATGTGCATTTCAGGGCAATGCAAGAAAGATGATGCTTTTGATGGTCTTATTGTGAATTGAATCGTCCTTAACTTGAAATCGCTGAAAAAATCTGGATGCCGGTTCTTTAGGTGCTTTGCTAAATTGGACACATTTCCTCCATTGGTCTGATAAACACATCATTTGCATATTGCCTTTTGCAACTCAATTATCATCCACTAGTCACTCCCCATTCCTCAAACACAAAGTACTTCCATAACTGACTTTGCCTTTCTCATCAGTGAGTTAAAGCAAAGCCATTGGTGTGTTCAATTTGAAGTCGGAAGTCAGAATTTCCGAGTTTCCCAGTTGGTCCCCTCAAGTTGGACTTTCAACTCAGAAAGGCGGAGCAGCCCCACCAACCCTGACTTCACAATCCAAGATGTTGGCAGTGCACATAAACAGCGGCAAAACTATAAAACTTGAAATCTGTAGTGCCATTGTTGTGTATTAGTGACTGGCTAAATAAGACACATACAAAGCACTGCGCAGGGTTCCTCCATGAACGTGCTGCAGCTGTGTTTTTAAGCACAAAAACCAAGCACTACCTGGCTTTACTTTGCTAAAGAGTAAAAAAAAAAAAAAAACACGCTCAACTCGAGAGTGACGTCACTCTCAGCTCCGACATCCAACTTTCGCACTAGCCGCCATCTTCCATATGTAAATTTTGCTGTGCCATTTGTAGTTTTTCCTGTGCTTGTGGGCGTCCTTCTTCTTCTTCAGCATGTAAGGACAGACTAGAACACTTGTAGTTGTATAAAATATAAATTGAAAGCATCGGCCCAGAAGAACAAAACATTTTCATCAGTGTCACAGCTACACTCACACATCGCAGATATCTAGACAGGGTGCAGGGACACGAAGGAGGAGACAGTAAACATTTCTTTGGTTTATGCCGCATTTATTTTGAAGCAAGACTTGTCACACCAGTTAAATTCATCAAAGACTGGGCCATGACCCTGCTCTGTACCCTCCAGAAGATTCACAATTATAGAGCCGTCTACGACTATTGTCCAAACTACAGCCCAGATTTAATGAATATCTACACTGTTGGAATTTAATCACACTGATTTAATCAAAAAAAAAAAAAACTATGTCTCACCAAAGTGCCTCTCTTCATCACTTATTTTGTGTAAATTCAATTTCACACACAAAAGATAAACATGCATGAAAGACACAACCATTTACTGGATAAATTAAAAAGCGCACGCACTAATAAGGAAACATGATTTTAGATTGCTGTGATCCATCCCTCAGCAGAAAAGCAGCATGAGAACAGGCTGTCCCTCGCAGAGAGAATAAAAGCCTCTCTTTTCTAAGTGCAACTTTATTACTTGTATGCAGACCAAAGCGAGGACTGTGTTGTGAATATCCACAATGCTGCAAGAACTTTTTACAAAAAAAAAATTCCCAACACTTTTGTCAAATGTACTATATGCGCTGTGTCAAAAAGACAACAGTGATAAATAAAGAAGACTGCTGAAAAAGCACGGGAACCGCAAACAGCACCATACTGGCAACAAAGACCAAGAGTCTACATATCAAACCTCTTGTCGTGTAAATATGCTGTGGTTGGCGTTCTGATTTTGTTTCTACACATGCGCATATGCGCACACACACACACACACACACACACAGAGCAGGATGTGAATAGCAAATCTGTACGTCTGCAGTGAAGTGTCAACAAGTTTTAGAATCTTGCAGATATTCTAAAAGGAGTCAGAAAACATTTTAATATTTACATAAGATAGGGCACATTGTTCACCACAACTCTGGAAATATAAATTAATGCACATGTTTAATACTTATTATGCCATACTGTTATACAACACATCTCCAAGTTTCCTCTTTTATACGATGGCCCAATTGTTTGGAAATTGCAGGAGAATAAATAGCAATATTTCACTCAGACTAGACTCGCAGAATTTAAGAAAAATCACTGATAGTATGAAATCAAGACCAAATAAAGTGACTGAATTACAGTGATGGAATTTGTAATTCAATTACATGTAGGATTAATAAGTCACTGCCTTTGACTTAGAATCCAGCACAGCACTGCCTGATGATAGTGTTGTATCACAGGAGGCTGCAACACAGCCCAAGCCAATATAAGCTTTACCAAGGCAGCAAGCTGCTGTCATTCACCTCAGCTCCAAACACACTGCAGGACAACCTAAAGGTGTTAGGCTGTATTTTTCCTTCTGTCAACAAAAGCCATGAAAGACCAAATACTGCAAAGTTACAGTGCGCCTCTGAATACTTTGTGACTTTCCTGTGACCTCAGTCAGAAGAATGCGTTGATCCTACTAGGGTAGAAAATGTTCCAGCAGCCCACTGTCTTTTAAATTGGACAACACGAGCAAGCCAAAGGATCTAAATGAAGCAATCAGATGGATCCTTTGCCGCGTCTAAATGAACATACAGCTCAGGATCGCCTATGCTGTTAAATAATTAAACAAACTAGCAGCACATTGCTATTTGTCCCATTTTGACATTTCACAACAGTAAAAATGATAAATATGATGACTTTTCCTAAAGTTCTGCAAAACACACAAAAACGAAAAGCGCTATATAAATGCGAGAACATTATGGTGTCTTTTGGTGCATGTGCTTTGCACCTGCAAGTACCCACAATGTAAGAAAACAATCCAACAACAAACTTTATTCTGAGCTAAATGAGATGAGGGATAACTGAGATTAAAACAGTTCAAAAGAGGGGTTGGGTGGGGGTCATAAGATTATAACGGCACCTGAGCTTTTTATGATATAAAAGTGAGAACAGTGTTACGATTTTTACATTTGAATTTGAGGAGAAGGTAGTGCATTATATCCTCAATATATCCTGTGCTTGAGTGGTGACTAATAGCATACCGAGCCTCTCTCTGCATGCGTTTTTCACAACTTAAAAAATATTAGGTATCACTACTCTTCAAAACCGAGTCCTGCAGGGAGATGGGGTGAGAGACGAGAGCTAGAGGCAGCAGGGGAAGAGGTCATTGCCGCCTTTTTTTTTTTTTTCCCCCAAATTTAAGAGCAAAGCTTAACAACATTTTTAAGATGTTCTGAAAATAATGGAAGCTGATTACACACATTAGCAGGATCTTGGTCAGGGGCCAAATCTGTACTCTGCTAGTCTCCCTCTTAGAGGAAACTAAAGCACCGATATGTAAAATTCTTGAAAGCGACTGCAGTTATTAAATATTCACCAGCACACTGCACATTTGCACCAGCGAGGGAAACAGGGCTTCACAGCGGACTACCGGAATACTAACACTTATTTTTCCCTCAGCACTAGCAACAGACGCACAAAATAAAAGAAAAATAACAAGATCAACCCAAAATGTGACAGGACAGAAGAGGTGCCCCGTGGCATCTTTTCTAGGAATGAAGAGACTGGACTCAGTCATTCTGCTCAGGTAATATGAAGCTAATTACACAGTGCACACCTCCGCTGATATCAAAGAACACTCGGGCTGATTAGCTATGTGAAAACACTGTAATTAAAACCTAATGAGAAACAGAACAACTCTGATGGACAACTCCCAAGGACATAAACTGAATGCATACTTGCACATAGGAAAGGTTCACTGGGACACAGTCCCACACCTGTACTGACGCGAGGACAAGGAGTCATTCCTCATGAACTCACCGTGTGCCGTCGGCTTTCCAACTGACTTTGTATGGCTTCTGCTCGAGAAAACGTAAGTTTTTTCTGTCCATGGACACAGGCTGCGCGCCGGGAAAACCAGACCTGCAACAACAATGAAAATAAGTCTTACGTGTGTGTTTGGTCTTGAGTGACAATTAAAACTGCCATAAAGTACTTGCTGAGCAACAATCATGAGAGATATTTAATCACAAAAAAAAGAAAAACGAAAAAAAAGGTTATGCTCTACCATTTCATTAGATGTTTTGATAAGCTTGTGCAATTTCACTCGCAACATTTATTTCTGTCCAGGATCTTTTATTAATGATCGGAGAGTCAGAGATTCTCAGTGTGGATAAGGCCTGGACTCTTTGTTGATAAATCCATGTGTGAAAATGATGTCTCATGCTCCTTGAACTAGAGCTTCACAATTTAAATCCTGGCATTGTCACCTGGAGCCTATCCCAGCTGACCTAAGTAAGGCTGAACCCAGATCTGACAAACTGAAGCAACCCCAGATCATAACACTGCCCCTACAGGCTTGTATGGTAGCACTAGGCATTCATTTCCCTCTCTTCTCTTTCTCACTCAAGAACAAGGTAAATCTGGGCACGTCAATGTAAGTCTCTATGCTCACTAGCAAACTGAAGCCTATTTTCGATTAGCTTCACTAATAAATGGTTTTATTAAAGCTGCACAGCTGTTTAGTCCCAATCGCTTGAGTTCTCTTTGCATTGTGAATGTGAAAATGCTCTGACTTTCACTATTAAACATAGCCTTCAGTTCTGCTATAGATTTTTTTCATACGACTTAAAACATTGAAGTCTTCTCCAACCACGATCATTCAAAATTCTTTTCTGACGGGCGCCAGGGTGGCTCCTCAGAGTTTGAGCAGGCGACCACATATATCGCATAGTGGTGCAGACGGCGCAGGTTCGAATCCCGACCTACTCGCCATTTACTGCGTGTCTTCCCCCATCTCTCCTCCCGCTTTCCTGTCTCTCTTCACTGCAGAAAACTATCAAATAAAGCCAATAAATAAATTATTTTCTGACCACATTTCCTCCTCAAAGATGATGGTTCACTACTATCCCTTTAGTGATGTGTTGGAGAGCTTTGAACCCAACTGTACTAGTTTCCTTGTTGTTTTCTTTGCTCGATGCAATAATTAGACCCTTCTGAAACACAGTAAGATCTTTTTCACAGCCATGGGATATGTCTACTGACATGGTTGTTTGAGAAATGAGAAGCTACTCATTGCATCAGTTAAGGTGAAATACTCTGTGGCCAGCCAGAACATATTAATCACTGCAGGGGCTACGCAGTGGAAGTCTCTTACTTTTGCTTATTTAAGCTGGTGACTTATTTTGGCCAGGCAGTGTAGTGTGCATACTTATGATGGGACAGGAACAGCAGCTGAAGAGCCGAATAATTCCCTCCTCAGTCCAAAGACACCCAAACAGAACTTAATAAAGGCAAATATTGGACTTGCATGGACAATGTTTTCCTCTGTGACTGATTCAGGTTTAAAATGCCTCAAACTGGCCCAAAGAGTTATTGCAGGTTTCATTTCTTAAATATGCATTTTTTTTTTTAATCAAATAGGACACGCTGATAACTGCCACTGTATCCTAACTGTTGGTCTTGAATATTCAATATATTAAAGCTATGATGCAGTCCTGGCACATCGCCTCTGGTAGACTGTTTTGGGTAAGTCGATCCTTGGGGAGTGTTGAAGACAGCATTAACACAACTGCTGTCCTCACACTGAACTTCAGTGACACTTTTTTAAATGCTGCTTTTAGCTTATTTACATAAAACGTCTAAGGCATTTATTTTAGGATTTCTCTACTTTGGTCTTCCTGTGGTCCTGAAGTTATTTTTTTAAATGACACACACACACACGCGCACACACACACACACACAGGTTCCCAAAAAGAAATAAAACCTCTGCAACACCTCTCAGACACTGATTTTGTGGCTTGAGTCATAGCATACTGCACTAGGTATCATAAACTAGGGGAACAACAACTAACTTTGGTTCTAGACACTAAAGAGCTCCCTAAACTGTAAATATGTTTGGCTCTCATTAAATTAGCAATATTAACAAATACAATAATATGCAATATTAACAAAAACAGCAATTTTAACAGCAGGCCATGGAAATTGCAGCATGGACGGTTTCCTTTTACTGTGACAAGCCACTGCAGTAGAGCTGACTGTCTGCAATTTCATTAAAATAGCTGCTGCAGCATATTTCTCCAGAATAGCAACATCTATTCCTGACTTTGCCGCCTGTCAGAGAGTATAAAGATCTTTTTTTTTCTTTTTTTTCTTTTTAATAAAAAAGAGGTGATTTAAGACAAATGAGTCACTCATAGCACAGTACAGTACACCTACATATGTGTAAACAGACACGCACACTTTCCCTGCGGAAAATAAGGAGGGCAAGAGGAGGTGCTTACTTGTCCCACTCGGTCATCTTCTGGCACATTCTTTGGAGCTCGCCTAACTTGGGTTGTGTGGTGACCTGTGTGACGCCTTTCACAGTGATGCCTTCGAGAAATACTGCACCCTGGGAAGATAAAAGAAGAAAAGCAGAAGGTTGAACTTGGAATGAATTTTAGAAACATTTATTCCCTCCTACACAGAGAAGAAAAAAAAAAACACATTGAGTGCCACTGATACTTTTCCAAACAGCTGCCTCTTTGCTTTATGAATCCCCGTGCACAGAGACAACAGGTACAAATATTAAAAATCCCCTTTTGCCTCCTCTCTATTGTGAAAGCCATTTTTACTTTAATTGCTTCAAGAATGATCTGGATCAACTCTTTTCTGCCTCCTTACCTTTACAGTCTTTTTCCATTATAAGCATTATAATGGAAACACATAAGGGTTTTTCCTGGCTCAAAGTGGACCCATGGGGGTTGACTACCCACATAACCTCCATTTCTGGGGAATGGATATGGACTTTAAGCTTGGGTAAATTAAACCACACTTTTTTTTTCCATATATCATAAATGCTTGGTAAGTTCACACCAGATTACCTTGTAACGGCAAACTGAATTGGAGTACAGGATGTCTCCAACTACAGTTAAACCAGCTTTTTTGAAAAGGCTTATTTAATATCACATAGAATACAACTTAATACATATTTTTCAATCACACCAACCACTAGGAATACACACTCGAATTGTTATTATATTGTTCTTCATTCCCCATGTGTTTATAAGCTACTGCTGCCTGCCATTAAATTTTGTCTTCTCTCTCCCTTATTTTGCATTTTGCCCTAGGTTACTCTATGCTCTCCTTATTTCACTTCTCTTTTCCCTCCAACTGGTCACGGCAGATGGCTACACTTCCCTGAACATGGTTCTGATGGAGGTCTCGTCCACTTAAAAGGAAGTTCTTCCTCCCCACTGCCGCCAAGTGCTTCCATTAGGGATCATCTCTTTGTAGGACATTTCTATCTAATAAAGTAGGGTCTTTACCTTACAATATAAAAGTGCCTTGAAACAACTGTTGCTGTGAATTGGCACTACATAAATTAAACTGAACTGAATTTTGCCCGTGCTTCCTTGAGTTGTACAACTACAGCCACTCACGATTTAGCTAACAAAAATACTCGCGTGCAAGACATTGGAAATATTTTTCTTGTTGGAAATGATATTTTCATTTGTCCCCTGACTGGCTTCGTTATGAGTAAGATGTAGCAGCTGGCTCTCCTCTGTTGATCTGATTGGTCAAAGTAAGCCTGTGACAGACAGATGGTTAATATGGTCCAATATTTTGCCATATATATATATTTTTTTAGTGTCTGCCTTTTTTCCACACTGTTCCCAAAGATGATTTCCCAGATGGTTCTGCGTAACAAACCATCTGCGCATCAGGTTATAAGACAAGATGTCTCATATTTCACCCAAAAAAAAAAAAAGTCCATTCTCAGTGAAAGTTGGGTGAATTTTTGATTGGGAACAAGGAATTTAAAAACAGCCCTTTATGGTTAAATATCCAAAAGTAGTAACAGTAAGTCAAGCACATTTTGAGTGGTTGAGGACTTTCAGAAAATTTGAATTGGACACAAATAAAGTTAATAAATGAATAGAAGAATTACATTTACGTTTTAGTCACAAATGGAAAATTATTATTTGATACAAGTTCGTTTACATATTTGCTCAAACAAACACTTGTTGATCATGACCAGTGGTGGACAGAGTACTCAACTCTAGTACTTAAGTAAAAGTACTGATACTCGTGGTCAAATTTTACTCAACTACAAGTAAAAGTTGCT
>JAVDPK010000667.1:226000-236568 GCA_034780415.1 Cichlasoma orientale
CATCAGCCAAGTAGCCGCCGACCAGTCTGACTGTGAGGCAGGCCACTCAACCAAGAGACAGTATTCCTTAAGGCTCCTGTTCCTCCTCTCTCCTCTGGATCTCGCCTCTGCGGTATCATATTCTCAAATATTAGATTCCCCTCAATTCAGGTTGTCAGTGAGCTCTATGTGCAATAAAAGTAATAAACAGATGTGCTGCTGCTGTAATCTGAACAAATGTTTCACACCGATAAATATATTTTTAATACTTTTCACCATACGAATGCCGCTTTTGTCTTTTCATTGCTTCTACACTGAGTGCTTGTCGTGTTGTTGAACCTTTTAGATTTAGGCTTCTTAAACAGTCACTCCTTTGAAGGACTCTCAAGGCTCAGATCAATGTAAACAGAAGGAAAAGCTGATTACAAGCAAGAGGAGATGATTCAAGGCTTCTAATTTCTCAGAATGGCACTGATGAGTGCTTTACATTAGGACTAGCAGGCAGCTTTTATCTAATCAAAATTACACCTCTGTCAGCAGCTGAGAAGATGTAAAGTGTAATTTTCTCTAAATTTAAGCATCAGATTTACTGGATTATTAAATACAGTTGTGCCTCTTAGGGTGCCTCCCTGTAGACCCAAAAATCATCCTGTCACTGCGCAGAGGCCTTACCAGTTTTAGCTTCTCTTTCCTTCGCTTGCCAGGCGCTGACCCGGAGGAGCTGGGGCCCGACTCCTGGCCAACTGCGTTACCGTCGTCGTCCACCTCCCCATCATCATCGTCAAAGCACCATTCTGGCAGCTTAGGAGCAGAAGGCGTGTCCTCCTCATCGCCATAGCGACGGAAAAGCTCTTTGAGGTAGTCTCCCTTATAGATCCCCGGGGCCCGAGCCTGGGCAAAAGCAGCCACGGCTGCCTCCATGCTGATAAGAAAGAGAAAAATAGAGATGTGGCATCTTAAAAAAAAAAAATGCTTATTTTTTTCCCCCTTTGAGTTAGAGGACATTCAGACTAGTTTCATGATGACCAAACCACCATTAAAGTGGAAGAAAGATGTATACAGCTAATAGGTATATTAATGATGTTCTGTATTCAAAAACAATAAATGGAACTTCTTTACATGGTTAAAGGGCACTATCTCAAAACCAAGGTGTCTAAAACAGGAGCTCCCAAGAAGCCAAAGGGGAATATAATAAAACAGAAAAATTTCATTTGATAGGAAAGCCAATATCCCTAACCCTCAACACTTTACCCAAGTGTGAAATTTTCCATTGCATTTTGCAGTCATTTTCTCTCAGAATTTCTCTCTATAACTAGACTTCAGTATTCACCATGTGTGAGAGGGGTGGAGTAGAGCACATAGTGAAGAAGCAAAAGAGAATTTAGTGAGTTGATTTTGACCCACAACAAATGTTTCCAAACAAGTGTCTGTCTAAAACCAAAGATGGACAGATGCCAACCAACTGTCCTGGCTCAAGCAGCAGCAGCTGAGTTACTGTTCATTTCACAGGCAGGGGTGGAGGAGCACTTACAGAATAACACAATCAAACTGAAAATAAATAAAGCAACCCCCCCCCCTTCAAAAAAAAAAAAGTGTGGGGGGGGGGGGGGGACCACCCATCTCCCCAAAGCAATCATTCTGGGGGATAAGCTGTATGGGACCTTTTTGATACCACTTTAAATGAAATGTCAGACCAAATTTGCAATCAATCAAGGCAAAAAGTGAAAATATACTCTTCTGCAAATAAACACATTTATGTTCCAAACATTGCCCTTTGTGGCTGCTAATGTGAAAAAGAAAACAAAAACATTATTGTTTCACCAAACAATATCCCATTGTTTCACCTCTGAAAACACCTTTTAACACTAAAAGTACGATCTGATTGGTAAGCATTTCCACGCGTGGGCTTTAATGAACTGTAGCCACCATTATTTTCAAGCCTTTTATTTCAAACTGTTTTTAGGCGTATAAAAACACCCCGAAAGGATCAGTTGAACTATAAAGTAAGACCTTGACTATGCAGTTACAATGTGTGATTTTAATGCGCAGTGGGAGCAAAATATTGTGTGCAAGAAATCAGTGCTACATCCAGTGAGAGGACTGCTGAGTTTACTTTGACTCATGATCACTTTGTATGCACTCAAAGCCATCAGAAAACCAATAACATAAACATGATTTAAAAAATTACTTAAATCTTAAGCAACCTAAAAAAAAAAAAAAAACTAGAGCATCAGGTGTTATCAAACAGCAGATATGATGTTGATCATATGATCATTTAAGTCACTTTGAGAATACAATTTCCGAGTATTTGATGGTTTTAAGTTCTAAAAGAGTAGCTTAATCTGATTCAGATTGATGGCATAGTGGTGGTCTTGAAACACGCTAAAGCAGGCTGTGCAATGGTTTGATTTTACATAAATTTCCATGTAATTCAATAGAGAGAAAAGGCATTTGCAGAAGCTTCAAATAGCTGAAAATTAAGTAGCAGGTCTGATTCTGACCTGTGAGCCTAGACAGGGGGTTTGAGGGACTGCATGCGCCCTATACTGACTAAAGATGAAGGGGAGGCTTATAACCTTTTTCTTGTATGCTCAAGAACTGTCAAATTGTCTGTTCTCAAGAACAATCTATGCTAGGAATAAAAATTTTAAGGTGACTGTAGAGAAAAATCGCTATTTCACAACTCAGAGCCAAACCTGTTTTTACAAGAAATTTAACTGCATCATTTATCACACAGAAGACATTTCTATATAAGGTTGTTATGGGCATTTAATCACAGAGCGGCTGATTCTATGCTATTAATATGCTATTACATATTAATACTGTACAATTTACTGTGTACTTGTGTATTTATGTAAATGTCCTAAATATGGATAATATGCTGTATTATTTTCCCTTTGAATATAGTCATTTTTTCTCTGAGGATCTATAATTATTGCACTGGCAACAGCTGATGAAGAAAGAAAACAAATAAAAGTCAATGAAAATGACCATTACTTATAGCCCTAATCATAACTCACTTCACCAAGATTTGAAGCCATTCTACATTATGTCAAGCCCATTGTTGATAATTATCTTCCAACACATAATACTGGATGACAGCTGTAAATGTTCCCAGAATATTCATTTCACAGGAAGTAGTGGGTGGTGGGAGGATTTTTAATCTAGCCTCCATGTCTGCAGCTTCCAGGGATTCTGCTATCACAGACTGCTGCTCCACCTCTGACAAAAGATGCATCCTCCTGCTCAGCTGCTGTAAATTATTTATCTCTGCTGCTCGGTCACTCAAACCCAGCCAGCCTCTTTGTAAAGCTTTATTTAGACTGGTAGTAACAGAGTAACCTCTCATGCACGCTCACACACATGCGCGCGCACACACACAGAGAAGGAAGATGGTGGGATTATTGGCTAAAAAAAATATATAAAAATACTGACACGGTTGGGAGAGTGAAACCAGAGTAACAGTGCAATCCTCTGGTGGGGGGCTCCGTGTTGTAGGGTTTGTGTTATCATGCAAGACAACTGAAGATTGTGAAAGTGCCCTCCCAGCAGTATGAGTGACTGAAGCGTGTCAGCCCTTACCTCCAGTCCATCTTCTCCACCAGGTACGCACATATCAGAAAGCCTGTCCGGTTGAAGCCATGTGTGCAGTGAACACCTTCAGGAGAAAGAAAAAAAAAAAATACAAACCTTTCAAAATGTTTACACCACAATATACCATTTTTATGTTGCCATTTTTAAAAGAAAATAGGGTTTACATTATTTGTAAATGATTGAATTGTGTTTTTATTTCCATTTCACGCAGCTTACCAACTTTTTTTGGATCTGCATGCCCTCACCTCAATCTATGCTCAATCAATTTAATGTGAGATATTAGGAGTGAGTCCCCCTTATTTCAACAGCCATGCGGTTTAGCACAATTCTATCCAATGAAACCTTCTCTCACATCAATAAAATCTGTTCGCCTTTGAGATGTGCTGAGGCTGACTGGATGTTTTGAGCGAGGGCATCAAGTCACACACAAAAGACTCACAGGCAGATCTTTTTCTTCTTAGAGGGGGGTCCTGTCTTTATACCTACATCAAAAATCTGACACCAGCCATTCCACACACAGAGGAGACCCAGAGATTGATGAAACATTCAGGGGGGTAAAGAGGGAATGAAAAGGACATGAGGGGGGGAAAAAACAACGGAGAGAAAATCCTGCTCTTTCTTTTGAGGTGAGCAGAAGCCAGATTCTGAAAAGGAACTCTCCACGAGGGGTAAAAATGCACCCCGACGACTTTAAGTCACATTTGACAAAAATCCTCCTAATTTGTGACAAAGTGACATTTATTCAGACAAGATGTCTTCAGGGTTCAGGGAAGGGTTCAAAAACACAAAACATTAATTAATAAATAAATAAAATGAAATGAAAGCATCTGACTTGAATGTCTCCCTATATTAGGAGGTTTGCCTGGCGACGCCAACGATAACAAAGATGAACGTCAGCGGACCGGGATCACGTTTAACGGACCAATTGTCTAATTTGGACATGTGTACTGTGGAGAAAACAAAGCCTAATCACCAGCTGGCTAAAGGCAGGAGATTGCTGAGATGGCATTCACACATTCTGCTCTGATGTTCAAGCAGTCTGATTTACAAGTCAGGCAGCAGTTACAAGTTAAATCTGGATAGGACGAGGTGTAAGAGAGCACCCTGCTGCCAGCAGTATAAAAGTGCAGCGTCATTATCCATCTTCGGCTGATAAGTATCCCCTAGGCTGCCTTCAGGCAAAGGACACTACAATAGACAGAGATTACTTTTTACACTGAAAAACATTTGTGTGACAAATGACAAAATAATGTATCCACTAGAACACTCCAAGACTGTGAATAAAGCAGTAAGTAAACAATTTTTATGTATAGTAAATATGTGGTACTATTATTTAAAAATATAACATAACTAGGTGTTTCTGCACTATTACACACTGGCCAACAAACAGCATAACTGATACAGACATACATGCAATAAGGCAATGTATCGTTCTAACTCTAATTGAGATTTTAACTGTGCACAGTGAACAATGTCATTTTACTTGTAACAAACACATTAACTTAATTTGCTAACAATGTGCGAAATGCAGACATATTTTCAAGTAATAATGACAAGCTGAACAACTACACACAAACACACAAAAAAAAATCCAGTTAAAAAAAACAACAACAACACCACCACCACAATGGAGAAAAAAAACCTGCCCACACACCAACATCTACATCTCTCCCTTTTAGATCAAATAGATTTGGCCAAGGTGCTCATTGATATTCCTTCACCTATAAATCACCTACACACTGTTCGCTGGGAGACGAGTGTTGGTTGCGATATGAAACTCCTACACAAGCTGACAAAATAGTGACTTGCACAAGACTGCACATTTTTAAAATGTGCAAATGCACTCCTTATGAGGGCTGAACGCGGTGCTACTGCGCAGACATTAGAAGAGCACTAGCTGTACCGGGAAGCTGTTTGATATTTGACACCAGTGTACAAATGTGTTTGCTGAAATTTTAAGTAGTGAAAACATATTCCAGCAAGACCTTGCTTCCATTTGCGCTCAACCAATTCTGGAATAAGGCTGCCCTCTGCTGGATGCACAAGATAACATTACCAAGGCAATAAATGGCAATGCAGAAACACCGGCCACTTCATTCAACTGCTCATTCAAGCAAATATGTAATCGGCCAATCACACGACAGCAATTCAATGCATGGATTGGCATGTAGACATGGGCAATATGAGCTGGTGAAGTTCAAACTGAGTATCAGAATGGAGTAAAAATGTGATTAAGGGCTGGAAAAACTCAGAAACTCCAAAAACTCTAGAATTTATGGTCCAAAAATCTCCAGTGAGCAGCAGCTCTCTGACTCAGGATGCCTTGTTGATGCCAGAGGTCAGAGGAGAATGACTAGTTCGAGCTAATAGGAAGGAACAGTAATTCAAATAACCACTTGTTACAAACAAGATATGCTGAAGAGCATCTTTAAATGCATGTCGAACCTTGAAGGAGATGGGCTACTGCAGCAGGAGACCACATCGGGTGCCACTCCTGTCAGCTAACAACCGGAAACTGAGGCTACGATTCACACAGGCTCACCAAAATTGGACAAGAGAAGACTGGGAAAACTACTCCGATGACACTCAATTTCTGCTCCAACATTCAGATGGCAGGTTCCATATTTGGCATAAACATGAAAGCATGGCTCCTATCTGCCTTGCATTGACCGTTCCAGCTGCTGGTGATGTATAAGGGTTTGGCACACCTTAGTACTAACTATGCATTGTTTAAACACCTATTCCTGCTGACCATGTCCATCCCTTTATCACCACGGTGCACCTTTCTTCTGATGGCTGCTTCCAGCAGGATAATGCACCATGTCACAAATGCCAAATGCCAGGTACTTTAAGCACTGTAAGATTCTGGGTTTTTGAAATGATGTTCAGCCATTAAGATTCATACTGACTGGAATAAGTCAAAGCCAAAATTTCATTATTGCTGAAGCAAAGCTGTTACAACAGACTAAATTACACACAGTGCAAACTCATTTGCAGCACCAGCTGTTTTTACACGTTGAACCTATTTCTGTCTACTTCCATATCCTTCTGTGTGCAGAGGTGATAAACATGGCACTTCGTAGTTTTGCAAAATGTGCAAAATGTTTAAAGAGGATTAAAGTGTGACCAAGAGTTGAAGGTTCAGTTAGGTTTTTACAGCGAAGATCTGTTTGTTTCCCAGGCACAAAAGAGTGAATCGAAAGCAGGGAAAAACAAAGCAAACAAACACTGGAATTTTCTTTAGCTAGCTGCCAAATTGTTATTTTGCTGTCGGCAATCATCAGCACATCCCTGCAATTTTTAGTCAGCCTCTTATAAAAGCAAACACTACAAAGAAACATGAAAAGCAGCGTAATGGTAACTGCAAAACAGTGCAGTGGCAGGTATACTTTCTGCTGGTGTATCTCCGATTCAAAAACATACCTGCATATATAATTCATCCAACTCCTATGTCTATTAAATTGGTGAAAATTAAAAAAAAAAAATCCACATTATAAAATAGTTACCTATCAAATCTGTGGGATTCTTCTCTATGAAGTCTTCACACAGCTTGATGAACACTGCTGTGATGTCTTTTGAAGGGCATTCTCCGTGGCTAAAAGACACAGTATGACATCCGTATTCAGCACATTAACGCCGACAGCACTATGACACAGCGGATCTAGACAATTAGTTCAGTCTGTGACAATGATTTGTACTCTTACCCCTTACACTGAAGCTTCACATACTTTATCCCCTCTTTTTCAATGTCACCGCGGTCATAAAAGCGATTCGTGTTGGTCAAGTCCACGAGCAAACCCATTTTCACCTGAGGAAGACAGACAGTGCACGGCGAGACATGATTTTCTGCGTCATGTTAATACTTCTGTGCTCTCTGAGGTACTTACTTTTAGACTTTTTAAAAAGTTGGACAGCATGCTCGGATGAAAGCGGTTCTCCTCTGCAACTTGGTCATCGTATTTGGGACCCAGCATTGTTTTCATTGGCAGGAATTTACCTAGGAAGGAGAAATGCAATGAGTATTACAACTATGCTGTATGAGTAGAGACCCCAGCGTTATGCTTAACTTAATGACTGATTTGCAAAGGTCAAGCTAATACTACAACTTCATACTAAATTGAATCTAAAAATTCAGATCAATCATGACTTTTGTTTTTTGTAAGCAGATCAAATAAATACATTTATAAATGTGTAACTGCACATACTTGTGATTAATTTCAAACTGAATTTCTGTTATTACTGCAGCCCACCAGCGGTACCTTAGCGGCCCACCAGAGGACTGTAGCGAACACTTTGGGAACCACTGTCTTAGAGTAACAGCCTGGTTTAAAGTGTTGCCAACTCCAGCTATGCATTGAAATAGAGCACTGGTAGTGCTCGATAGTTGCACTGGTATAAAGTTACTGCGTAGTGGAGACAAGTCTGGAATTGTAGGGTTGAAGTAGGTGTAGTACTTGATACTTAATATTAACTGTAATATAAAACAATGAGGGATGGGCAGAATAAAACAGTAAGATCAATACCTTCATGTACAAAAGTACATGAAGGTATTGTACAAAAACAGACCTGCATCACTTAAGTATGGGAATTGAGATCAATCAACTTAAACTGTGCACGTTTAAGCTTATCAGTTCCTTTTATCAATGCCAAGATGTTATTCTGACAGTTGTTCATTGCAAAATATTAGCATCAAACTTATGGAAGTGGGGCGATGGCACACATGAATCATATAAAAGCCTCTTTTTGTACTGTTTCTACAACTGTGTTGCTCCCCAGCTGTGTTGAAAACCTCTGTAAGACTCAAAGAAATTTGATCACAAATCAAGAAGGGAATAAACACACACTATATTGCCAAAAGTATTCACTCACTCATCCAAATCATTGACTTCAGGTGTTCCGATTACTTCCATGGCCACAGTTGTTTAAAACCAAGCACCTAGGCATGCGGACTGCTTCTACAAAAATCTGTGAAAGAATGGGTCGCTCTCAGGAGCTCAGTGGATTCCACTGTGGTACCGTGATAGGATGCCACCTGTGCATGTGTAGGTACTCACAATTGATACTGACACCAGAATCAACACAGTTTTATCAATATCTATCCCTCCCATCCTGTCACATCAGTCAGCTGGCAGCTGCTCCATCAATGTGAAACATGATCACAGTGTAGTAAAAATTGCACTCATATACAAAATCTATTACTGACCACTGCATTATTTATGATATGCTGGGTTGGCCATCACTGACCACTCCCAGGAAACATTGGTATATTTTTATCTATATAATGCAGCTGTGTACCTTTCTGTCTTAGCTCCATCTACACTCCTTAAAACTAAAAATATATTTTTCAAATTTAAAGGCATGATTAAAAAGACCATTAGTTCTTTTTTTTTCTTTTCTATGTCCATCCCTCCATTATCTACCACTTATCCAGGTCACAAGGGCAGCCCAGGCCCCCCCCTTACCAGCCAGTGAGGTGCACCCAAGCCAGCCAAGAGACACAATCTATCCAATGTGTTCTGGGACTGCCCTGGGGCCTCCCCCTGCTATGACAGGCCTCAAACACTTTACCTAACACCCAGGAGGTATCCTAGTCAGATGCCTAAAGCACATCAACTGGCTCCTACAAAGCTCCTCAGCCCATTTCTAAGGCTTCGAAGAAAGCCAATTCCACCTCTTGTTTTTCCATATCTCCTGCAAAATTATTCTTACAGTCACTGAGAGCTCACGGCAGTAAGTAAGGGCAGAAGTATAGATCGACCAGTAAACTGACAGCTTCACTCAGCTCTCCTTCTCTAACCTCTTTACCATAACAGACCGGTACAGTGTCTGCATCACTGCAGAAGCAGCCCCAATCCATCTGTCAATCTACCACTACACTCTCCCCCCTATTTATTGCATTTTAAATATGTTATGAGACCATATGGCTGCTACCTCCACAGATCTCTCTTGTAAAAGAGATTTTTATCTCACTGGGAATTCATGGTAATACAAGGAAAAAGTTTTTTAAAAAAAAAATCTTTTAATAAGGTGAGGCAAATCTGTCCAATCTTTAAAACTGTTTCTAAATATGCATGTTGTACATGCAATTCATGGAGAATGCTGTATTCAAAGGTCATTGGAAAAAAATGCTACAGCACTGATGTTACTAATGAACCAGGATGTTATGGCCTACTTCCTAGATTAATATCAATTTTGTAAAACCCAAAAAAAAGTGGGCGTCGAACAGAAGGGGTTAATCTGAAAATGAGGCATCAAATTTTCTTTTCCTATCATTGAACACCATTACTTTGTAATATAATAAAGATTTGGAGATGGTGGAGTTGTGCCGATTTCATGCTGTTCTTATCTGGAGCTACTCTTAATGTGCCGTGTGGGTAAATGAGAGCATTACTGTTTTCTCCCAGCGCACTCCAACATTCAGACATTATTCTAACGCGCTACCATAGTCCCATTAATAGCTGAATTTTGACAGATATTTCACTTTTATTTGTTATAAATTCCTGTTGGCTTCATCAGGTGGTGGCCTCCCGCTTGCAGCGGAACAGTTCGCAGCTGAGTGTGAAGCAGCTCGCATGAGAATTCTCTACCTCCAAATCTGAGGCCATGGTCCTCAGCCAGAAAAGGGAGGAGGGACCAGGGACGAGTTGCTGCAGGAGTTTAAGTATCTCGGGGTCTTGTCCGTGAGTGACGGGAGAAGGGAGCGGGAGATCGACAGACTGATTGGGGCTGCGTCTGCAGTGAAGCGGACGCTGAACCGGTCTGTCGTGGTAAAGAGGGAGCTGAGTGTGAAAGCAAAGCTGTCGATTTACTGGTCAATCTACATCCCTACCCTCACCTATGGTCACGAGCTTTGGGTAGCGACTAAAAGAATGAGATCATGAATACAAGCGGCAGTGACTCGACCCCAGATAAGCAGCAGAAAATGAATGGATGGATATCCCTTCATTAGAAATAAAAGGGATATTTTTCCTTGACTTGCATAAAACAAAAGGGTA
>JAVDPK010000667.1:256173-301166 GCA_034780415.1 Cichlasoma orientale
TGTTTTTTTGGAGTTTATGCTGTGTGGAGTGTCCTGCTTGGAGGTCCTCAGCCTGCTGCACCCCCGTTCCATGACAGCATGAATGATGGATGTGCCTTTCAGGTCTAAAAAGCGAAGCTTTAACCTGCATTCTGCTTTTTTACTTTTCTTGGATAGGAGAAACTGTAGAAAACAGACAGGAAAGTAGGGCGAAAGAGAGAGCGAATAACATGCAGGAAATGGTCCGGGGCACAATCAACCCCCCGGCCCCTGCAGCCTTTTGCCATACTGGTCACCTTGCTTTTGTAACAGATTGCAGAACATCTCAGGGGGGGAATTCACAGTCACTATTGTATCAAACAATAAAGTCAGCCACTACACTTGGTGACACAATACTTCCTGTTACTGTTCACCAAGCAGCTGCAGGTTCAAAGCTTATAATCTGAAGCAGCCACAGAAAGACTTAAGTTTGCATTAGCAGTATATGAGCTCTTCAAGATACTTTATTAAAACAACAACAACAAAAACATGAAAAGCTGACAAAGCAATGAGACTGCAATATGAAAACAGCAGCCATTACATCATCACTTCCAGAAACTGCATTTCCATTATTTGATATTTCTTTCTCAGAAAATAGAATACCTAGCACTCTGACTCATTTGTAATGACTGGTATGGGTCCATATATAAGCATATATATAGCTCTGACTGATTTAGAAGTGGAGAACGCTCCAGCAACAGCAAGTGAGTGAAATCTGGTCAACAGTATTAAAAAAAAACCAAAGTCTTCAACTGGAAATCTGAGGCCACGTGTCTACAGTTACTACAAAACTTTTAGCAATCCATACACCAGCTTTTTTAAGTTCGAAGTCTTTATGGAGTCTGAATACTCTATTATTAGCCCTCCTGCTTGTTAATCAAAACTCTTTTGTCTGAAATATGCATAGTGCAGTCGCGCAGCTGGTTTGACTCAAGCTGCTTTTCTTTTGGGTATCTGAATAAGCACGCTGCTTCCCACCATGACTTTTTCCCACAGTTTCTACAGTATCTCTTGAACAAACCAGGACCCCTGTGGTAACATGACAGAAACACAAAAATATCACATATGAAATTAAGCTCATATTAGTTTGATCTAACCAGTGAGCTTTGCATGGGAGGCCAGCTGCAAGCACATCTCACTGCTGGTTTACTTGAGTTTATCCATTTTTATACACTTCTTGTTGACACTCCACAACATACCAGAGAAAAATATTGTGCAAGGATTTTCTTTTCTTTTTTCTTTTTTATTTAGGTACGCATTTTTCAGATTTCATAAAAGTTCCGCTTAAAAATAAAATGCAAGATTAAACCTGTTCTTAAAATTCATGATGTAATTTAAGTAGCTGTTTGGGACCCAGAGAACAACAATCAGAGGAAATTCTGGCCCTTTGAAACTGCTTCCCTGGAAAACCACTGGGACAAACCTGTAGTTGTTGATGAGTACTTCTACTACACTGTTACACTGTAGAAGAATGGTCTATTTTACAGTATACATTTGTTGTACGATTACTTTAACTTATCCAAAAGGGTCAGTGCTATAGTATGTTATAAAGAAAGGCAATGGATAGACATTCCCACAATAGGTATAACCTTGTACCAGCTACAAAGGAACAAGTCTGTTAATAATCATTGCATGTTATCAGACAGCTACTTTTCCAGATGTCCTGCATGTGGAAGATTTATAGAACTGTCAGACATTTCACCAGGCTCTGTTCACTTTGGTTAAAAATGAGGTGTTTTATTGAAACGCTGGAGCGACATATGACTATCATCTGACTGAATTCTTGTTTTATAACAAAAAGGAGTTATTAAATATATTCTTTAAAAAAAATGACCCCATGCAAAGCAAAGCGGTATAAATTTTGATACAATTAATGAGTTTAGAAACCATATACAGTTTCAAATAATAATAATTTAAAAAGCTGAACAAGTGAAATAATTTTAGGGCGTTATTCTACCAAATTCTAGGTAAATTAAGAAATTATTTTCTAAATAAAACACCCATGCAGAAGTAGTTACCCTTCTGTATTGAAAGTAAAACAAAATGGGCATTTCCCATAATGTCCAGAACTGCATTTAATCGGTCAGTATATCTGGATATTTCTTCAACATTTTACTTTTTCCTAATACACGACACACAAAATACAAAAAAAAATACGGAAAAAAAGTTACTTACCAGCATAAATGGATGAGATTCCAGCCAGGATAAATATAAGTAGAGAGGCATACATCCTTATATCCTGTGACCTCAGACAAATCCGCTTTTTAAATGCACTTAGAACAGTTATTCAGCTGCTCCACAACACAAAAGCACCCCAGCAGCTCTTATCGAGGTTGTTGTGACAAACTGCACCCTACTGCCCGCTACATTTTCCTAACTAACGCTTCATTTCAGCCATCATGTAACAGGAACTGAAGCAAACCCTGAAAGAAACGGGAGGTATTACCCAACTGGAAAGACAGAGAGATAAAGAGGAAGTGAAGTAACTCGTCGACCGCCTGCAAATTTTGATTATTCCAGCATGTATTCACGCAGCGGCCCGAAAGGAGCGCCTTTATTTATTATACTCCCTCCCCGGCTCCAGAGACACGCGAACCACACGTGACTGTCGGTAAACCAGATAATGAATGTATGGACTGGAGCACATCCATCAGGCACAAAACCGAGTGTTTTTTTCACTGTTATAATGAGACTTTTTGGGTATGCCTTTATGGCAGAACATTTTATGACCTGCAGCTCAACAGCATTCTCAGTCATTAGTTTTTATTTGTTTTCGTCTTGGGGGCTCTGTTTTCATTTCAGTTAAGTTTCCAGATGGGTCTGTTCTGTTCTGTTCAGTTCTGTTTTCATTGTCTAAAGGTCCTTAGTTTCGATTAGCGTCAGTGTTACAGTTTTTCTAGTTATTACAGTATGGACGGTGTTTGTCGGGGATTCAGTCATTCGGAATGGATATTACATCAACATCAAAGCTGGGTTTTTATTTTCATTTATTTTACCCATAGCCTACATAAGCAGACCGGACATCAGTCGCACCTTGCTGGTGCACAGTTAGACCCCCTTTTGCCTTCAAAACTGTCTTAATTGATCGTGGCACAGATTCAACAAGGTGCTGGGCACATTCCTCAGAGATTTTGGTTCATATTGCCATCACAGCATCACACAGTTGCTGCAGATTTTGTTGGCTACACATCTATGATGCAAATCTCCCCTTCCACCACATCCCAAAGGTGCTCTGTTGGATTAAGATCTGGTGACTGTGGAGACTATCTGAGTACAGTGAACTCACCGTCATGTTTGAGATTTTTTGAATTTCATGAGATGGTGCTGGAAGCAGCCATCACAAGATGTCAAGGTGTCATGATCCTGGGTCTGGTGACCCAGCATTTTCAGTTGGTCTTTGATTTCCTTTTGAGCTTCCTTTTTCATTTCCTGGTTTGCTGGTTGTGTTCTTATTTTTAGTTCATTTGTAGTGTCAGCCTTTCTTACTTTCGTTACCTGAGTCTTGTGATGGTTTACTTATGTTCTGATTCCTTCTGTGCCTTCCCAGCTGTGCCCACTGCCCTCATCAGCCCTCTTGTATTTAAGTCCTGAGTTTCCTCTGCTTGTTGTCGCGTCCTCGTCATTGTTACTGTCAGTGCTGTCATCCGTTCCTGCTGCGTGTCTCATGTCCTGGATTCAAGTCTACGTTTTTGTTCATGTTTAGATTAGTCGTCACGTTTTTGTTAGTGTGTGG
This sequence comes from Cichlasoma orientale, assembly GCA_034780415.1. Taxonomy (NCBI): domain Eukaryota; kingdom Metazoa; phylum Chordata; class Actinopteri; order Cichliformes; family Cichlidae; genus Cichlasoma; species Cichlasoma orientale. Next base: position 259,925 of record JAVDPK010000667.1, read on the forward strand.
AAGTTTGTGCTGCTGGCTGCCGACCAGCTCTTCCTTTGTTCTACGTCTGCTAATAAAGCTTACATTTCAAATTAAGCTTTTTTCCTTGGGTGTCCTGCATTGGGGTCCTCTGCCTTGCCTGCCACAGTGTTAGATGACAGTGGGAAAGGTAAGGATGCAGTCAGCAACAACACTCAGATAGGCTGTGGTGTTTAAATTATGCTCAGTTAGTACTGAGGGGCCCAAAGTGTACCAACACTATTATACCACCACCACCTGCCTGAACCATTGATTCAAATCAGAAAGGAGCCATGCTTTCATGTTATTTACGCCAAATTCCGACCCTGCCATCCAAATGTTCCGGCAGAAATACAGACTCATCAGACCCGGCAATGCTTTTCCAATCTTCTGTTGTCCAATTTTGATGAGCCTGTGTGAATTGTAGCCTCAGTTTCCTGTTCTTAGCTGGCAGGAGTAGTGGCAGCCCGGATGGTCTTTTGCTGCTCTAGCCCATCTGCTTCAAGGTTTGACATGTTGTGCATTCAGAGATGGACAACATGAGTTACTGTTGACGCCTTATTCACTTGAAGCAGTCTGGCCATTCTCCTCTGACATCAACAAGGCAGGGTAATGTTCTCTTAAAACATTCCAAAAAATATTTGGAGGAAACATTTTTAAAATTTTTACATTGTTAGAACATTAAGCCCTGGCATTCTTAAACAGTCTTAAAAATTTGAATAGTGCAAAAATTGCCTTCTATCTCCTTTTCCCAACCTCTTTTCCTCGATTCAATAGAAAACCTCACGAGGTCATGTAGAGGTGTGAAGGAGAATTTACACCGAACTCCTTAACAATGTTACATTGGATCTCTGTTATGACTACTTCAAGGTTCAATATGTTGTGGTTATGAGTCACTGCTTCCTCAAAGCAGCGTGGTCATTCACCGCTAATAACAAAACAAGGCAGAGGATTCCTGCTCACTGGGTATTTTCTTTTTCGGACCATTTTCTGTAAATGCTGGAGATGGTTGTGTGGAAAAATGCAGGTAGATCAGGAGTTTATGAAATACTCAGACCAGCCCATCTGACACCAACAGCCATGCCACATTCAAAGCCACTTAAAATAAAAAAAATAAATAAAAAATCATCTTTCTTCCCCATTTATTTGCTCAATTTGAACTTCAGCACGTTATCTTTGACCATGTCTACATGCCTAAATGCACTGAGTTACTGCAATGTGATTGTGTGTTTGCATTAACAAGCAGTTGAACAGGTGTACCTGATAGTGACCATGAGTGTTTCTGTTCACACACAAACGCTGTTAAATAAGGTTGTTCAGTTTAAAGGTAGGATAATGCACTTTTAAAAGATTCCAAAAATGTCTGGTAATAAAGTTTTCAAATCAAATTTTTAAGGCAGAATACACTCTGGACATATTGCAGGTCTATCACAGGGCTACCATAGAGAGGCAGACAGCCATTTACAGGTATTACTAATTTAGAATCACACTTTAACCAATTAAACAAGTCTTTGAGGAACCTTTTTTCATTGGCAACAATCTGAGAGTTGACTTTTACTCATGTTTTATTTGTCAATTTTAATTATGTTTAATGTTTTTGTCTTTTATTGTGTTTTTAATGTTAAGCACTTTGGTCAGCACTTGCTGTTTTTAAAGTGCTATATAAATAAAGTTGGCTTGGCTTGGCTTGGCTTTGAATGTGGGAAGAGTACTTGGAGAGAACTGAGTTCTTACTGCACCCCTGTGTGCACCACTGCATGTCAAAATGCCAACTATGAAACATCAGAAAGCTTAAGGGTGGACAGACCGACATGGCCATGCTTAAGAAGGACATTTTATAATCTGTTACCCCAATAATGTCCCCAACACATCTTCAAAATGTTAAGTCCTGGTTAAAGATTTAATCTTTGTTTGAAATGAACATCATTGCCACAACATGCCAGTGTTGTGGCAACATTCCCTGCTCCCTGGGTTACTTGGGTAACACTTTACAAAATATTTTTAAGCACGTAAATGTCAGTCTGTCCATCCTTAAATTCTTAATTTGGCATGAAGTGTGTTGATCGTGTTTGTGGTCCTCTCCTACTACAAAAACACATTACCAACTGTGACATTGTGACAACATTGCGCTGTGGTTGCAAAATAACCAGATTACGCTGAGACTTTTTGGCAACATTGCAGTTGTTATAGAACATGGATTCAGTGTGTGTATTTTTGTTTGGTTTTTTTGGCCTTTTTATGGATTTATTTGATAGTCATCAGTGAAGAGAGACAGGAAATCGGGAGGAGAGAGAGAGATGTGGAAGACGCATTATACTAAAGTTAGGGTAATGGTTTTTATATAACTTTATGAAATGCAACGTTGTTAGAACATAAATGTAATGCATTCACAATGTTACGCTGCAGCAACGCAGCCAGTCATTTTTATGTTAGTATTACACAACTTGACACATTAAGCAAAGAAAACAGAGGGCGTTATCACTGTTGCCTAACTACATTTTGTTTGTAGAGTCACTTGATGGCTGTAGCACGTTACATATTCCCAGGAAATATTTAGGACAATTTAGGGCCTGGGCCAAAATTTCAAATTGAATATTTCACAGCAAGAAAATTTATTGTTCAAACATTCCAGGCGTCTGGGGCTAAAAGAGTTTGTTTTCCGTGTACTTGTAGGATTCTTTCCAAGTACTCTGGCTTCCTCCCAAAGACATGCACGTAAAGTGGTGATGTGAGATCAAAAGCAACAAACATTGCAAGCTTGGAATGAAAAGTTTGGTTTTGTTCTTTTTTTTTTTCATTTCTAAATAAGTGTTATAATTAAATTGCATGAAAAAATTGGTTGGGTGAATGAACTTTGGTTCCGAAAAGTAGTGGAGGCTTTCTGATGCCCCTTTCACCCCTTACAAATGAAACTAGTTTAATACATCCCGCACTGGACTGAACTTCAGAGAACAGCTAACTCAATCTAAGCTGGACTGCTACTGCATACTGTGAGTCACGTCTTTACCCAACAAAGCAAGATCAAAGAATCAAAGTAAGAAAAGGAGAGAAAGTAGCAACTAAGGGAAGTCTGTTAAGAAAAAAAGAGCACAACTAACAGGTTAAGAAGTACCTAGCAGAGCCTAGCACTGATGCAGGGCCCTTAATTTCAGAACCTGCCAGAGAGAGTGAAGCAATTGCCCCGAGTGTAACAGAAGAATGAAGAGAGAACAGATTTCTTAAGTTTTAATGATTCTCATTTTGGAGCATACAGAAGGAGGACTGTTTTTGTTTGTTTCTGCAAATGAAACGCGTATTAGTCGCAGCTTAAACATATATACACACACTGTGTGTGTGTGTGTGTGTGTGAGAGAGAGAGAGAGAGAGAGAGAGAGAGAGAGAGAGAGCAAGAGAGAGAGACAAAGAATGTAAGTTAGTTTTCACGTTTAGGCTTAAGGAGGCCTCAAGGAGCAGACTCTACAGGCTGACTGCAGTTTTACAGTGTTTTTTTTTAAAAGCAATAATGATTTCACGGAGGGAAGTTAAGTGGCTTGGACTTGTAGTTTCTAAACAGGGGTGCAAACGGGAGCTCTGCCAGAAAGGAGAGAACACGTTAGGAACAGCCACGGTGAGTTTGAAGTTATTTCGCAATATTTTAAATCGGTTCTGAGGCTTTGCTTGTTTGTTTTCTTGGACAGAGTTTCTGGAGGGATTACTGGCAGGCAAGCAAGATTCTAGAAGAGCTGAGAGTGCAGCAATGCAGGGATGGAGTTCAGCTTGAAGGCTCAGGTCAGTGTTGCTGGCAGTGTTCGTGAATCTCCTCAGGAGAACTGGGATCCAGCAAGACAGGCTTGGGAAATAGTTCTCGAACAGCAGAGTTACTGTCTAGGAAAAGATTCTACCCACAGTCAGGCCAGCGAGGAACTCCAACACACAACTCCACCTGCGACTTAGAGAAGTTTCTCAAACAGAGAAAGAGAGAGAGACAAAAACTTCTAGCCTGCAAGGATCATAACAGTATGTGCTTGCTCAAGTACAAAGTGGTGGTAAGGCCCCCAAAAAGCACCTGTACCGGGGCCTATCACAGAGTTGATTCAGCTGCCACTACTGAGAGAAAAGTTACTACAAGTCAGTAAACTTGTCCACCATCTCTTGGATTACTGACTACCTGAAAGACAGGCTGCAGTATGAGAGACTGAGTGGAGCTCTGTCTGATTTAGCAGTGTGCTGTACAGGAGTTCCACAGGGGACTGATCTGTCTCCATTCCCGTTCCCCTTGTACACCTTCGACTTTCAGTACAACTCTGGGTCACACCATCTACAAAAACACTAAAGATTCTGTAGTGGCTGAATGGATTAGTGACGGAGGAGTACAGAGCACTAGTGGATGATTTTGTGGAGTGGTGTGGGAGGAATCATCTTCTTCTTGAATACTGATCAACTTCAGAAGGCAGAGGATGGCTACACAGCCCATATTTACCTTGGGACAGAATGTTGATGTGGTGGAGGAGTACAAATACCTGGGCATCCACACCAACAACAGGCTGAACTGGTAGATAAACACAGAGGGTGTGTTAAAAAAAATAATAAAGAGAAAAATAAAGAGATGAGCACGTTCTATTTCCTAATGAAGCTGAGATCCTTCAATCCGTACAGCAAAATGATGGAAATTTTTATTTATATTATTATTATTATTGCTGTTTTGTTATTTCATGATAATTTCACTGCTGTAACCAAAATAATTAAAAGAAATCCACTAATATTAGATAAAGTACTTCTCATCGTCGTAGGCCACAGTCAGATTTCCTTGATTTGTTTTCTTATAACTCCATCTAGTGGTTAATACATATACCGCCGAAAATTTACTTTTTAAAACCAAAAGAATAAAGTAATAATTCTGACATTTATAATCTCCATTAAAACCAGTAGTCCATAGGCAACACCTTTACAAAAAATAAAATGAAAAATAAATTATGCTTGCTTCGGTCAGAACAAACTGCTGTAGTGTTTAGCTTAGCATATCATTGGTTCTGTTACGGAAATACCCCGGAAGGAGTTTGATGTGACCCTCTGAAATAGCTAAGGTTGCTAACTTAGTTAGCTTGCTAATGTTTTCAGCCTACTTGTATGCTTGTTTTAATACACACATACATATATATATATTTATATGTAACACATACTTTACATTAAACAAAACTGCTGGTCAAGCTGTGGAAGCTAAACCATAATTATTTCCGAGGTCAGCTGCCACTGCTGGTAGAATCCACCGTTTCTCTCAACGACCTGCTACCTATCACAGCTTTCATGTCCGCTCCTTTGCTAATTGCCGCTGTTGTCGCCGGTGGGGTCCTGCTCCTTATGCGCCGTTTATTCCCGCGTCAGAAAGCCGTTAAATTACTCCGGTATCGAGCAGATACTATGCGAGGCAAGACAGTAATCGTGACCGGGGCGAACAGCGGGATAGGGAAGGCCCTGGCCGGGGAGCTTCTCAAGCTCCATGCCCGGGTCATTATGGCCTGCCGGGACCTAAGAAGCGCCGAGGAGGCAGCCCAGGACATCAAGAAGCAAGCGGGATCAGAGCAGGGGGTGGTGGTCATCAAACACCTGGACCTGGCTTCTCTTAGATCGGTCAGAAATTTCTGTGAGGAAGTGACTCAGGTAAATAAGAACAAAGAGAGTGGAGATGTTTTTAGTTTATTTACCAGCTGTGGTGCAGTTTGTTATTGAGTCCAGCTCAACAGAAAAGAGAGCCTCGCATCTAAGGGGGCTGTCCTTGGTGCTGAACCTAAGTATTGGCCCTTAAACCCAAATTTACGACAGAAGCAAGTACACTATTGTCCAACAGGGGCCAATCTGGAAATGTGGGTGTCCGGGTAGATGTTAGATTTAAGGTCCTATTTTACTGTAAGCTTCAGCAAAGATGTACCTTAACACTGTTTAACTGTACCAGTGAGCCTTAAGAGGATTGAGGTATTTCATTTATGTGGCCTGATATCACATGTTCCTCAGGCAGCTTTACACTTTATACAGCAAACAATACTCTGTGTGCTTAAACACACAAGAGCCCAAAGGAGCAAAACTCACAACAAATTTTGAGCCAGCCTTCATTTTTTATATTTTGTTGCCAGGGAGCCAGAATCTTTTGTAATGTTTTAAAGTGGTCTTGAGAACTAGTTCTCCAGGCTTTCTGAAGGTATTTCAAGTTTTTCTTTAGGCTTTGGTTACTTTTTCACTCATTTTCAGTCCGGTCCTTGTATCTGACTATTTTCTAGGGGAATGTTGTTTGTTTGTTTGTTTTAAGCCACTAACTTATGAATCATTCAACCATGAAAAAGGCACCTAACTAAAGGGATGAACCAGTGTAATGTCTGCACAAAACCACAAAGAACCACTTTTAAATTGTATGTTTAAGCACTTTGTTACTACCAGCCTGCAGCAATAACACAATTTGTTTCCATTTCATTAGTTAAATCTATAAAAAAAAAATGCCAACGCTTTCAAACTCATTAGCATTCTACAAACTCTGTTTTTGCCTTTTTTACTTTTTAATTTTATTTCCTCACCTATTTCCCATTTCCCTCCAAAATTAAAAGATGAGGGGTGGCTCTAGACTTTTGCACAGTACTGTAATAGATATTAAAGGGGTAAATAGATAATGCCATCTTAATTTCATGAGAAAATTTTTAACCTGAGGCTTAAAAAAATTAGAGACATCCTGCCTCACAGTGATGTTGAAAAACTAGTTCATTTATTTATTACTTCTAGGTTGGCCTTTTGTAATTCATTATTATAAGTTTGTCCTAAAAACATAAAAACAGGCATATTTCTCCCATGTTGGCTTCTCTTCATTGGCACCCTATCAAATAAAGAATAGAATTTAAAATCATTCTCCTCACATACAAGGTATTAATAATCAGGCCCCATCCTTTCTTAAAGACCTCATAGTACCATATCACCCCAATAGAGCACTTTGGTCTCAGACTGTTGACTGACTTGTGGCTCCTAGGGTATTTAAAAGTAGAATGGGAGGCAGAGCCTTCAGGCCCCTCTTCTGTGGAACCAGTTTCCAGTTTGGATTCGGGAGACAGACACCCTCTCTACTTTTAAGATTAGGCTTAAAAATTTCCTTTTTGATCAAGTTTATAGTTAGGGCTGGATCAGGTGACCCTGAAACCCTCCCTTAGTTATACTGCAATAGGCCTAGGCTGCTGGGAGCTTCCCATGATGCACTGAGTGTTTCTTCTTCACTCACCTCTTATCACTCTGTGTTTATACACCACTATGCATTGATTACCTATTGTTAATCTCTAGTTCTCCTTCACAGTATATCTTTTGTCCTGTCTCCCTCCCCTCACCCCAACCAATTACAGCAGATGGATGCACCTCCCTGAACCCAATTTTGCCCAGGTTGCTTCCTGTTAAAAGGGAGTCTTTCCTTCACACTGTCGCCAAGTGCTGGCTCATACGTTTTTTTTTCTCTGTATTATTGTAGGGTCTTTACAATATAAAGTGCCATTGATTTGAATATTATAGCGTACCACTCCATATAATTTAAAAGATAAAGACATACAATCAAATGGAATTCAAGCTTTCTCACATCTTCTGTCTTTAGAAAGTTTTTCTGTAATTTATGTGCACAAATTAAACTGTTTATCACACAAGTCATAATTAAAGGTACTGATTAACTGGACTGTTTCTAAAACATACTGAGATTCTTTGGGGTTTCATTTTTGTCTTTCCTTTTAACATTGTATTTTTCTTTCAGTATAATATCAACATATGCAAGCATTTTCATAGTTTAAGTCAAAGTAGTTTAAGTATAAAACATTAGTTGTATATTCGGGAGTTTGTTTTGGCAGTTTGCTGACAGCTACTCCATATAACCACTGGGTGTCTCAGGGAGTTCTCTGTAACTCAGAAGTGTGCTATAGTTTTGTTAAAATAATAGACATTAATTAGAGGTTTTGGCTTATCCCCAATGTAAAATCACTAGGACTGCAATAAAAATATTTTTCAATAAGTTTTGTAAGTAGGGGTTTATTTACTCAAGCAAAAAATGCTTTTTTGGTTCTCAAATGAGCAAAATTTGACATGAAAATGCACAATTTTCTGTTAAATGAACTAATACAGACTGATTGCCTTAATTATATTCAGACCAGTCATGCTCATGTATATAGTCACACCACAGCTACACATTCTGAAGCAGGAAAATCTCACATCTGATAGTATTAGTTGTTTGGTTGTCTTTTGTCGTGTATATGGACAGTGTATGCTTCTGGATGCAGGTGAAGCTGTAATAAAGCCTTATTTGTATCTTTGTTGTCAGGAGGAATCCAAGATCGATGTGCTTATCAACAACGCCGGTATCTACCAGTGTCCCTACACAAAGACGGATGATGGTTTCGAGATGCAGCTCGGTGTTAATCACCTGGGTCACTTCCTCCTCACTCACCTGCTGCTGGATCTCCTGAAGGCTTCATCTCCCAGTCGCATCCTTATGGTTTCGTCTAAACTTTACAAATATGGCCAGATCAACTTCGATGATCTGAACAGTGAAAATAACTACAACAAGGCCTTCTGCTACAGTCAGAGCAAGCTGGCCAACCTGCTGTTCACACTCGAGCTGGCCCATAGGCTCGAGGGGACGGGGGTCACAGTCAATGCTCTCACCCCGGGCATCGTGAGGACCAGACTAGGCAGACATGTTCAAATCCCCCTCCTGGCAAAGCCGCTGTTCCACCTCGCCTCATTGGTCTTTTTCAAGAGTCCATTGGAGGGGGCCCAGACTCCTCTCTATCTGGCCTGCTCCCCAGAGGTGGAGGGGGTGTCGGGGAAGTGCTTCGCTAACTGCGAGGAGGAGGAGCTGCTACCCAAAGCCACAGATGAGGAGGCAGCCAAGAAACTGTGGGACATAAGCAGGAGGATGGTTGGACTCGCTGACTGAGCAGAGTCCAGTTCTGTGGATGGACTTGGGGGGGACTTAAGTGTTCTTGGACCATAGTTAATCTCTTGCAGCCCCACAGACGCCATTCTCCAAGAGTCTGCTTGCAAAAAAAGAAAGAAAAAAAATTTCCATCTTGGGGATAAGAACATTAATTGAACAACATATTGTGCCAGTCAAGTGGGATAGTGGTCTGTGTGCAAGAGTGCCACCAAGTTTAAAGACGGTATAAAGAGTTTAATTTAAACATGTGCCTTCCAAAGTGATGCTTCAAAATAAGGAAGCACTGCTACATGAAAGGATCTACTTTCTTCTTAATAACCCTCTCCCCCAATTCTTAGTAAGCAACGTAGCTTCCAATTTACACACTATTTAAGAAATCAGCTTACTAGAGGAAGACAGCTGTAACGGGGTTATATAAGTGCATGTAAACACATTAAATAAAACACTCCCTAGAAAGATTCTCAGTAAGGGAAGAAACATTTTCCTGTCAGAACTGCTTTCACTAAAACATTTCATACAAACAAATGTGAAAATTAACCCTAAACTTGCTAATTTGCTGTATCCCATAATGAAGATAACGCATAGATTACAATGCTGTGTCTTGACCAAGACTCAGACACGCAGTCTCAGATCAAAGGGAGCAAACTCTCGAACGAATCGCCTCCTAGTGTTCTTCAAAGCCAAGCTGAGTTGTCACATTTTTCCTTCATTGCTTGTGCTCTGCAAATCCGTATCTGTTTCAGGTTCAGCTCCGGTGTTGCAAAGCTAAATTTGTGCATGCTTTAGCATTTGTTTTGCTGTGCAAAGGAATGGGAGGTGGTGGAGTGATAGCTGTCAATCCAGTTTCCTTCATCTTGATGTGTTTGAAGTGTAAATGTTTTCTGCTGTGTGTAGAAGAGCTGGGACAGTAAGGTTAGCGATGCAGATTGGTGAGCCTCTGTTGCACTGTGACTCCCTCTTGTGGATGGATTGAGTCTCACAAACGAGTGTCCTCTCATCTCATTTTTATTATTTAAAGTTTAAATGCATTAGAATAAATTCAAGAGCATTTCTGGGATGACTTAATTGCCTATGTATGCTAAAAGAACAACTGTGTTTGAATAATACCAAAGGGTATTTAGAGGATGACTGAAACCAACCATTTTATTATCAAAGTATCCTTCAGAGTCACAGACCAAAACTCAAATATTTTGAGACCACAGCGATATATCAGAAAAGAAGCAGATCCTCAGCTATGACAGGCTGCTGCCTTAAAATAGTGGAAGTAGCAGATCTATGGCACAGTTTCTACAAATATTGAGCAGCCGTAGCAGTATTTATTGCAGATTTTTTGGTACTTAAGTATATGTGCTGCATACAGTGCTGAGAGTATTGTAAACAGCGGAGTCAGTCTGCTCAAAAACGATGTAATGATACTGTTTATAACTTTACCACAAACATCTTTTCTGCACTATGTTCTGTAAAAAGTGCTTTACATCAGGCACTATCAAACATATACACTGGACAAATTATTGGCTTGCATCAGGCAAAGAAAACAACTTAAGTGACTGATGAAATTACTAAAATCAATTTAGGACTGTCCAGTGTATTATTAAAAAGCTGGAAGGATAATGGTGAACCGTCATCTTCGAGAAGGAAATGTGATTGTGATCCGAGATCAAAGCACAACGATTGGACTCTGGAGCCATGGAGAAATGTCATGTGGGGTGATGAGTCTGATGAGAGTGGTTACCCTGTTGCAGAGTGGTGGATGCATCAGGGTAAGAACAGAGGTGGATGAAGTGCTTACCTTACTGGTCTGTGGGGGCAGTGTTATGATCTGCAGTTGCTTCAGCTGGTCAGGTCTGTTTTCAGCAGTGTTATATACCCAAAAAAAGGAGGTCAGCTGACCTGAATATACTGAATGAACTGGTTTCTCCATCAGTGGACTTTTCTTTGCTGATGGCACGGGGCATATATCAAGACAACAATGCTGGAATTTATTGGGCTCAAATTCTGAAGGAGTGATTCAGAGAGCATGAGACGTCGGGCAATTGGACAATATCTGCTGACTAATATAGTCAAACATTTTAGGTATTTTGTCCAACTCCTGTTTATTTAGTGCTTGGTGTGACTTGGTGTGTGAATATATCAAAGAAGAGTATACCCTGGTGTATTTTAGTAGCTTTAAGTTGGTGTATCAGATATCACAAACACTCACAAAATATGATCCATTTCCTTATACTGTAGTATTTTCTTGATTATGACTCCTGGGAAAACACAAATAAACTTTCTCTCTGTTCTGAGTTTGTTGGCAAAAATCCTTCTCTACTAACCTATTTTAAAAATTTTTCTAACAGTGAAAAAGCAGAGCTTCTTAGTGACTCAGCATGGTTGCAGCAATCTGAATAATGAAAGGTCTTCCTCTCGGTTCAATCAGTCATCTGAACACTGCAGATCAGGAGACGTGTAATTATCTCGAAACAACAACCGATCGCAACGCAACTGTCCGTGAAAGTGGAGCGATATTAAAACATGATGTCTCTTTCATTCAGCTACATTTCAAATCCCGAAATGTGCACATTAAATGCTGAGAGCTTATATGTATAATTTGTGCTTTATTAGGTGAACAAAACAACCAAAATATATAAACATGCATCGTTGTCAAATCAACAGGGTTACAGTGGCTTCGTGGGGTGTGGGCATCCAAATCTGAGGTAGAAAGGGGGCAGGAAACCTCTCTCAGGGATATAGAAGAGCGAAAATAAAGTAATACCGACTGCTAAGACTGTTCAAAAACATTCGATCAATAACAATAAAACACACCCATCAATACTGTCAAATCCATTTAACAGAAGATAAAACAAATGTTTCTCATGGTTCATTTAAGGTACTAATTTGTCTGTTTCTCGCTTACTTTCAACACTCGTATGTAAATCATCACAAGGCCATCACAGTTTCAGCAGATTAAAAATAACGACTGAAACAAATCTCCGCACGTCAAGGGGCAATTAAAATACCTCTCAGAGTTTTGAATATAGCGGTGGCAGTTTTTTTTTAAATTTTATTTATTTACATGTTCCAGGATTACCAATAAGATTTGCACTGTTTTTTATGTATCTCTTGCTAACAGCTACATACAAAATATATCACTCAATTTTAAGTTAGTATATATTTGTACATTTGTAATTTAATACATACACATTCTTAAAACTTTTAAGGACTCTGTGAGCTCACCTCTGCCTGTTTCCCAACGTCCGACCCTTAACATGATTTACTGCCTCTAGAAATTTATGAATGTAAACAGTTGCCTTCCACTGCCACACGATCAGTGCTTTTGAATGATCAGCAATAGTTACATGTTCGTGATACTGAATTACTTGGCTCCTGGCTGCGATTCAAGCCATCAAAATTCTGTACTACCAGAAGGTTTAGCTGAACAGACCAGGGCTCTGTGTCTACTATCAAAGATGCAACCTGATTGAAAAGTCCTTCAGTTCAGAAGTGTTCCATAAAGCTGGGCCTTAGTCAGACTGTCCTTCCTGGAAAGTCCCAGGGAGCCAAATTTTTGGTTGTACGGAGGAGGAGGGGGTGGGGCTGGTGGTGGTGACTGGCTCACCTGTGCAGGCACGCTGTGCATCTCCACCTGATAGTGCTGCAGCTCTGCAGCCATCTCCAGAGATCTCTGGTGGAGAGACTCGGTGGAGCTGTTGGGGCTGGGGTCTACATAATCTGTGCTCTGGCCAGCTGCGACATTTCCCTCTCTGTCTTTGGAGCTCCCTGAGTGGTACAGGCTGTGCTCTGACCCCTGACTGTCCTCAGCGTGGTACAAGTGGGCTTGGCTGTGTGCCTGGTGCAGCCCTGGGCTGCATTCAGGGCTGGGGCTGGCAGCTACCCACACTGGGTCCATGACATCTACTCCATGATGGTAGTAGTCAGCCCCTTCCTGGAAACTGCTGTAGAGCGGCCCAAGTCGAATCTTGGCAGGACGGACGGAGAAGTGCTGCTCTGAGAAGCTGTAAGGTGAGGCCCGTCCTGGGCTGCGGTAGCTGTGAGCACTTAAGTCCTCCACACTAAGCTGTCTCCATCGACCAATCAGCTCCTCTTCCTCGGGAGCCAATGTGCTGCCTCTACGGCTGTCTCCGTAGGCAACACTTGGGGAGGAGGATGGGGGGAGCGGCTCGTAAGGCTCACTGAAACAAGAGGACATGGTGCGGCTGTAGACGGGAGAGCTGCCGTTCTGGTGGTGGCTCAGCTCCGTCTGTTGGAAGGGATGAGCATTGGCAAAGCCCCTTGGGCTGTCCCTCTCCCAGGATGAGTCACTCTTTCTCTCATAGTCCCCTGCATCTCTCCATTCCATGTAGAGGGAGTGATGGCGCGGGGAGGAAGCTGCACTGCTGGGCGGTCCGTTGCCTTTGTCCTCAGACCCCCCTCCACTGAAACTTGAGTAAGAGCTGGAGGCTGCACCCAGGGGTGGAGGGAACTTAGCAAAGTGTTCCTGGGAGAAGCCAGCTCTCAACCCAACTGAACCTTCCTCTGGGTTGCTGTCGGTGGAGTTCTGGGGCCCGTACAGCAGCTTCCTCTCCCCATGAAGATCCATGCTGGGCCTCCGCTCCCGCTGACGGTCATCAGGGCAGTAGAGGGCTGTGTCACTACTGTACAGGTCAGATTTGTAGGCTCCACGTAGCCCCAAACGCTCTCCGGGACCCAAGCTCTCCAAAATAAAGGCATGATCCTGGGTTTGTGGGCTGGGGGAGCGGGAGGCCTGGCTGCTGCTGCAAGCCTCATCTGGCTTTTCAAGCACTTTGGCAATGAGAGAGGTTGGGACAGAGTCAGAGTAGGTGTGACAGAGTGGAGACTCCTCCAGGTGCATGGTCAGGCGTTCCTGGAAGTCAGCAGGCAGCTAGAAGTATCAAAGAAACAAGGGCAAGGCAGGGTAAATCTATGAATGTAGACACAAATAATTTCCATAGCAAGGACCTTATTGTATGGAGTGTAGGGGCTTTATTGAATGCTGTACACTCCATTATACTGCCAAATATTCTATCATTGCAATTAGCAGGCAAATCACGCTGTCGACATTAAAGGCACTTTAAACTGTACAGCAACAGCAATGATTTAGGTATACTGCATGTCACATTGAGCGTCAGGTTTTGGGTCATCTGTGTCAGACTATATGAAATCAGCCACCGGATTGTTTGCATTTTGCAGCGAGAGTCAAGTCATCACCTTCGACGTCTGCCTGTATCCAACATTCCACTTTTTTTTTAGTTTTGTCTCAAACATTCTGATTGGCGTAAACTTCTTTCAGTCAGTGTATTCTGCTTTATTTATTGCATGGTGGTTGGTTGGTTAGTAAAAATGGTCCGGAGCACGTGCATATTTTAAAAGAAGAAGCTGGAAAGCTGTATGTGTTTGGCAAGCTTTAGAAACTGACCCACAGATGGACGGATGCTAACATTTCCACAAATAATAAATGTGTAGATCAGATTATTGCATGAGATGCATGTATTGAATCTGTCTTTGTTTTGTTTGTTTGTTTTAAACAGACAACCAATCTGGTTACTAAATGGTTGGGAACCGACAGCCCCACAGGATTTTCTCCACATTCATGGGCTAGTATTACTATGAAGACACTACTTTTGGCTCTATGATGGAAGTTTGATGATCTGAAATTTGTAAGTGTGACAAACATGCAAGAAGGAAAGAAAAAAATCACGAAGGAGGCAAATACTTTTTCACAGCACTGTAATATATTGGTGTGGAGCTTTTTATCTGTTGTCCCTGCACAGTGCAGCATGTGTGTCAGTATGTTAGGTTGGTCTTAGTGACTTTAGTTTACTTTAGGTGATTTCTGAATGAGATACCACGACCTACACATTCACATTTACCTGCCTTCACTCCATGAATTGTGTTCACAGCTGCAGTAAAGAACCTCAATGAAAGACAACAATATACATGATTTTGAAAGCAAAGAGCATTGCTTTCCTTAGAGCAGAAAGACATTCTATTTCAAGCATTTCTCAATAAAAAAAAAAAAAAGCCATCCACTATCTGTACCTCTCCATAGCAACAAGCATTAAGCTAACTGCAGCACATCATCAACAGGAATCTAGTCAGTTGCTCCTAATTGGCAATGAGAAGCAAGCTAATTATAACTTTGTAGAGCGAGAAAAGACAAACACTATAGAGAACATGAAAGAGACATTTTATCATAGCAGTTTTATTGCATCTTGGACAAAACTAAATGCCACTTAATTACTGTCCACACATTTTTTTTTCCCCCACTTGCGCTTGTTTTGAACAAGATCTCAATTAGCTTTTATGTGGCGTTCAGAAATCCGAGCGCGATCATTTCATACCCTCTCTGTGCTTGTTTTGCAGCAAAACAAACGACTAAAGCACTTCTGTAGGCGCTGAAGAGCCACTGCACCTCTCAAAATGCTGCAGCGCCATTCATCAATATACTTTCGATTAGCTCCCACCCACAGGACCAGCAGACGGGTAGACGCACACTGAGTGCATGTATAGCCTCTGACCCCTATAATGTTTGGCAGTGTGCCTACAGAGCAGTTTTTCACTTTAGGATAGATCCTATACTCTTAACAGTGCTGACATGCATGTGTTTGCGTGCGCTGTGCAAGTGTTGGGGGATATTTTATGAGTCTTATCCAACCAAATGCAGTTTGCATTGATATTTCCATTCAGCCATATGCGTAAAACACGTGGACGGGCATTCTTTGGCCTCGTGGACACTTGCCAGTTTTAAATCTACCCTTGTCACATGGGCGAGGCACAAGGCCCATGGCTGATGCAGCGGAAAGTGGCGCCAAGCTGGGCTAGTGTTAAAACACTCATCAATACCCGCGTGCATTCTTTTCACAAGGAGCAGCAGGACACTATGATGAGGCTGCACTGTGCTCTCCATTTACATTTTGCTACATACTGTAGTTTTACCTCCTCTGTTAAGTGTCCTTCAGAATTGCTCACAATGTGCCTTGAAGTAGTTCCCATGCTGCTTTGTGCTTCTACGTGATTAACAAACCCAGTGCAGTGTGACCGCACTGTGGCTAAACTGCACAGTGAATGACCGGAGCAGAAAGACTCCTGTCTATGTGCATGGACTGAAGATGTATGTGTTAATGTCACAGTTGAACTTAACTTGGCCATTGAAAAATATCCCATTTATTTCCCTCGAGAAACTCTTGGATTGCTTTTGCAGTGTGTTTTAGATCATTATCCATTTGTACTGTCTGATCAGTTTTGCACCTTTTGCCTGAACCTGAGCAGAGAGTAGACTTCACAATTCATCCTGCTACTTCTATCAGCAGTCACATCATCAATAAACACTAGCGGCCTGTTTACATTTCCGCTGGCCACGCCATAACATTGTATCTCCCATTTTTAGCAGATAATGTGGTATCTCCAGACTGTTCTCTTCCCATCATTATGGTACAGAATGTGAGCTGGTTTGAACCTTGCCAATGATACGTCTACCTCCGTGTTCTTGACTTGGTTAGACGGTTACCATATTTCCAAATGTAAAAATGTCTTGTATGCCACATGTTAAATGACCACCACTATAGTTTGGATGGAAATAAAGTAAAACTCTGTATTCTTATAAAGGATGTAGTTACTGCTGAATTGCACTTGAATGAAAAATATAATTAAAAGTAAATAAATCTGTGGTTCATGCCTTTTAATTCAAACTCTCTGTATATAATATACATTATTACACAGAATATAACCAGATCGCATCTTGCTAAATTAATCTTTTAAGCTCAGAGCCACTGAGTTTTTGAAAGCTTGCCTCTTTCATCTCTCTCAGGTGAAGGTTATTTAGCCCCCCAAAAACCACACAGCTTTAATTCTTCAATCTCTGTCCTTCCTGCAGTGACCTACAGTACTCATCGCTCCAGGAAGTCTCATCTTTTCTGGCTCACAAAGGGCGAGATGACCTTCATGTTACAGTCAAGACAGCAAATTCTTCTTCGCTCATCTCATGTCATCAGCTGAAAATTCAGCTTAGTGCTGCTCAAGAAACATCTCATTCAGACCCCTTAGTGCTATCTCACCAAAGCTTCCCCTTTTGCCTGGCTACCGTTGAACTGAAAAATTACTGTTTTTTTTTTTTCCTTCTGGGTTCACATCAAATGTCAGTGCTAAAAGCCTGAAGCTTATATAGTTCTTAAGCTTGGTTGTATGTGACTTTTGTGAAGAAAGAATTTAAATGCATTCTATTTAAACTGCCAGGGATTAGTCTGAGACCTCACTAAAATTGGGGAACATGTGTTTTTACAAAGGATAAAGAGCAGTGGATTCGAGTGAGAAATAGTGTTTCAAACCTGTAAAAGTGAGTGCATAGCTCACCTCTGAGAGTTGGGCCCTGTAAAGAGACTTGTTGCACTGGAGGAGCTGAGCAGCCAGGTTACAGTCCTTTCTGTACAGTTCCTGCAGAGGTACAACATGGCAGCAATCAAAGGAAATAACAGAGAATGAATATTAAAACTTTGGCTGATGACTAGGGTTTTGGTCTCTTTGGGGTCAATAACTGCTTTACCTCTGTTCTCCCAAAGCCTACTTTCCTTCTTCAGAAACACGAACCTTAATTTGGACGTCAAAATCTCTAAACATCATCCGCCATCATCTCCATCTTTTGTTGATATTGTGCAGAGTAATGGAGCATAGTTATGAGGCAAAACCAAACTCCCATGCTGATATATGAGCACAAACCACTGTGCAAATATCTGAAGACAATTATAGAGAAACAATTTCCGAGCCAACTGGATAATTTCTTCTTTTTCTCTCTAACATTGGATTCATTTACTATATTTGCCTTATGCCCAAGATTTACACTGACTATGAATTTATCTTACTTATAAGCCTATGGAATATGATGTAAAGACTTATAGTTTGAATTTAAGGCCTCAGTCACACAGGCCTGAAGACTGGTTGGTGTCTATCTGTTAACCATCAGTCACAAAGGAGAAATGTATATTCCCTAATGGGAAGCAAAGTGTTTGATGGAGGTTCATGGTATTCACTGTCAGTTGCTCAAGTCCCAATCACACAGGCCTAGAGAGAGTGGTCAGTCATCCCCATGGCAACCACAGCTCTCTAGGAAAAACGTGTATCCCCAAATGGTTGGCGAGTGGTTGCTGGTGGTTGCCGGCGGTTGCTGGGTGCAACTGATCGCAAAGAGATTTGGGGCTTTGGTCACTATCAGATTGCGTTGGTTGCCAATACTTTGCATGGTAAATGCAAATTTTTCTGATTTCTTCTAGTGACTTCCAGCACCCTTCAGCAACCACTTCAAGAAATACATACTTTCCCCTCGCAACCGGTGGTTGCCAGATGGTTGCTAACCAGTCTCTAGGCCTATGCATACCACAATTTTCAGGTGTAATACTTTAACAAACTCTCCTAATGGATTTCATCAGATTGATGTGAGCTTCGGTCAGTTCACTCTTAAGAGTTTGGCGATGCTAAATTGCAACATTTTGAGTTTACATCGAAGGGTTAGGGTTAGCTTGATGAGCTTCTGAGTCTGCAGACATTTGCATTGACTCACAATCATAACACCACTTTGTGCCAACAGGAAATCAGCATTCAATCATCAGCGTTGCAATTTCATAAGCTTCATCTGATATACATCCGTTTTCGCTGTGGATTTCACACGATATATAGCAGCATGACATATAATTAGTGGGTGTTATCTAACACCAACTAGTGGGCACAGGAGGTGGTAAACAACTAGCTTCTGGACTTTCATGACTGCAAGAAGTGCGGCGACTGCAGCATGCCTGAACGTCAGCGTGCCTCCGTGTGCACAAAGGTGCGAGGACCCCATCATCACTACTTGCAGCTTTAATTTTGCTTGTTAGTTCTTGGTACTTATTCGCCATTTGTGCCAGGAAAGAAAGCAATCTTTATTATATAAATTAACTGAACTGAGCTCTCTATTGCACTTTCTTTGAACATGTAGTCAGTTACAGTCACTGACACTAGCAAACCTTATTTGCTGATATGCCAATACCTGTCAACAAAGTAATTATTTTTCATATATTTAAATAAGTAACAGCTTTCCAGTACGCCTTCAAGCATCTTTGCCCCCGCTTCTTCTTTGTTATTTGACAGACACAACATGTAGTTCTTGTCCCAGCTGAGCATCACTTATGCAGCCTAACATTGTCACTGCTGGCAGAGAACATGGTCGAAACTGTTGCGCTCCCCCAGCGGCACACCTGAATAAATGAACCCTTTCCTGTGTAAATGCAGTGACTCAAGATGTAACTGCCTTCTAGTGTCCAAATGTGTAACAATGCAAACAAAAGGAATAAATGTCTCAAAGCATTTGAGGGTCCTACTGGTCATAATTTTCTTTTTGCAACAACAGCCGAGTAATGGAACAGTAGAGTCTTGAATCCATGTTGAACTCAGTGAGCTTATATGACTCCTGAGCTTGCATATTTTACTCAGGAGTTTGTCCACTAATTGGAGGATCAGTCTCCAGCTGCTCCGGTCAGCCTGTCAAAGTGTCAAAGATTATGAAAACCCAAAACTGGCCCCCGATGCGTAACAGGAAAACGCTACATGACTGTACATGTCAGTGGGTGGCTGTGGTTTCGAGAGAGGTGCAGTCCTTACAAATGCAGTTCATTGACCACTCGCACAGCACAGAGTGACTCGATCAGTCTATCATTCAGAAATCAGTCAACAGCTCTTCTATCACTAGAACAGACTTGCAGAACACATGTGTAAACAATAACTTGCTCAGTTATTGTTTACACATTAATAATTGTTATTAAATTAAATTATTAAAGCAGATATTTTCTTATAGCCACAGACAGTGACTTCATATACATTGTTTGGTTCTACAGAGTTTAAGGAAAGTCTGAGGAATGCGAGGCTCACTGCTTCACTTACATTGTCTTCTTGCAGCTTCTCGATGGTGAGCTTCGCCTCCATCAGGTGGTTGTTGAGGACGATGATCTCTCTGCTCAGAGCACGCTTTTCATCGTCATGGTGCTGTGACTGGCCACAACAAAACAAAAGTTTAAAGATTACTTTACAGTAATTTCCCATGTCCCACGAATGCAGTTACAGATAATGAACAGAATGAACCACAAAGATCAAAGTGTGGTATAAACAGAGTAAAAAGAGGTGAATTAAAAGAAACAGTGCATTATGGGAACCCCCCCAGCAGCCTAGGCCTATAGCGGCATAACTAAGGAAGGGTTCAGGGTCACCTAATCCAGCCCTAACTATAAGATTTATCAAAAAGGAAAGTTTTAAGCCTAATCTTAAAAAAAGAGAGGGTGTCTGTTTCCCGAATTTAATCTAATTTGGGAGCTGGTTCCACAGAAGAGGGGCCTGAAAGCTGAAGGCTCTGCCTCCCATTCTACTTTTGGTATTTCAGTGTTCCCCCGTCTTCTCCTCTTCTGGCTTCTCCTGTGCCAAGTTAATCTTGTTTCCCCATTTAGTTGTGTCCTATATTCTGTTTTATTTTGGTAACTGTTGGTCTTCTGTATCTTGTCTAATTTTACTTCTCCTGTTTGTTGTCTTCAGCTGTGTTTAGTTCCCCTCCTGTTTCCTCTTCCCTGCATATATTGCCACAGCCTGTCCCTTGTCCTTTGCTGTGTTGTCCACTAACTGTGTAGTCCCTAGCTATTCCTTGTGTTTCCTGAGCTTGTGCTCTAAGTGATTTCTGGATATTTGGATTCCTTGGCTTTGCTCTTTGTGTGTTCTCAGATTTGGACTTTGTAATTCTCTGGATTTTTCAGCATTAAACACTCATTTGTGTTCGACTTCTCAAAATTAATCCACATTCCACACAGCCAATTATGATAGTAGCTTATTATTGACTTATTTCTTAACCACTGTTGATAAATGAGAAACTATGATGTCAGTAAACTGAGCTTCCACATAGTTAAATTGCCTTTTTTGTTTCATAATTGCAGCGTTTCTGTCAGCTTCCTCACCTTTCAGTAAAATGAATTTTGGCGAAGGGCTTTGGGTGTATGGAAGCTGTAATCAGAATGCCTGAGTGTGCAATAGTTCTGCCTCTTTGAAAAGTTGAACAGACTCAAACTATATCACAGTGCTTATCTGTCTTGTAATTACGTTCTCTGTAGTTGTGCAGGGCCAAGGGGTCAGATGGGTTTGTGGCACCTCTGGAGTAAACAAGCTTTACGATTACAGGGAGACTTACTCAGCACCTCTCTCACCCTAGGAGGAGGGTGTACGTGAGATGAATCAATAACAGCTTATGAGAACACTTCACCAAAAAAAAAAAAAAAAAAAAAAAAAAAAAAAAAAGCTGCCAGCCTTTATTTAAAAAAAAAAAATCACCAATTTTCTTTACACAAAAACCTGGGTGACCTTCAGCTCTTTATTACCTGTACTTGGTATCTCACATTGTCATCAAAATGATGGCGACAGCAATGATTATTATCTTGTGCTGTAACAAGCCCATTCGACGAGCGTTTTCAGCTGTCTATTCAACAGCAAAGACACCTGATGGTCATACAGTGTTCTCCGGCAGACTAGTTAATTGTATCTTTCCACCAGCAAAAAAAGCAATGTCTGACAAATGAAGTGAGGTGCAGTGCACTGAGGAACAATGGGCTTGCTATCACTCTGCTGTTGGAAGGAGGACAGCCAATTGTAATAAGCCATAATTAACGTCAGTGGTTCCAACAGAAGGACATTCATATTCAAACTGGCTCTCCAAGTGCTCTGTATCATCTCTGAATCTCATGGCTTGCCTATTTTCTTCTTTTCTGTCTACAAATATGACAAATAATTGACCGGAAACCCGAGAGCTTATTGAACAGCATGCGCACAGGCTTTAAAACACACAGACACCTGTTCAGATACTTACATTTCTGTGGATCTTCTCCTCCAGATCCTGGTTGATCCTCTGCAGTGCTGAGTAGCTGCTTTGTATTCTAAGTGGCACAATAAACAACAGTGCTCACTTGCAGATAATAGCTTGAACATATACAGTAGCAGCCGAGGACACCTCCAAACTAGAAATAAGCAGATCGGCAGGCTCAGCAGTCTGCTGCACAAGTCAGAGCTGAATTGCGCGTCACATATCTCACAATAGAGGGAATGTTTTATCCAGCAGGCATGGATACGCATGTGAAAACATTTTGGGCACCAGTGAAAAATAATGAGCCACAGATCCGCTGTCACAAATCCCAGCCTGATAATAAATCCAAAGGAAGTCAAGGTGATTAAAATGGGAAAAAAGTGAATTTTTGATTAGATTTTATAATCTCACCTCTTTCTAAAACATCCCTCAAATATAACAATGCAACCCTCTGTTTAGTTTTTATACTAGCAAAAAATAAAGAAACACAAGTTTTAAATCAGTTTCCCAGTACATCATCTGAATCTCTTAGAGAACCCCAAACATATACTGTGAGTAGTTTTCAGTGACTGGTTTGAGTCAGTGGCGGGATTGGTAGTTTGTTTACCGAGTGTTGCCAGTGCCACCATGCCGCGACTGACTGAAGATGGCCGAGGCCAGGTTACTGGCATACATGTCTGAGCTGTTGCAGAGCAACATCACTGATCTGACTGTTCTTGGTGGAAGTCTGACGGGAAAACACGTACCGAGATGAGATGAGCGCCAACCTGTACTTGTTCCATTCTTGCATCAGCACTCTGCCCTGCGGCTGTTTCAGCAGGACAATGCCTGCCCGTGCACTGCCAGAGTGGTGCCTTCTGTATCAGGAGCGCATCCAGACACTTTTTTGGCCAGTATTTAGCCACAATATGTCTCCTACTGAGGATGCCTGGGACACGCTGGGTTGACCTGTTCATTAGAGGCAGCCACAACCAATGCTGCACCAATCTTTGCACAGCTTCAGGCTACAATCATTCAAGAATGGAGAGCAATTCCTCAGCAACAGGTCCATATACTTGTGAAGCCCACGTGCAGACGGGTAACTGTTTGGATTATGTCCAGAGGAACCCATGCATTGTATTAAACTTCTTGTATATACATATATTATAGTGTTAGCTTATTAAAACTCTTTAAAACACAAACTTGCATTAGTCTTTTTGATTAGTAAAGCAACCAAAAGCCAAAGACAATGGGAAAAATACCTTCCAGGAGGTAAATTAAAATGATACAGTATTATGAGTTACGCAGGTAAGAAACACTGCACTGCAGCACTGCATAATTTGCAGATTTCACAAACTCTTGTGATACAATTTACTTGTGCTAATAAATTATATATTACAATTTCAAGGATGGAAGATCTTAATTGGAGGATGATCTCTAATAATCCTCCCAGATAATTACTTAAGATCCCCTCAATACAATACAATACAATATTATGATATTGAAAAGAGCTGCTCTGCTATTAATAATAGTTTGAGTCTGATTGGGTTTTTTTTTTTTTTTTTTTGAAGACTAATGTATGACCTAACCCTGCAGTTTTGCACAAATATATAAAGATAAATTCTGCCAGTGTTTGTAATCATTTTCAGCCCTTTCAAAGGTGTTCTTTTGGTTTCACGTCAGGCAACCTCCTTGTCCAGGTCATGCCATTCACCTTTTGCAGGCATCACTGGAAAAATCTTCATATTCTTAGATTTTGAGAAATTTATTCTGCCATAAATGCTAATCATCTTGCCTGGAATAGTTTTTCCGTCGTGCATCCTCATTTTAAAACCCTCCCACTTCCTTTTTTCATGATCTGCACTGTGTGCAGTCAGTGGTCTTGGCCAGGTCTAAACCAAACATGCCGGACCCCATCTGATCCAAACAAATTTATTTTGGTCTCTTCTGACCAAAAAATGTGCTGCCAATATTCATCAGGCTTCTTTTCATGTTCTTTGGCAAAGTATATTATTATCCCGATGCCAAGTTGGAAATAGTGAAGCACAAGTGGCATTTTTTGTCACTTTTTTCTGAGGGTGGCCGCTGCACCTTCTGTTATTCACAGGGTGGCTCTTCCAGTAACTCCTAACATCTGGTACAGCTGTGTTTCAGCTTAGAAGTCCATTTTTATAGGCAATCGCCCTGAAGTGCAATTTCAGACAGGTAGCGATGTAGCACAGGGTTACGCTCTGTTTGACTGTTCATCATCCTGCACAGTCAGTGTCAAACATCCAAATGAAGTCACAGCAAGGCAAATATGTTTTAGCTGGGCGTGTTGCAAGGTGCCGTTCTTGGGCCATGACTATTTTAATATGACTAATTTTTAGAAGTAGCATTGTTTTGTGCAGCACTGGATTACACACCCAATGGTGTGGTGTTAAATGCATCCGTCTTGGCCCAAATTAAAGTAATCCAAAGAATACAGTTTAATTTGGGCATTTTTTCAGGCACAACTATGCCCTTTTGAACCTGTACTAAATGCTGACAAAAGCTCAGAATGTTTAAGAACTTCCAAGTACCGTTACTTCCTCTTCTTGGAAGAGGAATGAAACTGAATTTGGAAAGGAAGCAATGACTCTGGTGACAGTTTTCTGGAAAGACTTTCATAATCTGATACCAATGTGTAATTTGATCTCTTTGTTTTGTGTATTTCCCTTAAGATGACAGAATAGCCATTTTCCCTGTGATTAAAAACTGATGTATTATTTAGTTAGCATTCAGTTCATCGCTGTGTCTTGAATTTTATTACTAAGGGACTGCGGAATGAGCTCACATTCTCTATACAGACATACAAACAGTATTTGATGGAAGAGTGCATTTGCGACCACTGATTCAAGTAGCTGTTGTTTCTTGTTTCATCATCATCATTATTACTATTCTGCAGAACAGAAACCTGCTCCAACCCATTTTTAGTCAGGCCAATTTAATGTAACAGGCTCAACTTTTTCCTGCTCAGTAAATAAAATGAAAAGTTAGATTTCATCTTACTGAAAACATTCACTAAAACAACTATTACACATGTCTTGTGTTTGTTTGGTCTATAAGGGGCTCCTCCTACAGCTCCCTCAGTATATTTTATCTTCCCTCAGTTTTAAAGCCTGTGTTCATTGGACCAGAACTCCAGACTGGCTAACTGCAGATACCCGTGGGTAAACGCTGAATGTGGAAAGTTCAGTGCAGCACTATGCACCACAGAACGTTTGTGAAAAAAAGAAGGGATTTAAAACATGAACATCAACTTCTCTAGATGATTTTTTTTTGGTTGCTGTTGTTGCTGTTTACATTCATGTTTGTGACTGAACTGTGTTGGGATTGTCTTTTCCTCTCTCTGCTCATGTTTGCCTGCTACACAGAAAAAAAAAGAAGAAGAGGAGAATCTTGATTTTCAGAAAATAGGAAATGTAGACCAAAATCCACAAACAATTTCTCAAACCTTCTGTGCCACGCAGCCACTGTCTTTGCCCCCTGAGTGTTGTACAATTTGTACAGAGGGGCTTACCTGCGCAGTTTATCTGTAAATTTGTCCAGCTCCTCCTGTGCTCTGCGCAGCTCCGTCTCCAGGTACTGCCGTGTGGAGTCAAATTCGCTCTGCAGTAGCTCCAGCTTGTGTGTTGTGTAGTTAAGTCTTTTCCGTAAGTCCTCCTTCTGCTCCAGCAATGAGCTATACACACACACACACACACACACACATATATACATACACACGGGTTCAGGGCACATGATGGAGGAAACGAGCGCCTAAGTTGAGTCCATGCTTTATCTAAGTGGTCTACAGATCTTTTTAATGCACCCCCTGAATGGCCATGCAGCTATGATGGGAACATCATGAGAGGGTGCTAAAAGCTGAAAAGTTGTTTGTAAAAGTGCGCGGTGTGAAGAAAACATGGGATCAAAACACAGATCTCTAATTAAGGATCCGGGCTGGGGTAAGCAAGGATACAGAGCTTTGTAAGACATTAGAGCGTTAGTCAATCTTTTTCAGTATTAAAGCTCTGCAGCACATCAGAGAAACCTCATCAAAAAGTGATGCTGGCCCCATGGAAAAAAAAGACAGGTTGTAATCTGTGATGAAAAAATGAGACAATGAAATCTAATATGTCATGTGAATGGACCCCGAAGGCTCAGATTTACAAAACGACAATATTCCCCACATGTAATACAGCAGGACAGCATAATGATGACTATTTTTAGAGTATGTGCATTACCTGAGCTACAATCTAATAAAAGGGCAAGTGTGAGTGGGAAAGGAGGAAATGTCTGTTGCCGTGATGGATCTGAATGTGCACGGCGCGGCTTAATGGACCTCATATTGATGGACAGATGGAGGAAGGAGGGTAATGACTCTATCTGAGACCGGATAACAGATAGCAGAAAGTGGATGGAGATGTGGTCACGACGCTCTTGTCACTTCCTCTCTTTGTCTCTTTTTCTCACTATTTAACAGAATCATAGATTCAGAGAGTTGGGGGCTGATGGACACAGAAAAAAGAAAGAACGGGGGCAGGTTCCTATCAGTGCTTTTTTTTTCTTTTCTTTCAGGACACTAAAATGAGGTATCACCCAGTTTCTATCTAATTAGGATGCATGATAATCTTTCTGCAATCAATGAGATGAAAAGTAGACCGGGTCAATCCAGACTTCAGACAGAACTTCATTTGGTGTGACTGAATATTTCCGCTCTATCATTTCTCTGCGGTTTTGTCTTTTAATTTCCCTATTACAGGCAAATTATAGCACAGATGCACCAGATATGTGCAGCACACACCGACGCAGAGGCAAGGGCTTCCTCCTGACCGGATGCCCCGCATGATTAAACTTGGCGTACATTTACATTTTTCTGATCTGTCATCTCTGTGTCTAAAGTACAGTTGTTCAGTATATACACACTAAGCTTAGGAGACAAACATAATTGAACTAAACAAGGTGATTCATGAGCTCTATTATAGGCCATTATAGACCACTATTATTATACCTGTTTTCATAGATCACTATTTGTCTAGTGAAAAGTTGCTTTTATGATTAAAGACAATCATTTGTGCATTAGTGTTATTTGTTTTGTAGCAGCTGCCTCATCTCTGAATGACCGTATTGTGTTTCTATTCTCTCTCTGACCTGTAGAAGTGTTAAAACAACCGTTCAGTCTAGGGGAATAAGGATAAGGATGCTAAATAAGACCCCAGCCGGGGAATATACATTTTTCTCTAGTAACCAGAGGTTGCAAGGTAGGTTGCACCAATAGTAATGTTCACAACTGGTTTCAAGGCCTGTGTCACTGCGGCAACAATAATAAACACTCACTGTTGTCTACTCTTTAAGTCGTGTTTTGTCAACCTATCCATCCACCACCATGCTACCTTTTCTTCTCTAAAATTATTGAAGATCTGCCATAATGAAACTTAAGTTTTTTCTTCTTATGGGAAAAGAAATGATACACAATGCAGGGCTAATATTGTTGCCTTGAGGCAACTGTTGTTGTGATTGGGTGCTGTATAAATAAAACTGAATTGAACTGAACTCACTCACCTGTAAACACAGCAGCATAAAATGCTAAATACCAAATAACTTCTAACTTCAGTCTAACTTCAGACTGAATCTAGGATAAGTGTTTATGTTTCATGGAAAAGCGGCTGCATATCTACAACTGTGTCAGTGAGTAGAGAAAACCTGCCCACAGAGTGATTCAATGAATATCTCCACTGACTGGGTGACATTTGAGTGCCACATTATCCAGCAGCCCCCACCTCCTCGCCTCATACTTCTCTGTGATTGGTGGGAATTATCAGGGGAAAACAGGTGTTTGTTGTTTGGTAGAGGATGAGTTAACGTGAAGTAGCTCCAGGGATGTAAAATCCCCCATTAGTGACCTCCTCAGTGAACAGGAGCTGAGTCAGACATAATGAGTGTTTTCATTCCAGCGAGATGAGATGACGAGGCAGCATGACTTCTGGGCTTGGAGAGGCGGGATGAGGCTGCTTTAGCACCTCTGGATGGCGAGAGGAGACACCTCGTGGGCGGATGAACGGACAAACAGATAAAAAAACGAGGATGGATGGAAAGATGGCGTCTGAGACGTTCACTCTTACCTCTTTTTCGGATGTTTGCCGCCATTTCGGGGGACTTTTAAGGCGGTTTTGCCAATGTATATCTTTTTCATGGTTTGTCTGTGTTCCTTCCCTCTCATGTGTTTAAAGGGCTTGACCACAGGGAGATGGCATTTATGTTAGTTTTCCAAAGGAGACCAGCTAAGTCTGGCCTGAAGAATTACTGAGTGATCTATCTGTGTTGACCCTGCCAAACAAAGCAAACAGACAGGATGGCAACTTTTAGTAAGTACAAGTCAAGTAGGACAAAACGGATGTTAAGAACTGTGGACTGATATTACTGGTCATAATCATATTAAAGCACCCATATTGTGTTTGTTTACAGGCCTGTAGTTGTATATATGGGGTCTGCTAGTTTGCTTACATGCATTAATTTCTCTCATAATGTACATTGCTGCTGCACCTCCTCTTCTCAGCAGCTGTCTGAAATCCTATGATCCAGCTTTCTCTCTGAATGACCATTCTGCACACAACAACTGTTTTTAACACGTGCATCATGGTATTATCAGATGACACTTGTATGATGTATTATTTGTATGTATGTGAGCACAGAGAGTTGAACAGAAAGTAATGTCAGCAACTTTCCCGTCCAGATGTTGCATCAAAATGAAAATAATCCACTGGGTCTTCAGATGTCCTGAAGATTCTTGCGTTCACTCTTGCCAACAACAGAACATTTGGTGTGCTTTGGTCATGGCTGAGACATTTGTCCTATTTCCTTAAATTCAAGGTACTAAATTCAGAGTAAAGACCATTTTTGTTTTACTTGTTCCACTGATGGCACATGGTGTTTCCTGCAAAGGAACAGTGGAAGTGAAAATGAGAAGTAAAACTATCTGAGACATCAGCTGCAAATGTCAAGCTTTGGACTCAGTCCTTCAGACATAAAGAGCAAGAGATTCCTTTCAGCTTTCCAGCAAAGTTCAGCTATCATTTGAAGGGAATCCATTAAAGGAGAGGCAATGTACACGCTCACCGGACACTTTGTTAGGTGCACCTGTTTGACTGCTCATTAACTCAAATATCTGGGCATGTAGACTTACTGGAGTTTAAAGTGATAATCAGAAAAGGGAAGAAAGGGGATTTAAGTGATTTTGAACGTGGCACGGTTGATGGTGCCAGACGGGTCAGTGTGAGTATTTCAGAAAGTGCTGATCTGCTGGGATTTTCCCACACGATCATCTCTAGGGTTTACACAGAATGGTCCGAAAAAGAGAAAATATCCAGTGTTGCTATCAGAGGTCAGAGGAGAATGGTCAGACTGTTTTGAGCTGATACAAAAGCAACAATCACTCAAATAACCACTCGTCACAACCAAGGTATGCAGAAGGGCATCTCTGAATGCACAACAAGTTGAACTTTGAAGCAGATGGGCTACAGCAGCAGAAGACCACACCGGCTTCCACTGCTGTCAGCTAAGAACAGGAAACTGAGGCTAGAATTCACAGGGGCTGATCACAACGGGACGACTGAAGATTAGAAAAACATTGCCTGGTCTGATGAGTCTCAATTTCTGCTGTGACACTCAGATGGTAGGGTCAGAGTTTGGCAAAAAGTATGGATCCATCCTGTCTTGTATCAATGCTTCAGGCTGGTGGTGGTGTAACGGTGTGGGCAATAGTTTCTTGGCACACTTTGGGCCCCTTAGTACCAATGGAGGAATCTTTCCAACACCATGTTGATATGCCATGAAGAATTAAGGCAAATCTGAAGGCAAAAGAGGGTTCAAGCCAGTACTAGGAAGCTGTACCTAATAAAGTGTCTGGTGAGTGCATATTCTGTGTATATTCTTAAATTAAAGGTTCCTAAAAATAGCTTGTCTGAATGTTCTTCTTTGAAGGAATTAGATGTATTCTTCAGAATATTGAAAGAAAAAAAAATGTTGTTTGACATGTAAAAACATTACAAAGGAGTGCTACAGTAAGCTGCCTCATCAGGGCTGCGTGAGTGTGATTAGATGAGATCTTGAAAGCAGACTGGAACGTAAGCAAACAACCCTGTAACTGTCCTCACACAAGAATTTAAATGTTTGCGAACCAAACCTTCTCTACATTTCTAAATATTGTAGTTAATGCTGAATTCCTTCGCTTGCAGTGAGCTATTAGACCAAATCTGTTTCACATCATGTTTGTAGGTTTAAAAAAAAAAAAACAGTTTCTGGGTCCTGGCAGGACACAGACTTGTTTCATGTCACTAGTGGTGGATGGAAGTCTTTTGTGACAGGCAGCGATCAGACTTATCAGTAAAAACAAACATCCTTTGCAGACCCGGCGTCTTCATCTCGTATATGCCCAAACACAGAGAACAGGAGCTGACACATCCGCGCAGTGTGAATGAAAGAGTTTGACAAGCCTGAAAGCCTGAAATCTCTTGTATAAATATTTCCTCCATCCCTCCAGTCCTCTGCGTCTCGGTGGCGTCCGCAGCACAGGTGCAGCCTTCAGCACACAGACAAATGGCACATGTTATCGAATGAGACAGCCTGTCAAAACTTGATCAAAGCTCCTCTGATCCGAGGAGTGGACTGACCGTTCGGGAAGGAAGCAATGACTGACTGTGGATGGGACTGCAGTAGGTTACGGCTTCTGTTTGGGGTGTTGTACCCATTGATGCTGCGTACGCACACACGTGTAAAAATATTACGAAATAAAGAAACATGTTGATCTTCTAACGCCCAGTTGTTGGGAGGTGACTTCTGCTGCTGGCTGAGGAGGCAGGGAGACATGTACTCCTCCAGATGGTGACAGCTCACTACCGCCACTGGAGCCTTCACTCCAGCTGCTCCCCTCTGAGTCATACCAGCTCTGAATATGTGTGCATTTGTGTGTGTGTGTGTGTGTGTGTGTGTGTGTGTGTGTGTGTGTAAGATTTGGCAGGTGTGAGCATGTATTTGAGCGCATTAAAGTGTCTGGAATGCGTGAGTTTATACATGCAGGTGGTTGCTTGATTTTCTGTATGCATATGTGTAGATTTGTTTGCATCTATAAGTCTAGGTGTGCTCCCACTTGTGCATTTGTATGTGTGTGCCTGTGTTTACTCTGCGGCACAAGCTCTGCCTATTCAATCTCCTTCTCCCAGGCTTGAAATAAAGCAACACTATCTGCCATAAAAGTGAAAAAGGACAGCTGTTAGCGACACATCTCGGGCCACATCAGGTGTCTGCTGTCAAACCGCCAACGCACAGCAGCACACGCAACACCCTCGCTCATTCACTCGCTTGCTTGCTTCTTCTTCCTTTTGCCGATCCTCACACTGCAGCAAAACCTTAGAAGGGGCTCGCTCGGATGGCGCTGCCTGCCACCCACTCGTGCCACGCTGACATTTGAGAGCATTGAAAAGAGAGGAAGAGGGAGGTAGTAAAGGAGGAGGAGGGCATGAAAGTTGTGGAGCGAGGGAGATGGAAAAGTAGCCGGGGATGGGGAGTGGGGAGTGGGGGGAGGAATGCAAGCCAGAGTATTTACAATAAAGCCAAAGACATTAAAGAGGAAGCGAGCTTTGCCAAATTACAAAGGAAAAGCAAAGAGAGTGGGTATGAAGTCTCCACTGAAAAGTCATCAATTCTTTACCTCCTTCCTCTCGTTTTCCCTGCCTCTTCTGTCGATCGCTTTCTCCCTTTCTGGCTTCCTGATCGCATCTACCTTTCAGATAGATTGGCTCTCAGGAAAAACCCTTATCACAGGCCCAGACCTCAGCATTAGAGCGGGGGAACCCGAGTGGCTGACTCATCCAGCAGCAGGGAAAGAAGGCAGAGATGATGCTCTTTCTGGCCCCTATACCTTCAGATTAACAACCTGCAGTAGTCACTCAGTCCAATGGCATGTACAGTATGACTCAACCACCTCACAGACAAAAAAAAAAATCAGCTTTCAAATTAGGGTGCTATTCTGTCAGTGTGTGTGTGGGTTTGTCTTAGCTGTTTCTCTGTCCGGCATTGATTAACTCGGGAGCAGACACCTAAGTAGTTTCGCAGCAACTACCAACATCATTAGCAGCAGCAGGGGATAATGACCCGCTGAACGGATTTCATGTGCCGCTGATGGCACCCGGCACAGGGGAGTGTGAAATCATGACAACATCCCGAGAGGATTTCAGAATGAGCGGAAGAGGTGATGGAGGCTCGCAGATCCTCAAATACAAACAGAAAAAATACACAGAGTTCTGTTCTGCCAAAACTCAAAGTGTGAACACAGAGAAGAGAGTCCAAAATCAACCGCAGAACAAACTGTAGGCAGACATTTAGCTGCAGAAAATGGTGCCACATCAAAAAGTAGGATTGATACATGCACCAGTATAATGATGAAATATAAATCTAGAGAACCATGGTTTGGATGTTGTGTGTTCACGGACATTAGGGGGAAAACGCTTGTTTATTTATCTTCCGAGAGTGCCACTACCACTTAATACATTCTTTCCCTACCAGAGTTTTGTTTTAAACATACCACTCACTTGTGATTCACTAATTAAAGCTCCCCGGAATATTTTTGTTCTGTGAATATATACACACACATCTGTTCAACTGCTTATTAATGCAAGTATCTGATCAGCCAATCATACGGCAGCAGCTCACTGCATTTAAGCTCATAGACGTGGTCAGCAGATGGGCTACAGCAGCAGATGACCACACCAGGTGCCACTCCTGTCAGCTTTGAACAGGAAACTGAGGCTACAAAACAGGACAACTGAGGATTGGAAAAAAGTTGCCTGGTCTGACGAATCTCGATTTTTGTTGCGACATTCAGATGGTAGGATCAGAATTTGGTGAAATGGTGTGGGGGATATTTCCTTGGAACACTTTGGGCATCTTAGCAGCAACTTATGCCTATCTGAGTATTGGTGCAGACCATGGCCATCTCTTTATAACCACAGTGTACCCATTTTCAGATGGCTGCTTCCAGCAGGATAACGCGCCATGTCGCAAAACTCCAATCATCTCAAAGTGGTTTCCTGAACATGACAATGAGTTCACTGTACTCAAACGGCCCCCACAGTCACCAGAATTGAATTCAAGAAAGCGCCTTTGGGATGTGGTGGAACGGGAGATTCACATCATGGAAGTGCAGCCAACAAATTTGACCAGCGGCTTCCGAAATACTCAGACCAGCCCATTCAAAGTCACTTGAATTTCAGCAGGTAGTTTTGACCATGTCTACGTACCTAAATGCACTGAATTGTTGCCCTGTGACTGGCTGATTGCACGTGTGTGTTAACGAGCAGTTGAACAGGTATACCTAATGAAGTGGTCAGTGAGGTAGGTTGCATTTATGACAGCTGATTGTGCTTTGAATGAATGCAATCGTCGCAATCCCTGAAAGAAATATGGAAAACGCTAATAAAATTCAAATGAGCCAAATTTTTGTTTGTGAATTATCGCTTCATCTTCATTTTATTTCCATATCTGATCTCAAAAATGTAATATTTAGATTTTAAAAAGATAAAAGCACATCAAAGGACTGGAGGAAATCACAAGGCGCATCCTCTGCCAGGGCCATTTTCCTATAATTTTGAATGAAGTGATCAAATCCGCCCTGAAATTGAATTGGTTCTGCTCTTTCTCGTCCTCGCTCTCTATCAAGATTCATTTAATAACTTGGCAGTTTTTGCAAAAACTTGCTGACAAACAAACCAATACGTGACACAGATCGATGAGAAAACTGCTGCATCTATTTCCTCCACCTTGAGGAAATGGGTACAGAAATTATTTCTGAATTTCCCAATAGAAATAAACTAGCCAAATATTAAAATTCAAGCAAGGAGCAGATGAACGAGCCTCAAAGCCACTAGAGCGCTGACCTACACATTACTAAAAACAAATGCTCACACTGAGTGCATTAAAAACACTAGAACATGCTGTTACATAAACACACACACACATCATCCTCCAGACAAGATATTCAGGTTACAATATGCCAGTGAAACCCACCGAGAGCTGTCCTAGCAAAGCCGCCGAGCTCCTTCTCGACCCAGAATACACACTCTCACGACAAAACTTTTGAACTCTCTCACTCGCAAGTTGAAAGTCACAAGTTTCCTGGCGATCGCTGCGTTTCAAGTCAGTGGTTTTTGCGTTTAGATTTAGAGTAAAAAGATGAGATGAGAGTAAAAACAAATAAATAAATAAAAAACAGCACTCCTGTCCGCAGTCTTTTCCGCAGCATTTTCATTTTTATTTATTTACTTACTTATTTATTTTGCCGGTTGAAGAATACAGCTGTGAAAATGCTGTTGTTGTGGTGCAAAAATAAGGCCAGTGTTTGCCATCTTTGCAGCCACAACCAAAAGCAGACGGGATGGAAAAACACGGCCAGCTTTCAAACGGGTTCAGCTCATTAAAAATAGAACAGACACAAACACACATGGATGCCCGTGCGCACACACACACACACAGCACGCCGCCCACCATCGCAACACATTGTTTACGAGTGGAGCTCGAAACGGACAGGTAGTGATTAGATGCAACAAAGGAACAACCTCTGCAAATCTAGCCCGCAGTGTAGTGCTCCGTGTTTCTGTACGTGTGTGAGTGTGTGTGTGTGTGTGTCTGTGTGTCTGTGTGTTTGTTCATCAGCATTTGCCTCATGCACTTATACACGTATAGAAAGCGGCTCAGATGTACTTACTGGTCCATCCATAACTCTCAAGAGGCTGCCTAAAAAGCCTCAATTCAGGGATGCATGAATGGATCTTTAAAAAAAAAAGAGAGACACTATATTGGGAAGATGCAATATAGCACTAATAACTTTCCAGCAAAGTGCCATTAATGTAGTGGCTTGGAAAAAAAAAACATGGGTAATCTGTGACCTCCAGCTTCGGATCAACAACAGGCAAACAAGCTGCAGAAATTTGCTTGAAAAGCTTTAATTTATCTGTTTAATTTCCTTCTGAGCTCTCACAGGTTGCTACTCCTCATTACTAAGGTTGCTGTAGTTTTGCTTCTAAAAGCTTTATGGTCTAGTTAAAAAAGAAGGTTTGCTGTTACAGTTCAGCATTTTAGGGAATGCATTTCTTTGCTGTTTTTGCTTAGAGTTAGATGAGAAGATGGTTACCACAATCATATCATATTCAGTGGCAATGGTGGTTTATTCCAGAGTTTGACAAATTGAGGTTTTACATGGGGGTTTGATATTTGCATTTGCATGCTAATTAGATATTTAGGCCACAAACTCAGGACTGGCATCTCATCAGAAATGTATATTTTAAAGTCTTGCATGATCCTTACAAAAATACAAACATGTATTTTATATAATTTCACTCGTTTTATACACCAATCAGCCACAATAATAAAACCACAGAGAGGTTAAGTGAATAGTGACGAATAAGAGCTGCAAAAACTGCTCAGGAAGGGACAGGAACAAGATCCTGACCTTAATCGAATCAATCACCCAACGAGCCCGTTCCACGGTTTGAGAAACCAGCCAGTCAAACAATACAGATCCCGATCCAATCAAGCACCCATGAGATGTGCCAGAACAAGACTGAGCCACGGAGCCCAACCTCAAAACTCACAGGATCCAAAATATCCAGTGCAATGTCTGGATGCGTGACTTGACAGGACACCCCTAGAGGTCCTTGCCTGGTGTCGCCAATTCATCTGCTTGTGTAAAAAAAATAATAATAAAAGTTCAAGAAGTTATGGTTTTACCTCTGCAACTTTTTTAGCATAATTTTACGTGCACTTTTATTTTAAAAAAAACTTCAAATTAGTCACATTTGATGAGCTTGATTAAGCTTCAGAACTGCTCATGTTGTTGGATTTTGTTGCCTCTGCACCTGTCTGGCTTACATCGGTCTTACATGTTGCGGTAAGAAAGGAAACCTCGTGAGTATTTCCGTGATGCCAGCAAATTCCGACAAAACAGCGCTGTTTCATACCCTTGTTTGAGAAAGCATATTTTGTTTCCCAATTTTATCCTGGAGTTTCTTCTCTTGCAAATGGAAAGCATTAAAATCCATTCTTACTCAGGGGTTTTGATGCTGCATTTGTCCTTATTTGGTCTTGTTTCACCATGAGCTTAAGACGACTAATGTCAGCAAATATTTGGTGTATAATTACAGACCTTATATTAAAGACAGATGTAGCTTCCAGGTCTGCAAAGTGATGTCACTGTGGAAGTGGCCTGAAGTATTCTTTGTAAAGGCCCCCCTGGTTGCTCTATGACCTCAGTAAACACTTTGCTTATGGGTTTATGGCCTTCTAGGCTTTAATTCATACAATTAAGATCCAAATTAGTAGGGTATGCTTTACCACAGTGGCTACATCCATGTTTTATATACTACAGTCTATGCGTATCGTCGCTTTGTTTGACTTTACCTCACTTCTACTAATAATACACAAGGTTAGCATTATAGTTCTTTGCTAAACACTATTTTGGCTCACTAACTGGCTATATTGTAGCAATACCATTCTTTTCATTGGTATTCACAGTGGCTTCTGTTCAGAAAAAGCTAGCTCTCACTTTAAAATTTATTAAAATGGTGTCATTTCCACTGACCAAGAATTGACCTACAATGCAGATTACTATGTAAATGTCCAATTCAAGTCAAATTGCAAAAAAATTGAGTTATAGCAGCTGTCATATTAGGTGGACTTCATCACAATGAGGAATAAATCTGACCAGTACAATCTGACCGCTGGTGCTGGAGGGGGCAAAGGGGAGGAGAAATAATGGGGTTAAGTTGATAAGATAAGCTTAATGGCCCCCCAAGAGGAGCTGTCAGTGCTTCAGGACCACAGACAGTGTGGGAAAGAGAGGCTGACTGGTCAGACCACAGAGGCCAGAGGAGAGCATTAGTCTGTCAGAGCAACATTGTCCACTTCAGCAGGTCGAAACTAAGTTCTAGCCTCTTCAGACCAGCCTCCCTCCCACGCCGCTTTCAAACATGTCCTCTCTGCAGCTCTCTATCTATTAATGATCGGCCAAAACACCCCTTTTAAAACAGCTCAGGAAATCTGAAGGTGCCCTGAGGTCTTCATAGTTTTCCATTCCGTCGCACGAGAAAATCCACAGAATTGCAACACAAGCCACAAATAGTCAGAAGAAGAAAAACAAAGTTATGTGAATAAACTGCAAGTTTTGTGCGCTTGCGATCAATAAACAGCACCCACCACAATGAGGTCCGAGCCAGAGCTCCACTTTGGCAACATTTTACATATGTTTCTTGTGGAGAATTCTTCAGACTGCCAGCAGGATGGAAGTGCACAAAAGTACAGACGGTTCTATTTATATTTGATCTAGATGGGTCAATAATGTTGCTGTTTGGAGGGGGGGGGACACACTATATGGACAAAAGTACACCTACACATTACACCTAAAGGAGCTGCTCAGCCAAACCACGAAGCTCCCAGAGCACAATTTTTGTGCTGATGTTAATGTCTACATGCTTGATTTTAAACACCTGGGAGTTTGAATGACCCACTATCAGTTTCATTGTTATCTTGCATACTGTATTTTAATATTATCTACCTTGGGATTAAAGATGTAAATTCTCAGTTTTCCTAAAATCTGCACCTTATATACTATTTTTACACTTTTATCCATTAAAGTGCAACAGCTCTGTGAAATAAACCAGTTAAAATAAAATGCGAGTTGCTATGGAGAAGGATGGACCGGTGCAAAACGACCTCCGCACTTGTAGTTGCAAGAAAGGTGTTTGCATGCAGAACTGGACTCCAAACTTTGCTAGTAGCTGTGAAGAAACTGAAGGGCTTATAAGTGCATCCGATTTAACAGCTGGCAGAGCAAATCTGGAAAGCCTTGTTTTGGCCTCTAGGTGGGCGCTCCTATAGTGATATAATATCACATGAAAACTATGAATACGCATTTGAATAACTCCATGAGCAGCAGATCTTTGATTTTTGTTAAATCCCTGCTGCAGGTTCATGGTTTGTCACTCCTCTGACCGCTAACACCCACAACCCTCGCTGTTCTGGACAACACAAACAATTTTGCCCTTGTCAAAGTCACTCTGGTGTTCACGCTGCCCCCATTTCTCCATCATTTTGCCAACATGTTGACTTTGAAAACTCACTGTTCACTTACCACTGACCATATCCCACACTTTGACAGGTGCCACTGTAACAACATAAACATGGCTGTTTCCTCCTTTTGCTCATTGGGGTATAATAAAGTAGCTTCCCAGTATTTTATATTTATGATTAGCATGAAATAAAACAATAATATTTGAAACACAGCACAAACAGTGACTTAGATGAGAAAACTGATACTACTCTCATACCACTCAAACAGGCAGCGTGGCTCCGTCTCAAGAAACAAAATCCACAAAGCAGCACAAACGGAGCTCAATAATTGACATGTATCATATTCGTTTGAGCTGCACAAAAACCGGGCTCTAAAAATGACAAGCTGCAGTTTCACTTTTGGCTTTTGTGCAGATTAAACAAACAAGAAGGAACATGTTAATTAGTGAGCTTCAGAGCAAGGCCGAGACATTGCGGTGGCCTCACCGAGGCGGCGATTAAGTGTGCTTCCCAAAATGCCAAAATGCTCTTTTAAAGGAAAGCAAAATACGCGAGTGTAGAAACATAATGAACACAGATGCTTTCATTTAGGGCATTAAGGGTCACAGAATGGTTTAATGAGCAAAGAAAAAAAAAAAAAAAGATGTGCTGTGGCCTTCACAGTCATTAGATCTCAACCCTAAGTGAACACCTGGCAGGTCACGTGTTGGAGAACTCTGCACCACCATCATTAGCACATCAAATGAGGGAGTGCCTATTTATAGCATGTATGCCATATGAGCATTTAAACTCTTATCTGGCCTCTTCATGACACTTCATGTTGTTCTTCCTTTAAGCTGTATATGTCTAAAAAATCTGCTTAAAAAGGGCTTAAAAAAGACCAAGACGTAGAGTGCAGGATACATTTTGAAGTTTAAGTGAAACTTAAGTGCGTGAAGCACCTTTTAATTGCCTTCTCTTCCTGTATAATGAAGGTACTTAATGTGCATACATCATTCTGAAATTACTCGCGGTGTGTTTGATGGAATTACTGAAGGAAGAAAAAAAGGAATCTCATCAGTCAGCATCCTAAAAATCTAAAAACTAAGTCAAACTTTTATTTTTCTGCCTCTCAAGGACGTCACTTCATCATCGCTCACCCAGACAACGGCATAATAATTTTGCTCAGTTTCTGCCTGTCAATCATGCTGGCAGGGCAGCTATCAGTTTTGTTTGTTTGTTTGTTTGTTTGTTTTTTTAAGTGGTATCAATCTTGTATTTAACATAAAACCCCTCTCATTGCTAATCATCCGCTGGAATATTCTGACAAGGATTTTTAAAAACTCTTTGAAACTTTAAATCTGTTTAATCCATCTGCGGTCTCTTCTGCACTGGTGTGTCGCCATCTTCATCTCCGCCACAGGACCCCCGACGCACGAGCCCGGACAAGGGAGGGACAGAAATTGCGAAAGAGAAAGAGAGAGCGAGCGAGAGAGTGGGAGCAACAGAGTGTGAGATATTTCAGGGCATTTCATCATTTAGACTCGAAGGCGTCTAGGAGATATGGAGGTGGGGGGTGTGGGGGGTGATGAAGAGGTAGGGTCAGACTCTCAGGTGGGTCCTGCTTTCTCTTTAACCCCATCACAGCTTGCTCAGAGGCTACAGGTGACCTGGTTTCCTATGCAAAGAGCGAGCTGAAAAGGCGCGGGGGCTACCCGTCTTATTTTGGCAAAGCTGCTATAATTCAATTAAAGCTGTGACACAGAGGTGAGGACAATTGATGCCTTATATTAGAGAAACACCCCGTCAAGATTAATTACCCTTTGTCGCCTGGTTAAATGGCTTTTAAACTGTAATCTGCCTGAAATCGTAATAACACCGTCAGTAATCTAACACAAAAGGGAAAGCTTGGGATCTGTTTTTATCTGTGCTGGATTAATAATGGTTCATTAGTACTAGTATTAATTAAAACACGTCTACTGTAGGACAGTGAGGTAAAAAGCAGAGAGTGGGAGGGAGAGGCGGGAGAAACTGCTCCTGCATCTCGTCATGTTTCCTTTGCTGCCTTAATTCCTCTGAAATACTTAAATCAGAAAAGTGAAAGAGCACCTGCAATTTTGTAACGAGCTCATTAAAATCTGCGCGAGCATACATTCAGGTTTGCGTTTTTTTGAGTGTCAGGCTTATTTAAATACATAAAAATCAGAGCTACTGTTGCTTCAGGATTCACGGTGGCAAAACAGCGTTATCATGCAGAGTAATTAATCAGCGTTACAGGTGCATTCCGACAGGTGACAGTCCAAAATCGTGCAGAAACAAATATGTAATAGTCGTGGATGGCAACCTCGAGACATTTAAGACTAATTAAAAAAAAAAAAAAAGCCCTCCTTTTTGATCTGTTGGGGGAAAAAGCTTTTACAGTAAAACCATATTCACTGCAGCACATTTCAAGCCAAGAGATTCCCTGCATTGAGCTGTCATCCTTCTTCTGCAAAATACACCCTTTTATCTTTGACAAAGTATCAGAGAAGAGACTTCATTCCTAACAGCACTGCATCAGTAAACAGAGAGCACGAACTGACACTGCAAGTGCAGCCACACCACATACAGATGAGCACATAAACACACACCAACGCGCTCGTGTTCGCACACAACCAAACCGGCTTTGTAATCTAAATCAAAGATGCAAACAGTGAAGCAGTACCTTCCGCTCACGCAGAGCTTCATCCTGAAGACCGAGAGATAAAAATCCTGCTGCCGGAGCCTCGCCGGGGATGGAGAAAACCCCCTCTATATGCTATCTGGATCGGTTTGCCCAGCTCTCCCTTAAAGCACAGAGAAAACCCCAACACATGCACACCTCACCACCTCCTCCTCCACCACCACCACCACCAACACTAAAACTGTCGCTGCCACCAACACCTCGCCACTCCAGCAGCAGCAGCAGCAGCAGCAGCAGCAGCAGCG
Organism: Cichlasoma orientale; assembly: GCA_034780415.1. NCBI lineage: Eukaryota > Metazoa > Chordata > Actinopteri > Cichliformes > Cichlidae > Cichlasoma > Cichlasoma orientale. The sequence continues at coordinate 300,745 of JAVDPK010000667.1, forward strand.
GCAGCTGAGCCAGGAGGAAAGACAAGCGGGAGCGAGGGAGAGACTGTGCAGGAGTAGAAAGACAGAGAGAGAGGAAGAGTGGGAGGGAAGGAGCTTAAAGGAAGAAGACAGGGAGAACGCGGGGGCGTGATGATGGAGTGCTGAAAGATATGTGCAGAAAAGGAGGGAGAGGGAGAGGGGGAGAGAGAGGGAGAGAGAGAGAGAGAGAGAGAGAGAGAGGGTGAAGCTTACCTGATGGTGTCTATGTTGTTCATCACTTTGTCAGGCATCTAAAGGAAATGACAGCATGTTAGTGAAGTGGACCCATCAAACTGGCACAGAAGCTGCCAAGTAGAGCATCACTGCAGCCGCGGGGGGGGGGGGGGGGGGGGGGGGGGGGGGGGGGGGGGGGGGGGGGGGGGGGGGGGGGGGGGGGGGGGGGG